>CM049860.1:31083463-31183463 GCA_027422415.1 Schizothorax lantsangensis | reverse complement strand
TTGTCCCCGTCTGCCTTCCATACTTCTCTCTAGCACAGCTCAAACAGACCTCGCCACGTTTTTTGCTCTAACAGTGTTGCCAACTTCGCAATTTTGTTGTTAAATTTATCACATTTTCAGACTACCCTAGCAACTTTTTCTTCCAGAAGCACCTACAACAAATTTAGCTATTTTTAAAATTTATTTGGCAACTTTTAGCAACTTTTGATAAGTGACTCAAACGAAAAAACAAGGCACACATTTACCATTTAAATTACACAAAAAGAGGAAACCAAAGATGCCTAGCAGTGCACATATAATGTGAATTAAGTTAGCTATTTGCAATTGTTTAATTTAATTTAATCAATTTAATTAAATAATAATAATAATAATATTGAACAATTTAATAATTGAATAATTGTTCATTATGATACACCTTGTTATTAACTTGTACCTGTGATTGTTGATCAGTTACACTGTAAGAAACCTATCTAAAAATGGAAAAGGTACAAGTAATTTTCCAGGACATTAACTGTTATCCATTATCTGTTGTAACCCTGTAACCCGAAAACACAAAATACAATGCGTAAATGTATTAAATTGAATGTATTAAAATGCTTGTGGAGATACAGAAAAAATAACAGTAGATTGTGCCCAATTTTTACAGACTTTTCTTAGAGTGTAGCACACTAACTAACTACTAATACACTGCTTAAAACTATAACTGTTCAGAATGTGTACATGTTTACTGGGTAATTTAAAAAAACTTAAATTGTAATTGTTCAAAAAAATTGTACGTTTTCAATAATTCAATGCATTTAAAAATAGTTATTTAGATTTTAATATTATATTATGCATTAATATTATTTTACGAACAAATCTAAATTAACATATATAAAATATATTTTTGATGTGATCTGATATCGTGACAATTTTGCATCGTGATTATGTAATGACGTCATTGCACAACGACATCACAACGTCATTTAGCAACAAATCAACCTTCCTTTAGCAGCTTCTCCTGAAAATGTGTTAATCAAATGAGTGACTCTGTGACTTCACTATATCTGGAAGAAGCGCTGTAGTCTGAATGATCCGCTTGATGTAGTTCTTGAAAAGTGTTTTCTGTTAAAGAGAATATCTCCCTTTGGAGCGGATCTGTAACCTTGCAGATATGTTTTATGCTCATACAGCACCATTGCACACTAACTAAAGTCGAAAAAGTGAAAAAGCATGATAGGACCCCTTTAAAGCACCTCAGAGATTTGGCTTCTTCCTCAAAAGCGCTGAATGATTGCAACCTACTGTAGCGCCTACGAATCAAGCTGATAGATTGATTACAAAAGCTGAGAGCACACTGACTCATGCGGGTCGAGGAGAGCCAGCGGTCCGTTTCTGCTTCTGTGTGCAACATGTACAGACTGTGGGCGACGTGTGCCGTCCCTAAATTACTGCTCTGTTAAATACAAACCAATGTGACATAACATGTGAAGTGTCTGTCAAATGCTTTCTGTGTGTGTGTGTGTGTGTGTCTGTGTGTGTGTGTGTGTCTGTGTGTGTGTGTGTGTGTGTGTGTGTGTGTGTCTGTGTGTGTGTGTGTGTGTGTGTGTGTGTGTGTGTGTGTGTGTGTGTGTGTGTGTGTGTGTGTGTGTGTGTGTGTGAGTGTGTGTGTCTGTGTGTGTGTGTGTGTGTGTGTGTGTGTGTGTGTGTGTGTGTGTGTGAGTGTGTGTGTGTGTGTGTGTGTGTGTGTCTGTGTGTGTGTGTGTGTGTGTGTGTGTGTGTGTGTGTGTGTGTGTGTGTGTGTGTGTGTGTGTGTGTGTGTGTCTGTGTGTGTGTGTGTGTGTGTGTGTGTGTGTGTGTGTCATGACAGTTTCTCAGAAGGAAGAACGGCGCTCTCATTGACACCTGCTGTCATCTTCTACTTAATGGTACTTTTAAGATCTGTTTTGACTTACTTTCTTTTGTGGAACACAAAGGGATTGTTCATGTTCATCTGTTGTTCGTTTTCAAACAATACAAGCTCATTGTAACCACGTCTGTCAACGACCAGACAGAAGCTTTAGAGCAGTTGTTCATTTTCTTCTGAAGTACGTGAGAGCTGAATGTTTTTGCTGAATCAAAAAAAAAAAAAAGTCATGCTTTGGTAAACCATAATTATGAGATAAAAAAAATCTAAATGATGACATTAAAAATAGAACATCTTGAAAATGTTTTTATTTTATTATTAAATAAAAAGTCAAAATTATGTTTAAAATGTCAGATTTAAAAGTCAGGTTAAAATGTTAGAATTATGACAAAAAGATGCACTTATGAGATAAATGTGGAAATTATGGCATGTAAGTCATAATTATGACATAAAAGGCTGAAATTATCTTTAAAAATTGACATAACATCACAATTCTTTAAATAAAAAGTCAAAGTTAGATATTTGAAGAGTCAAAAAATTATTATGAGATTAAAAGGTCAAAAATATGACAAAAAGTCATAATTATGAGAAAAGGTGAAAATGATGACATACTAGGTCATAATTATGATATAAAAAGTCTAAAAAAAATTGTAGAAATGCCACAATTATTAATAAAAATTGAAAATTATGGTATTGAAAAATCTAAATTATGCCAAAAATTTGAAATCATTATTATGACAAAAAAATGAAAATTATGACAAAGTTGAAATGATCAAAAAGCAATAACATAAAATATCACAATTATTAAAGTCAAAAGTTTAAAAACGGAAACTGAAAGTCAGTATTATGACAAAAAGTCATAATTATGAGAAAAAAGTCTTAATTATGACAATTATTAATTTTAAGATAAAAAGTCAAAATTATAAGACATTTGAAGTCAAACTTATGTATTTATTTGTTTGTTTATTTTGGGTGGATGTTGATCTGATGTTCTTTTCCAGACATTGTGAACACGTCTGTCAACATCTTAATAGCAGTAGTTCATATCTGAGTGTTTTCTGAGAGTCATGCGGGTTTGGAAGGACATGAGGGAGAGTACATGTTGACAGAACTGAAGTCACAGAGCTGGTTTTGCGTGTACAGTAGCACAGATGAGTCTCAGCGGGTCACAGACAGCCGTGTGAATGATGTCCGTGTTTGTATTCATGTGAAGTGCAGGAGGGTGAGAGTTATTAACCTTTCCACCGCGATGGCCACCAGCGTGAAGACAGACGCCGAGACTGAAGCTCCCTGGACGAGTCCACTCATTTTACAGATGACCACATCAAACGGCCAGCCTGAGAGAGAGAGAAGATGCTTACCTACAGCTCACAGAAACACAGCGCTGGGAAAACAAACTAAAGCACTGTATATATTTATTTATGAGTGAAGAAACAACTCTTCTCGTGAAAGTGGCTCTTCATTTGTGATTTCTGTTTCTAAATGATGACATATAGGTCATTATAATGGCATAGAAAGACATAATAAAAAGTAGAACTTATGACATAAGTCAAAATGATCAAGAATATCAGCACAAAATATTGTATTTCTTTTAAATAAAAAGCCAAAAGATTTGTTTAAAAAGTCCAAATAAATGACAATTTATTTTAATTATGACATAAAAAGTCATAATTATGAGATTAAAGAGTAGAAATTTTGACATAAAAAGCTGAAATGATCAAGAAAATCAACATAAAATATATTTGTTAATAAAAAAATGCTAAATATTTTTACAAAGTCAAAATGATGACAATTATGAGAAAAAAGTTGAAATTATAACTTAAAAAAAATAATAATTATAAGATAAAAAGTAGACATTAGGACATACCACAATTATTAAATAAAATGTAAAAAATTAGTTTTAAAAAGTCAAAATTACGCCAAAAATTTTAATAATATGATTAAAAAGTAATAATTATTAGAACAAACTTGAAATTATGATATACTAAGTCATAAGTATTAGATGAAAAGTAGAAATTAGAATTTACGTTGAAATTATCCCAAAAACATCTACACAAAATACTGCAATTATATATATATATATAAAAAAGTACTATTAAATTAAAAAGTCACAATTATGAGAATGAAAAGTCAAAATTATGGCAAAATGTTTTAATTATAAAATTAAAAAGTCACAATTATTACAAATAATAATAATTATGATAAAAAACTTTAAATTATGACCTAATTCTTTTAATCTTATAATCATGATTTAGTATAAATTATGACATAAGAAGTAGAAATTAAGATAGGAAGTCAAAATTATGATATACTAAATCATAGTTATTGGTTCGTCTCTAAGCAAATATAATTGCTGAATAATCTCAGATTATCCCAGATTGACATGAATGTACATGTGTTTCTTTTCTGCCCAACAATGTTGACATATATTGATGTACAGTGTTGGGAAAATAAAATACACACTTTGTGTGACACTTGAAGAAGCAGGACACTGCGTCAAAACTATTAAAAATGTAATTACACGTTCAACAGATTGATGTAAATGAATTAGGTTTGAATGATCTGTGGCTCATTGGGTGTTACAGCCGTATTTAACATCCAACAAGTGGATAAATCAGCTAGCATATGGCTGCTTTACACAACACATGGTCTGAATGTAAATGATGAATCTGAGTCAGTGTGTAATGCTGACATCACACAAACAAACTCTCGACGATGTAAATCATGTTCACAGTTACTGAACAGCTGCTGAGACTCCTGCAGTCTGTATCCGAACACAAAGACACGGTGTGCTGTGAACTGCTTTAAAAGCCCTACATTACATTTCTTCTGGTGTTTCTACTTCACTTTGACAGTAATGAATGCACGGAAACACAAAGGTAGTGTGTTCGTTATACAACAGCTGCATGAATCCTGCTGCCTCTAATGCTGGGCTTTTCTTCAGCGCTCGCATTTGCTGATAAACCACCAAAATATACTGAGAACCACAACAAAGACCCAATAACCAGCTGAGTCTGAGGAGAGAACTAGAAAAAACTAGATCATCCTGAAATGCTTTTCCACTGCAAAACACAGATGCATCAAAATAAATATGATTTTTATTTATTTATGAAATAATGTTTGACTAATGAAGTAATGTAAAGTCATTGTTTACATAATATATGTGTGTGTACTGTGTATATTTATCATGTATATATAAATACACACACTTGTATGTATATATTTCAGAAACATTTTGTTTATATATTAAATATATTTATATATAATATAAATGATATGAATATAAATATATACATGTAAATATTGTGTGTGTATTTATATATACATAATAAATATACACAGTAGCACACACACATATATTATGAAAACAGAAACTTTCATTTTGTATGCAATTAATCGTTTGACAGCAGTTTAATATGTATATATATATATTTTTTTTTTTACTAATTTTACTACAGTTATTCTGACGTTTACTTGATAAAAATCAGTCAAGAAAGACACGTGAAGCAGCAGCTGAAGCTGGACGTTTGTACAATTACACTAAAAGACCTTTTACTGGATAAAAAAGTCATTTAACAGCAAAGTTTTGATCATGTAGAGCATTTAGAGCCTTAGAAATGTGCATATCAAATATTATCCAGTAGGCTTTTAAAGCATGACTCATGTTTTGTAATACAGAGTGATGAGTCACATGACATCCACGGCTCAGCTGATTGGCTGTGTGAGTCCTCATGAAGATGGCAGCATGGAGATGCATGCAAACACTAACAGATAAACTCTCTCCAGGTGTATTAAAGCTGAACATTAACCTGTGAAGCACATTACCTGTGATCAGATTGTCCACCAGCGTGATGGGAAGGCATAAGATGCCCACCAGCAGGTCGCTGATGGCCAGGTTGAGTATGAAGATGTTGGTGACGGTTTTCATCTGCCTGTTTTTCAGCACGATGAAGCACACCAGGATGTTTCCCAGCATGCACAGCGAGAAGATGAGCACATAGGCCAGGATAATGACGGAGGCCACGGGGAGGGAATGCTGGTAGAACGGTAAGAACGTGAGGTTTCTGCTGTCGTTGAAGAACGTGGTGTGGTTAATACTGATGTTCTCGCTGTACAAGTTGTTCAGATCCATTGCTGAGAAAGTTTCCAAATCTAAGACTGAGAACAGAGACATATTTGCTCAGAAATTACAGTTCTTGCAGAAAATGAATGTATTTTTGTCTTGATTTTCAGCACAAATATTTTACATTTATTGGAGATCCAAAGTACAAAAGTCTTGTTTTCTGAAAAATGCATCAGGATGAAGTGTGTTTTCACTGAAAACAAGACAAAATATCTGCCTGTGGGGTCAGAAAATAATGTTTTCCCTTTGAATTAAATAGATTTTTTGGACTCCATCAGCAGATATCTGTTCTTAATATAAGCATCAACTCAATGCATTATGATTGATTTTTCAGAAACCAAGACTTCTGATGTATTTTTGCATCTGAAGTAAATGTGTGTTAATTTAAGAGTGTTTAGGGGTCAAAGACTAAACTTAAAATTTTGGCATCAAATTAAAAGTGCTTTTATATACACAGAAAGCCTATTAAATGCAACTAAAGTGTCTACTTTAATATTTCAAATAACTTTTTGGAAAATAAAATGTCCAAATATGGGTGAAATAATGTCCCATCATCATTCAGCGTAACAGATATATTTGTGTAAAAATGAAAAAAACATACTTATTCTGACCTGAACTAAGGGATCATACTAAATTTAATATTTTAAATGTTTAAAAACTTATTATTTGATTTTTTTTGTGGGTGTTTTCTGTAAAGCATGGTAAACATGTATGATAGTCATTATTTTTCTCAGAAATGTTAACTTTCATTTAAACCTTTATTTATTTATTTATTTATTCATTCGTTCATTTTAGGCTTGCAAATCCCTTTTTATATCAGTAATGGAAAACAACACAAAAATGTTTTGTTTTGTTTTATTCCAGTGTTCAAACAATTTGCAATAACTAACACCACTTTATGTCATGTTTCTGCTGTAATTGTGGCAAAGATTGTGCTGTTTAAACATGGTGAAATGCATTACATTAAACTGTGAAAGTCCTTTATTCTTATCAGTCTTTAAATTAGCTGTGATATCTAAAAGTAGCCCCGAGCAGCAATTACATGGTCAGACAGAAACTGAAGGCAATTAAACTGAGATCCAAATAGTTAAAAGAGCAGTAGTTTAATTTCATGGCAAACTGTTTCGAGGGTTATGAGCAGATGTGACCTTCATTTCTAACTTTGGCTGCTGTCACTGAACTCTTATCAAACTCTGATGCGCCTCAAGGCCAGTCATCCCAGCGTCATTTCATTTTAATATGCTGATGCATAAGCATGGTCCAGCCTCTGTGTTGACCGGTAAGGTCTGAAGATTAACTTTACATCAACATAACGCACAGGCAGCATGACTGACCTTGAAAAGATGGATTGCATTCTATTCTTAATGACAGAAGGAGTCTACAGAAAGCAGAGCCAAGGCTGTAGGCCAAGGATTTCTAGTTATAAGCAAATCTGCATGCTTTTCCAAACACATGGTGCGGTTCTGAAACTGTTAAGGTTACACTTAACAAG
Organism: Schizothorax lantsangensis; assembly: GCA_027422415.1. Taxonomy (NCBI): domain Eukaryota; kingdom Metazoa; phylum Chordata; class Actinopteri; order Cypriniformes; family Cyprinidae; genus Schizothorax; species Schizothorax lantsangensis. The sequence goes on along the minus strand of CM049860.1, from coordinate 31,175,963 downwards.
TTGTATTTTTTTATCAAGTGAAATAAATATCATGACTCTAAAGAGACTCACATTTGGCCAGATTATTAAAAAAAAAAAAAAATATATATATATACATATGCTTCACCAAGATCATAGTTTCGATTTCCAGGGAATGCATTAACTGAAATAAATGTGAAGCTTCAGTGCAATGTTAGTCATTTTGGATAAAAAGCCTCTGCCCAATGTAGTGCTCAGATCCTTTGTGCTAAACCTATTTTGGCGTGTACTAGTGTTTGAGATGAGCTTAGCCTCAGTGTTTTCTCCCAGGGTTTGTAGCTGGAGCTCAGATAAACAGCTCTGCACTTTAACCTGCCGTATATCTGTCTCCTGGGCTTCCTTTCCTGTTCTTTAAGCCTCTAAGTTGCAGCGTGAGTGAAATCTACTTCCCACGGCGAGCACACGGCCGTCGATGCTCCCTAAATGAGTTTAATGGCAGGAATTGAGTGACAGCTAGGGCTCTGTGTGCCGTCCGTTTAGTGTTCATCAGCGAGCGATCTGTCTCAGCCCTGCAGCGGTTATTTCAGCTTCACCTGGGCAGGAGACTGCAGAGATTCATCACATGCACTAAAACAGCTGCAGCTGGATGCTCAGCATATGTGGACTGAACGTTTTCTTGACGTGGAGCTGATGCCAGAGACAGATGATGGTTTGGAAGTATTAGATTAGTGTCATGGGTGCCATTGGGCAGGTTCATTTGGCACCTGTGTCAATGAGTGTTATCGCACTCTCCTTCTCTTTTAATTATTCATCGCCATGGGAACCAGAGAAATGTCTCACCTATTGCTTCTGGCACTCAGAAACATGTTTAGCTGAGTTGCTTGAGCGTGAATCTCAGAGACGCAGCATGTCTCTCCTCTGCATCTGTCATGATAATCCTGCTCGTTAAGTTTGCAGAATGATAGTGATTCTCTGTTCATCAGATCATCACAGATGATATCAAGTTATGCAGGTGACAAAGAATTAAACTTTACATGCAACACCTACATTCCACTTCAGAAGCGCTTCTGTCTTAGTCGACTAAAAGGGTACGATTTACACTGCAAAGGTGGAACAGAAGTGCTTCTGAAGCGGCATTTAGGTGCATGGACTGTTTAATGCTGCTCAGAGGTGCAATTAACAAATATATACTTTAATATAGACTTAACTTAGTCTGGCTTTTATGCTGCATTACATCTTTCTTTACACTGAATTTGAGCAGGCACAAAGCAGCCTTAATTCAGCCGTGTAAAGAGGTCTTTAGTTTACACTGAAAAGGTGGCTCAGAAGCGCTTCTGAAGTGGCATTTAGGTGTCTTTGCACGGACTGTTTAATGCTGCTCAGAGGTGGCATAAATACATTTACACAATAAATACATAAGTTTGCAAAAGTGCATACTTTACTGGGACTGAGGTGGGTCAGAGCAGGCTTAATTTAGTCTGGCTTTTATGCAGCATTACATCTTTACACAAAATTTTGAGCAGGCACACAGTAGCTTTAATTCAGTTGGGTAAATAAACCATTATTCATATAAATGATGTGAAAAAGAAGTTTCCAATAGATAGCTACTTAAGAACAAGAAAGGGAAATCACTTTTAAAAGTTGCTAAACATGTTTTTGCACTTACAAGACTAAGCTTTTCTGACAGTCTAAAGGAAACAGATTTTTTCTTCAGTCAGTTGTATTGAAGAAGCCAGTGGACTGCAAGAAATTGGTGACAAGATTATATGAGATGCATGTAAGTCATAAAACTATTGAATATTTGTACTTATAAATTTATTTGGCAGACTACAAGACTAAGTAACATGCAAAATATGCAATAAGGTAAAACCACCTAAATTATGCACTTTCCCTTATACATTATGCATGCATTTTTTAACTTAAAATATTGATGCTGAATTGCAAAATTCCTGGACATTGTTTGTCAGCCTGTGAATCCTGCAGGGCACCAGTAACATCTGTAACATCACTGCTGATTCTAGAGAATCCACACACATTACAACAGGTTCTGATCAATCTGAGAGCATCAAAGAGTGTCTGAGCCAGTTAACCTCCTCTGCTGTCATATATAATGTACTCGGGAATAATTCATACAAAGTCCCTTTCATACACTGTCATAAGAGCTTAGGAGCAGAAACAGTACAAATATGAACTCTATTTACTCATCGTGGGTGGATAATTACATCTAAAGGTACTGTTTATGTGCTTTATGTTTTTACCTTTGAAAGAGTACAGCCAAACGTATCTAATAACAGTGATCCAGATAAATTTAACATACCTTATGTTTTTATATCGAACACTCATTTTACATCAATAGTAGGCTATATGCAATAATAAAGTAAAAATTAAATTTGAATATTAATATTAAGTCATTCAAAAGAATTTCATAATGATAATTATTATTATTATATTTATTATAATTATTATTACCATAATAATTTAAATGATTAAAAACGTATTATTTGATTTTTTTTTGTGGGTGTTTTCTGTAAAGAATGGTAAAAATGTATGATTATAAGAAATTTTAACTTTCATTTAAACCTTTATTTATTTATTTATTAATTCGTTCAGGTTTATCTCACGTGCATATGATTTGTGCATGCTGTCGGATAGTGTTATGATGAAAGTTACATGTACAGATATTATTATGAAAATCAAATCTACAGATGTTATGGAAGTTGGGTATGAAGACATGAAAAGTTGTTACCTGGTAAAGTGTGCGGATCCTGCATCTGTCCTGCTGTATGTCACTGTTGATATCAGACTCATCAGCGCTCCATCCCAGCGCTTATTAATGATATCACATGTTAATTAGTTCCCCAGATCAATGCAAAGTGCTGAAATAACTCTCATCAAATGTCCATACATTCAGACACATTCCTGCTCAGACGCTCGAACCGCACTGACAGAGAGAGAGAGAAGCAGAGTAGTCTATGTGTGTGTGTGTGTGTGTGTGTGTGTGTGAAGGAGAGAGAGAGAGAAGCAGAGTAGCCTGTGTGTGTGTGTGTGTGTGAAGGAGAGAGAGAGAGAAGCAGAGTAGTCTATGTGTGTGTGTGTGTGTGTGTGTGTGTGTGTGTGTGTGTGAAGGAGAGAGAGAGAGAGAGAGAGAAACAGTAACTCTGTAACTTCTCAAATATTCGTGCTTTTCGTTATTTGTGCGCATCAATCAAACGCGCTTCGTCCGCGCAACGGCGACGCGGCCCAGAGACGAAATTTGTGGTAATTCATAAAAATGCACTTTTTAATATAATATAATATAATGTAATATAATATAATACGTATAGAGGTGCTGTAGTACCACATGCAACATTTACATTTAACCCGCAGCTAGAAGATAAATACTGTAATATATATATTTTTTACATTTATTTATTACATTTTGGAATAACGCTTATAGAAATTCTGTCTCAGTCTCTGTTTTTTTGAAGAACCACTGATCTATAATAGAACGCTGTCTGCCTGTCAATCATTTACTCGCGAGGGTTTGCTGACGTCAGGTTGGCTGACGTGTGTTTTGGAGAGTGTGTGTGTGTGTGTGTGTGTGTGTGTGTGTGTGTGTGGGGGGGGGGGGGGGGGGGGGGTTTAATATATAATTGAATATTTTTGTTAAATATTCAATTCACCGTCTTTTTCTTCCAAGAAAATGGATTCCTGGAAAATTATAAATACCAATTTATTTTCTTGAGATTTTTAGAATATTTTTAATGCTGCTGAATGTTTTAGTGCTCAAAAATAATAATAAAAAATGAATAATTAATTAAAAGATAAAATAAAAATAAAATAAATATATCATATTTATGTTATTGTTATTATAAATATAAGTAAATGTTACAATTAGAAAATGTTGCGACAGAACTCGTAAATTGTATAAAACATAAATAAAATAGAATAAAATAAATAAATACACACACACAATAAATATATAAAATATTTACATATTATTATTGTTATTATGAATATAAATAAATTAATTAGAAATAAAGAAATATAAATTTAGCGACAGAACTTGTAATATGTTAATCTTCATCTATTACTCAGTACTTTGCTCTTCTGTGTGGTCTCAGATATCATTTCCCTCTCATTTACTTCTGTTCAGTCTTCCATGCGGCGGCTGAGAGCTTGTTTCCTCCTCCGGATCGAGTCTGAATCAGGAGGAATGATGAGTCTGACTCTGACAGAATCCATAGTGTGTGGGTCTCTGGAGAGCCTCGTATCGACACAAACACACCGGACACCAGATGAACTCTATTCTATTTCTACTGATTCTTTCACCTTTGTTTTACACCCATCTGCTCTCAACTTACATCATTCATTCACTGCATTATTTAGAGAAAGCCTGCACCAACTTTCTGCAGCTTTTGTGTAAATCAGTGTGATTTCTGCTAATGATGACCGACTGAGCAGAACTAACTATCCAGCTGGAAGGTCAAATATTTAGTAGGGAATATAAACTGAATGAGAGTGGGTGGATAAACTCTTTATCCTGACCTGCTGTGTGAACTTCACCGCATGGATATTTGACCGTACCTGAGATTCTAGATCAGACAGATCTACATTTGAACTTTATTTGCATCTCATCATACTTAAACCCATCATCAGATTTTTGCTGTGTGAGCTGCTCAAGTCAGAAAATGTGATATAGGGTTATGAACTAAAGCGTAAACTAAAACCATAAAAATGAATTGAATTGAAATAAAGTAAACTTTAACTGAAATAAAATGTAATCAGTTAGTTGCCAAGGAGTTTTGTTGCTTGAAACAGAATTAACAGTAACTCTATATATATTTATATAGGCTATGGTTGTGTGAGCGAAGCCCAACATTTGGTGCTACACCCCTGTGTGTGTGTGTATATATATATATACTGTATATACACAAACACACACACACACACACACACACACACATGTATATATTACTGCATATATATATATATATATATACACACACACACACACACGTATATATTACTGCATATATATATATATACACACACACACACACACACACACGTATATATTACTGCATATATATATATATATATATATATATACACACACACACACACACACACACACACACGTATATATTACTGCATATATATATATATATACACACACACACACACACACACACACACACACACGTATATATTACTGCATATATATATATATATACACACACACACACACACACACACGTATATATTACTGCATATATATATATATATGTACACACACACACACACACACACACACACACACACACACGTATATATTACTGCATATATATATATATATATACACACACACACACACACACACACACACACACGTATATATTACTGCATATATATATATATAAACACACACACACGTATATATTACTGCATATATATATATATATATATATATACTGTATATATAAAAATAACAATAAAAAATAATTAGACATTTACAAAAACAGACTAAAGCACTAGATCTATAAAAAAATATTTTTTTCTTTTACTTAAAGTAAACACCTACTGAAAACAATATTAAAAACTTAATAACTAAAACTAATAAATAACTAAAAACCATTTAGACATAAAACTAACAAAAATGACAAAAACAACAAAATTGCTAAAACTAACCTGAAGTGAAAACAGGAGATATAAAAATGAAATATTCAGAATATTAATAAACTATAATATCATCTGAGTGATACTAAAATAACTCTTGAGTATGAGAGAGAATGTAATAGATGTTCAAGAGATGATGACTAAGAGTAATTATGAGAAAATAAACATAATTTCATTCAGGGAATCAGACAGCGTGAGGATAAACAAGAGAAAGACAACAGGTGCTTGACCCTCAACCAGCAGCAGCAGTAATTAACCAGCTAGTCAGTGTAACCCATGCGTCTCAGATGACTGGTTACTTTGACCTCCTGTCTGCTGTGTGTTTGTACCACTGAATGCACAAACCGATGAATACTGAAGCAGAATGGCTCCAGAAACACAGCGTTCGTATCATATGCTAGTATTATAATCTGTTGTCATTTGTGTTCTGGAATTTTAGGATGCTCATCTTTCAAGAAGTCCTATCATCCCACCTCAGGCCTAATATTCATATTAGTGGTGAACATGGGTTTCTTTCAACACATTTATTGTGGTGTCTGTAGATTTATCAGGAGCAGAGCATGTGTGATAACACCTTCACGCTCTATTTTTGATACGCTAAAGTCAGCAGAAAATATGGTGCAAATATGCTTTAAATATATTTATCAACACCATATTTGCAGTATATCCTCTTATGAATAATGCAACAGAAAAGAATGGTGTTATTTATCATTTAATTAAATAAATAGCATAATAAATGCATGCAAATTGGCTGATATTCTTGTAGAAATAAAACATGATTTCTTTTAATGTTTTTGTTCTTTTGCATTGTACTCTAAAATCAATTAAAACATGACTAAATAATTATTAATTTAATTAGATTTAATTATATTAAGTCGTTCAGATGTGGTGCTGTTTTCCGAGAATACTTTTATGATTGGATTTGTGTATTTTTGAATGTTTTCTTCTCACATCTCTGATCTGACACATGTTTATAGCTCATAAAGAGCTCTTATGATTTGATGATGAGATGAATCGAGTGGATTAGATGAGGGAAACTTCTACAATATGGATTAGATGAGCACCCAAATGGAAACTTCTACAATATCCAGTGATGTAATAGGATGGCTGATTACATGCTAAACACCTGAGTCAACTGATGATCCAATGTGTTAGCTGAGCTAATCCCTCTGAAACGCTGATGGTAATGAAAGCACTGATGTAGACCTGAAATAATCTGATCTACAGGAGAAAGTAAAGCAGCTAAACACCTGAGTCGATTCACTGAGCTTGATCTCAATGTGATTCAGCTGAGCTCAATCCCTCTGAAACGCTGATGGTAATGATGTAAGAAATAATCTGATCTACAGGAGAAAGTAAAGCAGGTAAACACCTGAGTCGATTCACTGAGCTTGATCTCAATGTGATTCAGCTGAGCTCAATCCCTCTGAAACGCTGATGGTAATGAAAGCACTGATGTAGACCTGAAATAATCTGATCTACAGGAGAAAGTAAAGCAGGTAAACACTTGAAAACAGCTATTTAAAGCAGAGGAAACATATCTATGCGCATGTGCAGTGGCATTAACTGTGTTTACATACATTTTATGTCATACAAATGCGTATGTTTTACTAAAATAACTAAAAATGAAATAAAAATGTATTACTATAAAGACATAAAAAAACAGAAAAACACAAGCAAATCACTAAAATATAGACAGATAGATAGATATTCATATTAATATTTAATATTCAGATAGAAATAGACAACTATTTAGACAGATATTTGATATTCTGATAGATAGATGTTCAGATAGATATTCAAAATATAGATAAATATTTAGATAGATATTCGATATTCAGATAGATATTCAGATTAATATTTAATGTTCAGATAGATATTCAATATTCAGATAGAAATAGATAAACATTTAGATAAATATTTGATATTCAGATAGATACACAGATAGATAGATATTCGATATTTAGGTAGATTGATATTCAGATAGATTGATAGATTTCAGATAGAAAATTGGCCAGATAGATATTTGATATTCAGATATATATTCAATAGATAAATATAAAAATTACCAAAAAATTGAAATCCCAAACTTTAAATTTACACTAAAAACATTAAAAATAAAAACAAATTCAAAATATGAATTAAAACTCAATGACACTAAATGATGCAAACTTTATAGCACAAATGGTTACACTTTACTTGAAGGGGTGTGCATAAGACTGACATGACACCCTCATAATCATGACATGACACATCATGAATATGAAGTTTTTTTAAGCATGTTTATGACAACTGTCATTAAGTGTCATTCGCTCAGTTATGTAATTTTTAATGCAAAGATGACATTGTTTGAGATGTCTTTGTTATGGGCTAGGGTTAGGGTTAGGGGTAGTGGTAGGGTTAGGTCAAATAATGTCATCTTTGCATTAAAAATGACATAACTGAGCGAATGACACTTAATGACAGTTGTCATAAACATGCATAAAACCTTCATATTGACACATGACACATGTCATGATTATGAAGGTGTCATGTCAGTCTTATGCACACCCCTTCAAGTAAAGTGTTACCGCACAAATTTTCATCAGTTGGAATGAATCCAGTCTGATTTGAAGCATTTCTTGTGCTGAAGCTGGAAAAATGCAGCTCATTCTGATCTGAAAGCAAAGATGATAAACGCTCTGAGAGACAGGAATGTGTTTAGAGTCTGGACCAATCAGACGCTCACAGAGTGAAGAATGTGCTGTTTCTGAGAAAGAGCAAAGTGATTATCATGTACAGTAGGCCCTGAACTTATTTAATGTATTCAAGGACATTCAGACAGTGAGATGTGTTTCCAAACACTTTTCGGGCCTCTATTCAAAACAAACAAGACGTCTGAATGCTGTGAGTAAACAGAATATTTACTTGGATCAAACAGAAATCATATTTGTACATATTTGCATACTCTGAAGAGCTTGTCAACCTCTGTTCTTGTTTGATTTGTGGGAGAAAACATGTGCATTGTATTTCTAATCACGCAGCCAATATTCTCAGCCCATCATATTAGAAATATCAAAATGCTTCCCAGTGAACAATAGCTGTAATCAAACCAGAGATCCCATAATCAACAGATGCAGCAATACACACGATGACTGACTCGCTCGTGTCTTAATCACTATGGTGACCAGACCAATCTTGACTATCAAAAACACTCACATCCGCTGCGTTCACAGTGACATAGTGATGGTGAAACTCTATAAATATACTATAAAGGTTTGAGTGCAAATCGACTGTAGAAGACAAAACACTTGGAAATGTATCATGCATTTTCTCTGGCTCTGTTTGGTCAATCACTGCTGCATTATTAATATTGTGGACCTTAAACATTCAGACAAAAAGCAAAAGAGTTAATGGTACATGGAGCATCAGATTGTAGCAAGGATTTGAGAAACTGGGAAGCTGTTTTTCCTTGTTTAAAATGCATCGTCAATGACTCTGCAGGAATAATTGGCGCCTTGGAACATGGATCGTCTTGAATAAGAAAAATCAATGTGGCCTTTGAAACATAAAGGACCGAATGCTCTGTTAACCTGATGTCTGATCGTCCCAATACTGGATGACGCACAAACACTGGACACTCCTGAGGGGATGATTACAATCTATCTGATTTCACCAAGTGTTCCTCGATCAGCAGCGTTTGCTGGTGCTGGAACAAACCTTTTAGTGAAACAAACACAGTTCAAAGCCAAACCATTAACTACTGCTACAATCAGAGATAGAGAGAGAGAGAGAGATAGATGGATAGATAGATAGATATAAATATTCGATATAGATAGATATTCAATAGATAGATAGATACAGGTGCATCTCAATAAATTAGAATGTCGTGAAAAAGTTAATTTTTTCTTGTAAGTTATTTCAAAAAGTGAAACTTTCATATATTTTAGATTCATTGCATGTAAAGTAAAACATTTCAAAAGTTGTTTTTGTTTTAATTTTGATGATTAGAGCTTACAGCTCATGAAAGTCAAAAATCAATATCTCAAAATATTAGAATATTTACATTTGAGTTTCAATGTTTCAGCCCAGGACCAACAGACTGAAGGACAGCTTCATACATCAGGCTGTCAGGAAGCTGAACTCCCTCCCGTCCTTGCCCCCCCTCCCCTCTTTTACCCCACGCACCACTGAACTCTGACCCCCACCACCCCACCACCACTACCACTACTCACACACTCACACACACACACACACACACACACACACACACTGTGATCAGCACCAGTCACTTTGTACAGCATTGGACTGACCTCAGTCAACTACCTCTTCTGACAGTCTGAATAAAGACTGCTCTCTTTTTGTCACTTTAATAGAATATACTTAATAAGCTCTTTGCACTACACCATTCATATTCTGCACTGTTTGGTTATTTCACTGGTTTGCACTCTATCTACCATGTGCCTTATGCCACTTTATCTATTTTTTATTATTATTATTTTTTTCTACATGTCCTTATTTGTAATAGTTGCATTTGTGTATGTATGGGTGTGTATATATATATATATTTGATTTGTACTTATCTGTATTTTTGCGTTCTACTGTTAGTGTTTAGTGTTATCTGTATGCACCAGGGAGTAAGGGTAAGCAATTTAATTCTCTGAGAGTACGGTACATGTGGCAGAATTGACAATAAAGCAGACTTTGACTTTGACTTTTGAATAAATGACCATCCATGCAGTATAAATTCTGGGTATCTCTTGTTCTTTGAAACCACAATAATGGAGAAGACTGCTGATTTGGCAATGATCCAGAAGATGAACATTGACACCCTCCACAAAGAGAGTAAGTCACAGAGGGTCATTACTGAAAGGTGTGGCTGTTTACAGAGTGCTGTATCAAAGCATATTAAATGCAAAGTTGACTGGAAGGAAGAATTTGGGTAGGAAAAGGTGCACAAGCAACAGGGATGACCGCAAGCTTGAGAATACAGTCAAGCAAAGCCAGAGTTGGAAACTCGAGTCTGAGACTTGGACTCGAGTCGCACTTAAGTCGCATAAATAAAGACTTGGGACTTGACTTGGACTCGTAAACAGCTGACTCGAGACTTGACTCGGACTCGTGACTCATGAGACTCGTAAAAAACGAGTCATTTGGTATAGGAGTTTATATGAATGTATCTCTGAGGGAAACCGGTTGTCTTAAAAAAAGTTTAAATAGTATTTTCTTTTCATCTTGGCTCCGTATAAATGCATATGCAGCTCTGCTTTGTTTACAGCGGTAACCAAGGAAACAATGTTTAATTGATGTTCAAGCGCCACCTGCTGGCAGAGAGTGAATCTGCATTACATTTACATTGATTCAGCCTTCAATTCAGCCTGTCTTCTCTGTCTCCTGGTTTATTCGTACAGATGTTTTATGTAGAATAGTTTCACAAAACTAAAGTCAGACCATTTTGTTTTTGCTTCAAATTTCGAAATTATACAATCCAATTTAGATGAAAAACTGCTCATGCTGGATGTATGGATTGAGTTGTGTTTAAAATACAGTGGTTGCCTCTCATTTTAAATTGAAAAAGCGCACAGACAAAGCCTTAGTTTGTTTATATGAGATTTATTTCATTTGTGTAATTCATTTGATTAATGGGGTTTGTTTTAAAATTTAGTTTTGTTGTTTGACATATTTCAATTTTACAAAGAAATGTGCAGCATTTTATCTGACAATTAATAAATGACACCTTTTCATTTCTAATTTGTCTTAATTTAGTTAAAGTTATTTTGTTGAGAAAATCATATCGTAAATGTATTTCAAAAATTTAGCCTCAATAACTTGAAATAACTGCTAATAAATAGAACAAAGACTTGAGACGTGACTTGGACTCCGCGTTAAAGACTTGAGACGTGACTTGGACTCCGGAAGACTTGAGGTGACTTGGACTCCGCTTTAAAGACTTGAGCGTGAACTCTGCTTTAAAGACTTGGACTTGACTTAGACTTGACCTCAGAGACTTGAGACTTGACTTGGACTTGGACCTCAGAGACTTGTGAACATGTCTGAGCAAAGCTGATTCAAACACTTGTGAGAGCTTCACAAGGAGTGGACTGAAGCTACCACAAACTGATCACCTCCATGCCACGCCGAATTGAGGCAGTAATTAAAGCAAAAGGAGCCCCTACCAAGTATTGAGTACATATACAGTAAATGAACATACTTTCCAGAAGGCCAACAATTCACTAAAAATGTTTTTTTTATTGGTCTTATGAAGTATTCTAATTTGTTGAGATAGTGAATTGGTGGGTGTTTGTTAAATGTGAGCCTAAATCATCACAATTAAAAGAACCAAAGACTTAAACTACTTCAGTCTGTGTGCATTGAATTTATTTAATACACGAGTTTCACAATTTGAGTTGAATTACTGAAATAAATGAACTTTTGCACGACATTCTAATTTATTGCGATGCACCTGTAGATAGAGATATTCGATAGATAGATAGATAGATAGATACAGTATTAGATAGATATAGATATAGATATTCGATAGATAGATAGATAGATAGATAGATAGATAGAAAATCAGAACATCTTAAAGTTCAGTGATGTTTTCAATCTATTTTTCCCTTTCTCATTTGAAATATTATTATTTTGTGTGGGATTACAGGATTACCCTGGTTTTCTCTATTTTGGGCATCGATGCCACTTTAACTCTGACTCATTATTGACAGAGCAGGTGTCTGAAAACATTTTGATGAAGCTGAGTATCATCTGTGAGCGTTTCTCTTCATCTCACTGGAGGATTGAGCACAGGCTCGTCTCTCAGGAGGCGTAATCACAGATAACAAGCTCTTAAGTTTTTGTGCTTGAGACGGTTACTTCAGGATTTGTAGTTTTCAAGTAGCATCAAGAGGCTGAATTATCACTTGAGAGCAGATTGAAATATTCTGCTACTACCTATTATTACTCCAGCTTCTCCATTTGCACTCCTTTATATTGAAAGCTCTTATAATGCACTATTATGTTAAGAATTAGAAACCTCAAAACTTTAATTCTCAGTGTAATGTATTTATATTCAGTGTGACTCCGCTGAGAACGAGAGCCACAGAGTATAAGATCAAGAGCTGCATCACTTGCTGAATGAGGAGAAGTTCATATTGCAATTTGAACAGAAAAATGATAAACATCTTATTTTGCTGCTGCTTAGAAATCAAGACAACAATATTTTAGGGCCTGATCTGGACTGCAGTCATTATAGGGCTAAGTAAAATAATAAAATACATATTTATATAATAATAATTGTATATGTTAATAGTGTGATTCATTTATTATTTATTTATATTATTATTTATTTTATGATATTGAATCATATAATTTTTTATGTATATTTATATTATGGATTATATATTATGGATTATTTGTGTGCATCTATATATATATATATATATATAATATATAATGTAGATTATGCAAGGCTAATAATGATAATACTATAATATATAAATACTATGCTGTAAGTTGTAAATATATGTAATTTTATATTAATATAAAATATTTACTATAATATAAATACAATACAATTTCTGTATTTATTTTATATACATGTTTCTTTACATTATATATTGTATTACTTATGAATTATTTATATGTAGTAGATTATGTAAGGCAATATAAATACTGAAATACTAATTTTAAAAAAAGATACAATGAAAGTAATGGTATATAATGTTGTTTTGGACTTTCATTTTATAGACAACAACAGTTGTAAAAAATATCAATATCTCTTTTATGTTCCACAGAAGAAAGCAAGTCATTCAGGTCTGAAACAACGAAGATGAATAAATGACAGACTTGACATTTTTTGTGTAGTTATGTAGCTACATATTGCTGTTGAAATGATATTTTATTAACCTGATGCACCTGCTGTGTTCTTGAATATTGCTCATAATGTAGTTAATATTAATGAAACTTTTATAAAGACACATGGACGTTGCCAGAGAAACAAACGATCTTCGAGTGTGAGGAGGCGAGCGGTTCAGAGCAGGATCTCAGAGTCACAATTACAGTAATACTGATACGATATGAACAAAAAAAAAATGAAATATTCATTGAAAACCTAATGGTGTTATGAAGGACAAATTTACTTGAGTTCTAGAGCCTTATGGTGTAATTTACCATCACAGATGGAGTCACACACACCTTAGTGTTGATGTCCAAGTGACACTCTTCATGTGTAGAATGAAAGCAAACGTTGTTTGCATGATTTAATAAATATTTTATTGAAAAATTGTGAGGCACAGCATGCGGTCCAGTGCATGGAGATGAAACAGCAGCATCAGAGAGAGACAGAAGCACCGTTCCTCATGTTCTTTACCATGTGTTTACTCATGTCAGGAGTGTGAAGTGATGCGGGAAAGACACAGCCTCCGGCGTCAGCGGGTTCCTCCTCACATCTACACTCTTCAGAGCAGGCATCAGAGACAGCTTCTCCATCGGCAGTTCTGAGAGAGAGACATGAGACGTGAGACAGTGTGTGCAGCATCAGCTCTTCAGGTTCAGAGACATACTGTTCTTACAAATGTTTACTTCATTAAGAAAAACACTTTACAAAAACAAAGCAATACACAGATCAGATACAGACCCTGTGATCCATTTCTCAAACTAAAACATGCACTTCATATTTTTTTCTCATTGAAATGTTTTAAACCTGTAGAAATGAATAGTACAGATCAGATTAGATGGCAACATCAGTTTTTACATTAATGCATTTAGCAAACAGTGTTTGCAGTCTAAAATGTCATGTTTATTACACTAAAAATAACACTAGGTCTTACCCTTCAACAAAAACACATTAAATAATACTTAATTCAGCATTTATTCTCCTTATCTAGTCTTATGCAAAGCATGCTGGGAACTAAATTCTAAAAAACTAATATTATAATGTTTAAAATACTAATATTAGTTTCTGTGTTGATTTTGTAAGAAAATCAACACAGAAATTTGAGTTTACATTACATACAATATTAAGTTAATGTAATACATTTATGAAAACATAGCTCGTTAAAATATTTTTTCAACTTAAATGGTTTAATTGAAATTTATTTAAGTTGTGGTAACAGGTGCAGTGATTTTTTTAGAGTGCTTGGTTCTGTTAGTTAATTCATTAACAACAAGCAATACATCTGTTTCAGTAGTTATTAATCTTTGTTAATGCGAGATGATAAAACAATTGTTCAGCTCATGTTCTAACATCAATAGAATTATAAATAATGTTTGTTTTACTGAAGGGTGAATCTTTTAAACACTTTCAAGAAATCTTCAGGCCATCTTTCACTTTAAAACTAACCGCATCAGAAGAAGAAAACTCTAAAATAAACCGTTAACCAAAACATTTAGGAGAAAACTGTCATCTTAAAGCTTCTGTAGGCAAAAACACCCGCTTGAAGCCTAAAAGAGGCTCTGAATATTTGAACATTTATTAAAAAACCTTTGTGTAACACATACTGATGCCCAGCAGCATGAACACAGCATCCAAAACATAATGTTCAGCACAACATGTAAAACGTCAATAGAATTATAAATCAGAAAATCTTCAGGTCATCTTTTAATTTGAAGCTAACCTACATCAGATGGAGGAAATCTCTAAAATAAACCATTAACCGAAACACTCAGGAGAAAACTGTCATCTTAAAGCTTCTATAGGCAAGAACAAGAACACCCACTTAAAGCCAAAAATAAACACAGAAGAGGTGCGAGATCGAAGGAAGGAAAACTTCATATTAACTTACCACACTGCACTGAGGTAAATAAAATGGAAAATAAAAAGAAAGGGAATTTCAGAGGAGAAAGAAATGCATAAAATGTATTCTGTACCTTAAAATGCAAAACTAAACTGCTAAAACACATAAATGCAGTACAGCTGCACATAATGAGCGCTCGTGTGTTTCTATTGGTGTAGAATGGGAGTGGGAGGAGCCTAATTAATCAATGATCAGAGACACACCCACAACACTCAAAACAAGCCAGAACATAAAGCACAAGAGATGCTCAGAAGTAAGCAAGTGTTGATTTTAAGCCATTTTCATTTCAATTTTCTCTTGAAAGTTGCAGTTTTAAAATTCTTAAAACTCTTAAAGCAGAAGTGTGTCATTTTTTGGACATTCAACTAGTTTCTGGGCTGTCATTGATCATTTTATGTCCAAAAGAGTAAAACACTGTGACTCTTTTAGAACATTGATCTGTTTGTTTGAGCAGCCCGACTCAACCAATCACGTGAGTTTGGGGGCGGGACTATCTGTTTGACTGACCAATGGCTGTTCTAGAAGCCGGTTGGAAATGCTCATTATATTGTAACTGTGTTTAGTGACACTAGAGAAGCACAAATGACCCACTTTGTTGCAGAAGCACTGAAATCTGAAAGACAGCCTGAAATGAGCGTGTGATCAGCCGGTGACGCGCTTCTCTTTGTGCGTTTAGCACATGCTGTTTTTCACTGTGCTGCTTGTTGATGTTATTATGATGTATTGAGATGGACCGCACTTATGTGAGATTGTTATTTTGCTCTACGAGACACTTTCATCTTCTGTAGCTATCAGATAATCAAGAAGAAACATCGTCATGGAAACGATGGTTTAGCGTCTGGGTTTTATTTTGTATGAAATCCCTTTTAGAAGTATTATGGAAGTGTTTGTGAATTGATATGGAAATTTGTTCTGTTATATCTGCTGCCTACTGTAAAGCTGTATGAAATGCATTACTAACTCTAAATAAGCAATTTGCATTTTAAATACACTGGGAAGAGATCAAAAGTGACGGTAAAGGCTTTATAATATTACAAAAGATTTCTATTTCAAATAAATGCTGTTCTTTTGATCTTTCTATTCATCTGTGAATCCTGAAAAACAAAATGTATCACGGTTTCCACTAAAAATATTAATCAGCACAACTGTTTTCAACATTGATAATAATCAGAAATGTTTCTTGAGCAGCAAATCAGCATATTATTATGATTTCTGAAGATCATGTGACACTGAAGACTGGAGTAATGATGCTGAAAATACAGCTTTGATCACAGAAATAAATTATATTTTAACAGATGTTCACATGGAAAACAGCTGTATTAAATAATAAAAATATTTAAACATTTTTAAAGTATTTTTTATCAAATAAATGCAGCTTTTGTGACTAGAAGAGACTTCTTTCAAAAACATTACCAACCTTTAAACAGTACTATATGTCTTAATACACTGGATAAAATATTAAATTCATATTACTTAGTTTCCAATTATCACAATATGGAGTGTATTTTAAATAATTTCTCTCTTTGGCTTTGATTGGATGTTCAGCATTGCTTGAATATTGCTGATCTCTGACCAGAAGCGGATTCGTTCGTGTGGAAATCAGAAGTTGTTTTTGTGGACCGTGAGCTTGTGCACCGTCTTAAGTGAATTATTAATGCAAACATGCATTTTTTAATAGATCCAGAAGCACTGGGTGGGTTTGAATTGTGTTGACAGTAATGAAATGTGCAGATGCACGTAACAGATCATGATTCACTGTGACAGACTGCCATTTTCTTCGCTGTCACACTTTCTGAACTTTCTATCTGAATCTTAAACATCTTTGAGTTTCGCTGCGGTTCTGCCTCAAACTTTCTGACATCGACCCTCTGAATGTTTCTCATCTACAGACGGCCACAGCTCTGTCCGTCTGAAAAACAATATACACTCAGTTTGAGAAGAAACTTTTCAGTCTGTATGACGAGTTTGGTTGGTTTGAAAGCCATTCAGTTCTTGTAGTTTGTATTTGCATTGTGACATTATGGTCATGAGAATTAAGCACAAGCTCGTTAATGTGATGCAAATAATTATATATTATTTAAATTGTACTGTAATTATATATGATGATTCAGTTGTTTTACAGCCTTTAATTTATGCTGATTTTACTAAAAAAACATTACAGTTTCTCTAACATTGTTATTTTAATCACAGAGATGCTATTATGGTTTTTATTATTATTTTGAATGTTTTTATTTTTATTTTATTTTTTTGCATGTTTTTGTCATTTGTATTAGTTTTTAAATAATTAGTTTTCATTAATTTTTATTTAAGTTTTAGTTTAGTCAAGATAAACTAAATGAAAATGAGAAATGTTGCCTTGGCAACTAGCTAGATTTTAAAAAATATATATTTATTTCAGTTACATTTATTTTATTTCAAATAACAAAAATTATTTTATGTTTTTTTTATAGTTTTAGTTAATTAATAACCCTGAACTCTAATAAGAATTAGAATCTCAAAATAATTTTGAAAACTACTAATAAATAAAGAAAGCACCTGATTATTTTCTTTCAATATTTATATTACTTACATTCTTTAAATGTGCTTAATGAGAATAATATCACAAATGCAAAAGAAGTTAATTGGGCCTAAAATAGATTTTATGTCACATTTAACTTGTTAATTTAACAAATTAATGTGTGATTTAGAGGTGAAGTGTGACCCACACGTTCCTGAGATTCACATATTATCATTCATGTTTTCTGAGAGTTTGCAGATTATTCTGCCATATTTTTCAGATCTCGTTTCTCTGTCTCACGCTGTGTGTTTTGATGAACACTATGCATAATGTGTGTGTGTGTGTGTGTGTGTGTGTGTACCTCTGTCCTCACATAAAATAGATGTATTCATGTATTACATAAATGTGTGATTTGTGCCGATCTCTCCATCAGTTTTCTCTTAAAGGTTCAGTATGAATGACAGGTCTAATGAGAGTTAATTACCCTGTTGCCTTGTTATAGTGTTTGTCACTGCTAGAACACTTCATGCTCGTTTCACTACGTTTGGAATGTAATTAAACAGAGAATTCACCCAAAAATAAACATGTCATTATTTCAAACATCTATATGACAATAGGAGATGTATGAAAACTGACAAATTTATTTATAGAAATTATATATATATATATATATATATATATATATATATATATATATACATATATAATTACTATATATGATAAATATATAATTTTTATAAATAATTTTATTTATTAAAATTATTTATTAAAAACTACATATTTTTATGTTATGGCTAACTTAAACTTAAAATTAAAACTATTACAAATAGTTTTCTGTAACTGAAATAAAGCTAAAATAAAGCTAAAATAAAATAAAATATTAGATAAAGATATTTAAATAGAAATTACAAATGTGGCCTTGGCAACTAACAGAAATAATAATAAGTAAAACAATAAAAAAAAATTAAGCTAAAGTACTAAATTAAGAAATAATTAATTAACTACATAGAGAAATATATATATATATATATATATATTGTAAGTACAAATACAAACAGTCCTTAACAAAATTAATACAACTTAATAAATAAATAATTTACAATGACTAAAACGTAAAAATTTA
Organism: Schizothorax lantsangensis; assembly: GCA_027422415.1. Classification (NCBI taxonomy): domain Eukaryota; kingdom Metazoa; phylum Chordata; class Actinopteri; order Cypriniformes; family Cyprinidae; genus Schizothorax; species Schizothorax lantsangensis. The sequence continues at coordinate 31,156,957 of CM049860.1, read as the reverse complement.
ATAACACTAAGAAATTATGTCATAAATACAGGTTTAGAATAGCAAATCACAATGGAAAATTGGAAACAGTGTGAAATGTGACAACTGTAAATAAATACACCACCACAAATTTAAGCAAGATGTGCTTTAAAATACTTTAATTTGAGGGTATTTACAAAATCAGGTACGGTGTAGAATTACAAAGTTTGCATATGTGCCTCCCACTTGTTAAGGGACCAAAAAATGGGACAGAATAATAATCATAAATCAAACTTTCATATAGAAATCCTTTATCTACAGCCTGAAGTAAAAATAGACATACGCTGGGTTTCATCCCTGGTATGCTCTGCCAGGCCTCTTGCAAGTCTTCAGTTCCTGCTTGTTCTTGCATTTTCCCTTCAGTTTTGTCTTCACAAGTGAAATATTTAAGGTCATATTGACTTGGCCATTGCATAACAGTCCACTTCTTTCCCTTCAAATGTGGCCTTGGCAACTAACAGAAATAATAATAAATAAAACAATTTAAGCTGAAGTTCTAAAATTATGAAATAATTAATTAAAACGATATAGAAATATCTTTAAAAAATAAAATTGACAAAAAGCCAAAATGACTAAAATGTAAATAAATAAATAATACTAAAATAACACTACAGCAGATTGGATATTATACTGAACTCCCATGTCATTCTAAATCATTCAGGTTTAGAATACTGCAAATCACAATTCTGGAAACATCATGGAAACAGTGTGACACGTCATGTCAGGGTGAGCTATATTGCATTATAATGCATCTAGTTAATATGTCCGGTCACCTGTGATCTGGTTCCCCTCCACGCTGATGTGCTGGAGGCTGCTCACATCCGTCAGGCGCTCGGGGAAAACCAGCAGCTTGTTTTTGGAGAGATCGATGCTGATCAAGTGCTGCATGTTTCCGACCGCCTCCGGCAGCGTTGTGAGGATGTTACCCTGCAGATCCACCTCTACATTGAGACGAGAAAACCCTGCTTCAACACAGGACTCTATAGGTGCTTATAATGCAGTCTGTGTATCTACTAGAACAGAATATTCTGTGCAATCAAAGAATTTCCCATGAGGCACTGTGCATGAAGTAACTAACTCAGTCACTCTGAAACAACTTTTATATTTGATTTGTTTCATATTTTGCAATACATTTCAAATATTTAGTGTTTTATACTTCAACATGTAAACATCCATTCAAATGTTTTAGGTCAGTAAGATTTGTAATGTTTTTGAAAGACGTCTCTTATGTTCACCAAGGCTGCATTTATTTGATCAAAAATACAGTAAAAATTTTGAAATATTATTAGAAATTCAAATAGCTGTTTTCTATGTGAATATATGTTAAAAAATAATTTATTTCTGTGATCAAAGCTGTATTTTCAGCATCATTACTCCAGTCTTCAGTGTCACATGATCTTCAGAAATCATAATAATATGCTGATTTGCTGCTCAAGAAACATTTCTGATTATTATCAATGTTGAAAACAGTTGTGCTGCACAATATTTTTGTGGAAACTGTGATACATTTTATTTTTCAGGATTCACAGATAAACAGAAAGTCTAAAAGTACAGCATTTATTTCAAATAGAAACCTTTTGATACATTATAAATGTCTTCATCATCACTTTTGATCAATTTAATGCATCCTTACTAAATAAAAGTATCAATTTCTATAATTTCCTTCCCCCCAAAAAATTATACTGACTCCAAGTTTTTTAATGGCATAGTGTATAATGTTACAAAAGCTTTTTATTTCAGATAAATGCTTATCTTTGGATCTTTCTATTCATCAAAGAATCCTGAAAAAAATGTACTCAACTGTTTTAAATATTGATAATAATAATAATAATAATAATAATGTTTCTTGAACAGCAAATCAGAATATTAGAATGATTTCTGAAGATCATGTGACACTGAAGACTGGAGTAATGATGCTGAAAATACAGCTTTGATCACAGAAATAAATTACAGTTTAACATATATTCAAATAAAAAGCAGTTATTTTAAATAGTAAAAATATTTCACAATATTACAGTATTTTGGATCTAATAAATGCAGGCTTGGTGAGCAGAAGAGACTTCTTTAAAAACATAAAAAATCTCACTGTTCAAAAACTGTTGACTGTAGTGTATGTATGTATATATTTAATTTCCAGCAATAGTAACTGCAGTATATAATGAAATATTTTGTTCATGTGATATAAAGTGATTGGTCACACCACAGAGATACTGAAGCTTCATCTCTTGACACTGAGGACAGTCTTACCTCTTAACTGAGTAAACGTGAGGAAGAACTTGTTGCTCAAGGCTTTGATCTGGTTGTTGGCCAGAGAGATTTTGTGGATGTTGTCTGTGCAGCTGCGGATCATTTTGAAGACGCCGTCAGGGAAACTAACGAGGCCACAGTCGGACAGATCTGAGGCAGAAAACAGTGTTGATTCAGACTGACTCTGGCATCAGAGGTGAAATCACTCCGTTAATATGAGCGCTCTAATTAAGAGATTGTGTTGTTCAGAGAGCCGTCGCCTCTGCATATCAACAAGCTCCCATTGTGCAATCACTCAGAAAATCATGCATAATACTATCAGACTGACGGACAGAAATTAATACAGTCATTTGGAGGCTCTTGATGTGTGTGTGGATAATCAAAGTGTTGGGCTTCACAATGCTGCTGATTGCCATTTAGGTTTACTTACTCTTGGTATTAAACGACTAATATGATTATTTAAGGAAAATGACACTTGATAAATTGGGAAATGGTCAAAATCAAGCGAATATGTGATTTAGAGGAGCTTCTCAGCACAATAGCACCATCTACTGAGCACAGGCTGAACTAAAGAGTCAATCAATAATAATTAATAACAATAAAAATGATAAAAACTATGAGGATCAATAAGGTTTTTTTTGTTTGTTTGTTTTTTGCAATTACACAGCCCTGCGTCTTGGAAAAAAATACCTAATATTACCTAATTTGGTGATGCCGAGTTAAAAAATTAATCAAAATAATCAATTAAAACTTTCTATCATGTAGAAAATAAGAATGAAGATTTTTCAAAATAAATAAAAATAAATAAAAAATGAATGAATGAATTAAAAATATATATATATATATATATATAAGCTTTAATGTAATAATTAAAATAACAATTGCAATCCAAAGTTTAATTTTTAATGCCAAAACTAAGTATTCAAAATGTATAATTTAAATTACAGACTGCAAAAATGTGTTCAAATACACCATGTAATTTCAAAGAACTTAACAGAAACATAACTTTATAAGTATAAGCTTTTTTCCACAAAATCTGTATTTCTGGCACTGTTTGGATGCAGTAAAACACTCACAGATGTTGCATGTTTGCCTCATGTTTGCTTTTTGTTTTCTGTCCCTGGCTTTAATTCTAACCTTGCAATCAGCATTAGGTGTAAAAATGGTCTGTGAAGTGAACAAACAGTTCTTTCAAAAAATGTTGTGATGCTTTTCTGCTGCTTAAGGGAGAATACAAGACGTCTTCAACTTACAGATGGTTTTAAAAAAGCAAAAATGCTATGAAAAGCATCATATTTTGTGAGAAAGTGCAAAACAGGCACTATTTTTGGAATCAGCAACAAAAAATGAGTAAGAATCAAGTCTTGGATTTCTGATGCAGGGCGATGTCATCAACATTTAAACATTCCAGTGACTTTTCAAGGCATGACTTTCTTTTACAAGAAAGACATTTAATTCTAAATGTGTCCCTGGAGCACAAAAGCAGTCATAAGTAACACAGGTATATTTGTAGCAATAGACAACAATACATTGTATGGGTCAAAATTATCCATTTTTCTTTTATGCCAAAAATCATTAGGATATTAAGTAAAGATCATGTTCCATGAAGATATTTTGTAAATTTCCTACCGTAAATATATCAAAACTTAATTTTTGATTAGTAATATGCATGGCTAAGAACTTCATTTGAACAACTTTAAAGATGATTTTCTCAATATTTAGATTTTTTTGCACCCTCAGATTCCAGATTTACAAATAGTTGTATCTCGGCCAAATATTGTCCTATCCTAACAAACCATACATCAATGGAAATCAATTATTTATTCAGCTTTCAGATGATGTATAATCTCAATTTCACAAAATGGACCCTTATGACTGGCTTTGTGGTCCAGGGTCACAAATGTCGTCTAGGGGAGACACTGAAATTCCTCTGGAATATGAGCTATTATTGTGTATGTACCCAGCGAGTCTCTCTGCTCCTCTATGGTGTCGTTGATCCTCCGGGCGACGTTGGCCACGGCCTGCGCCATCCTGTTGGGTTCTCGTTTGATCTGAGGAGTGATTGGTGGGTTCAGTGGCATCTGTTACTCATGCACAGGAAGTCACAGGTGTGAGCCATGGACAGCCGCTTCCTGCCAGAGTGCACAAACATGCAGTGACATCATGAACCTGACTGGAGTCATCAATATCTGCTCATCAACATGATTATTAGTTTATGTCTGCATGTAAAATATGCCTGCCTATGTCATTTTATATTTCTTAAATAATAAAATATAAATAAAAAATAAAGTAATAACTGTGTATATATATATATATATATATATTTACTAAATATTATAATTTTAGTTATTAGGTTCTTTATAAATTATAAATACAACAAACTATATATATATATATATATATATATATATATATTGTTGTATTTATAATATATAAAGAAACTAATAACTAAAATTATAATATTTATAATATTATATTAATATACAATTATAATATTTAATAAATAAATAAGTATTATTTAGGTATATCACTAATTACTAATTTACTAATTAAATATTATTTATTAATACTAGTTATTAGTAAATAATTATTATGCTGTAGTAAATAATAACTGCAACTAAATTTTTGGGGTAATTGTGCATCCATTGATATTGATGTGTGTGTGTGTGTAATAGTAATATTTATATTTATTATTTTATAATATTATAAAATAATATATATTATTTACTACAAAATTATTATTTATGACTAATGTTATAATAAATAATATTTACTAAATAGTTATTATTTCGTTATTTAGATATCACATACAATATTATTTATTATTGTATTAGTTAGTACTAAATAATTATTATTTTATAGTAAATAATGAGAACCTGCCATTAAGCAGCCAATTACATTTAACTTCCAAAATAAAATGAGGCCCAAAACAATTCATGACACAGCAAAAATGTATAAGGTAATACATGAACATATCAAGCCACTGGCCAAGAGAAATTTTAATTTTAATAATTTTAAGCAAAATCACAGCTGCTAAAACAAATGTGACAACCTGCCCCGCCCTGATATTTTTAACATACTTTTGTCCTAAAAACACAGTTTAACCTTTCATTTCAAATCTACCTTCATCTCATAGTGATATTGCTTTAGTGTATTTCAATTTCTTTGTGTAATTATGATAATAAGAGAAGCATTCTGCATCTGACAGACAGTAAAGCCTCAAACAGCTGAACAGACAAATATAGAAACCCATACGGTTATTAATAGCACGAGTATTATTATTACATCTGAACGAACATTGTCATATTATGTAATATTACGTTATGTTACGTAAAGATCACTAATATGAATGGACTGCAGGATTATCGATCAGTTTATGATATGAATGAAGTCATGCCATTCATTTAGCCGAACTAAAAGCGTTAAAGTATAAACACGAACACACTAGAAGCTGTACAATAAAGCAGAGCGTTGGTTTAGAGCTGCAAACCCTCACATTCAGACATGCGAAGCCGTCTCACCGTCTCCATTCACCGGACTGATGACTTTATGAGTGTTTATGTGTGTGTTTATGTTCTGTCAGGCGAGACCGAGCACGCCGCTGCCGGATTCCGCGCTCAACTGTCGTAAACACTCATTGTTTGACGGCAGCAGGAGCTGCAAAAAAACTTTTCAGCGCTGAAGTGTTTTGAGTCACAAAGTTTGATTTTCATTCACAGATTTAGATTTTATTTTCTCTATTCATTTTGGTTTGGTAATTGGTGTAGCGTAGTAAGAACATTTTTAATAAGAGGAAAATTCATTCTAAGTTAAATTACTTTTAAAAACGACACAAAGGTCTTTGTATACAGTATCGTTATGAATAATATTTACGTTTAAAAAAAACACAAAAACTGAATTTAAAAACTGAAAATGTCATCTTTATTATATTTTATCAACATATTCCTGTTTTAATTATTATTTTTTTATGTATTTGTCTGTTTTATGCGTTATTATCTTGTAAAAACTTTATTTAATCAAATTAAAATTAAAATCAAATTAATTTTAAGCTAGGGAAAACTCAAAACATGTTTAATGAAATGTGTATAATACTTTTATTGTTGTTAAATGATAAAAAGGAGCATGTGAGCATCATCATCTCTCTTTGAATATAACATGCACATTTTTATAAATAAACTCGACTTAAAACTCAGCAGTTTCAGTATTTTAAAGGAAAGCCATTTCTACATTAATAAAATCCTAATCAGTTTAGATTTGAATATACTATATGTTGTATTTTTACTGTTTTTATTTCTATATTATATGATTTTTTTACTTTTTGCTATTGTGGTGTACTCTTACAAAATGAAAATAAATAAATAAATAAAGTAAAAGTAAATGCATAGTACTTAAGTATGGGACACACACACACACACACACACACACACACACACACATATATACTGTATATATATGTGTGTGTGTGTGTGTGTGTGTGTGACCCTGGAGCACAAAACCAGTCATAAGGGTCAATTTTGTTAAATTGAGATTATACATCATCTGAATCTGAATAAATAATTGATTTCCATTGATGTATGGTTTGTTATGATAGGACAATATTTGTCTGAGATACAACTATTTGAAAATCTGGAATCTGAGGGTGCAAAAAAATCTAAATATTGAGAAAATCATCTTTAAAGTTGTTCAAATGAAGTCTTAGCAATGCATATTACTAATCAAAAATTAAGTTTTGATATATTTACGGTAGTAAATTTACAAAATATCTTCATGGAACATGATCTTAATATCCTAATGATTTTTGTCATAAAAGAAAAATCAATAATTTTGACTCATACAATGTATTGTTGTCTATTGCTACAAATATACCTGTGTTACTTATGACTGCTTTTGTGCTCCAGGGACACAACTATACACACACACACACACACACACACACACACACACACACACATACTATTTAATTGTGGTTGTACTCTTTCAAAATAAATAAATTAAGTAAGTAAAAGTGAATGCATGGTCATTTAATATGGGATGTATATACACCAATAATCACCTTTTTAAAGCAGTAATTAATGTAGTTGAAAAGCTAGTTAAGAGGATTAACATTAATAAAATAATTTTCAGTTGAAATAGAAATGACATAGATTTGGAAATAAGTTCTATTTCTATATTTCTATAGATTTCTATAGTATTGTTTCTTTTCTCTGAAGGTTAAACAGATGTCCGTACCTGTGTGCCGCAGTGGTTTTCCTCTCTGAAGCTGATCCCAGAGCTGGGCTTCTGGATCGTTCTGCTGGATCACCACTGCATAGACCTTTACTGTGGAACAATGGAAGGTGATTGTGTTTGACCCGCGACCCCTGCTGACCCCTGCTGACCTCATAGACGGTACAGACCAGACGGGGATTCTAGAAATCACGATGAGTTTGTTGAATGGTTCTCTCTGGATGTTCAAGTACGTCGTCTCATCACACATTTCACTGGCTCTCGCTCCCTGCATTATCTTTAGAGCTAAAAATAATTTTTATCCTTAAAAATAAGGATATTGCAGTGCATTTTTTGTTTTTAATTATGAAACCTTTGGGAAAAACCTCACAACATACTGGTACTTTCAATGCCATCTTCTCTCTAATAATCATATTAGACTGAATTTTGGGCTTAGAAATGAGACACAAATATAGGATATTAAAGGAGATGTAAGATCTCAGTATAATACAATCATACACTTTTCATAAATGAATCAATAAAAACTTTTAAAAGTCTTGATCCAAATAAAATGTTTTTTAAAAGTCTCTAAAATACTTTTTCTTTCAGAAAAAATAACATTGTAAATTTACACAAATATTAAGTGTTTCTTTTATGTATAGACAGAGAGAGATACAGTAATTATTGATATTAATGCATTTCTTTTTCATTTGGATCTGTCCAAAACAAATCAGAAATGTAAACCCTTATAAAAATATTTTCTTTAACAAATGCATATACTATATTTATTGTAAATGGTGATCATTTATTATTAGCCAGTGCTTAAATAAATAAACAAATAAATAAACAAAAGCTGCTTATACAGTATATTTATTTATTTTTAAATTATGGTACATTTTTGTAAGGATGGAACCACAATTTAATAGTATATACAAAAATACCAAATTAATATATGTATTTAAATCTGTGGCAATAATAGCCACTTATGATAGATAGATAGATAGATAGATAGATAGATAGATAGATAGATAGATAGATAGATAGATAGATAGATAGATAGATAGATAGATAGATAGATAGATAGATAGATAGATATAGGTAGATAGATAGATAGATATAGATAGTAGGTAGATATAGATAGATAGATATAGATAGATAGATAGATAGATAGATAGATAGATAGATAGATAGATAGATAGATAGATAGATAGATAGATAGATAGGTAGATATATAGATAGATAGATAGATAGATAGATAGATAGATAGATAGATAGATAGATAGATAGATAGATAGATAGATAGATAGATAGATAGATAGATAGATAGATAGATAGATAGATAGATAGATAGATAGATAGATAGATAGATAGATAGATAGATAGGTAGATAGATAGGTAGATAGATAGATATAGATAGATAGATAGATAGATAGATAGGTAGATAGATAGATAGATAGATAGATAGATAGATAGATAGATAGATAGATAGATAGATAGATAGATAGATAGATAGATAGATAGGTAGATAGATAGATAGATAGATAGATAGATAGATAGATAGATAGATAGATAGATAGATAGATAGATAGATAGATAGATAGATAGATAGATAGATAGATAGATAGATAGATGATTCAATAAAGAACAGTTTAAAAGCTTTCAGGCAAATACTTTTATTTCTATTAGCAAAAATAATATTGTCTGATCTCCATTCTTTATACAAAGATTCATATATTATATTTACATAAATATCGAGGCTTTATTTATGTATTATTTACAATAAATATTTACATAGTTTCTCCACCACATGGTGTGATTGTAAATACATAGACAGTGCTTGAGCTCTTTTTAATCCGTTACTAGGACTGATCATAATGTTCCAGATTTTCTTCTGTTCGATCACACAGTCTGAATGAGGAGCTCTTGATGCCTCAACAGGTCCGTCTCTTTCTGAAGATGAGGATAATGTCTGGTTGTTGGTCACAGGCAGCCGCACTCCTCCACCAGCATGTCCTCGTGATGTCTGAGGATCAGCTCTCCGTTCTCGTAGTACAGCATGCTGAGGGGACTCATCTTGGTCGGAGCGCAGCAGGCCGCAGGAACTCTGCTGGGATGATAGTACTTCAGCAAACTCTGCAGCACAAACAGACCAACAGCATTACGTTAGTGTTATTCAGATACGATGAACTCAATTCAAGTTTATTTCTATAGCGGTTTTCACGATGCAAATCAATGCAAAGCAGCTTTACAGAAAATTATAGTTTCTACATTATATTTAGTAATAGCTTATCAGTAATAGCTTATTATAGTTTTTATTTTAATTTTATTTTAGTTTTAGAAATTTTGTTGTGTTTTTTTTTTTTTTTTAATACGTCTGTATATTTTTACTTATTTATATTATTAGTTATTTTACTTACATCAAGTTCAACTAAATGAAAATAATAATATATCTGAAATAAGTTTATTTTTATTTTATTTAACTTAATTTTTAGTTTCAAGTAACTGAATTTTAATGTTATTTTATTACATCAAGTTCTAAATGAAAATGGGAAACTAAATGAAAATAATAATCGTTTCTGTTATAGTAACTGATTTTTTTATGTAGTTTTATTTCAGTTTAAGATTGAGTTATTTCAGAACTTCAAGTTAAAGAAAATGTTAGTTTAGTTAGCTGAAATAAAATAAGTTTTTTAAAAATATTTTATTTTATTTCAGTTAACATTTCAAGTAACAATTTTTAAACATATTTTAAAGTTTAGTTTAAGTTTTTAGTTTTAACTGAATTTTATGTAATTTTATTTCAGATTTAGTTATTTTAATATTTCAAATTAAACTAACTGATAATGAGAAATGTTGCCTTGGCAGCTAACTGAAATAATGTTTTAAAATATTTTATTTAAGTTAACATTTGCTTTATTTCAATTAATGAAAAAAAAATTGTATTGGGTTTTTTTAGGTGAATTTATTTTTTTATTTTTTTTAATTTTAAAAAAAACTTTTAGTAAAAAAACTGCATTTACAATTAATTTTAAGTTATTTTTAGTAAATGATAACAACCCTAAGAAGTTCCAAGACACAGAATGCAGTCTGTAATGCAAATAATTCTGTATGAATTATTTAATATTAAAAATAATTGCAAAGCTACATAAACATAAGGAGCGCCTCACCTGCATGTAAGCGTGGTTGTTGGGATGCAGGTCTTCACTCAGAGGGTTTGGGCAGCTCCCCTCGCAGCGGTATGCGTTGTACTTCTTAGGGAAGACGATCCAGGAGTCCCATCCGATCTGACTGAAGTCCACATGCATGTCGACCCTCCTGCACATGGAGCTCTTCTCGGCCGGACCCCGGAGCGGCTCCGGGTTCCTCACCGGCTGACCCCTGCGGCCCCGCTTGCTCCTGTGTGGCTTGTCTCTCTGCACCTCCTTTCCTTCGCTGTTAAACAAGAACTTGGACTTCTCGGCCGTGTGCAGGAGACTGGCTCGGTCCTGCTCGCTCTGTCCAGAGACGGTGTGTGAGAAGACCAGCAGCATGGCTCTGTGACGGATCCCATCCGGAGCTTTACTCCCGGAGCGAAGAGCGTGTCTCGCTTCTCTCCTGCTCTTCAGGCGGATCCTCTCGGAGAGTTTGGGGCCGATCCAGTTTAGGAGCAGGTCTGTGGCGTTGTAGACCCTCCAGTGATGGGAGGCGCTCATCAGAGAGGAATCGGACAGACGACCCAGGGACTGGTCCTGATGGTGCCGGATCTCCACCGTGATGTTCGTTTGCTGTGTTTCTTTGGGAATACGAATCCTCAGCTCCGCCGCCTGGATCTGATGCTCGGACAGAACTGAGGAAAGGTCGAAGTGCGTGACGTAGTGTGTGTCTTGATTGGTCAAACCTGGAAGAGACAAGGAAATTACATGAGTAGATGTCACATATATGTCATACATGTCAGTCATACTTAGATTATTGTCAATGACTAATATCTTTGCTGGCTTGCTAAGAATAATTTTAATCAATTTTAAATGGTACTAGTGGTTATATATATATAAACAAAAAAATACAGCTAACTAACACAATAAAATAATAATAAATAATAATAATAATAATAATAATACATTTTATTTATAAAGCACTTTACATTTTAAAGAAAATCTCAAAGTGCTACAAAAGTGTCATAATAAAATAAAACAGTTAATTAAGCAATTAAGAAACTCAATTAAAAACAACTACCAACTAAGATTAACACAATTTAAGCAAAAAACCATCAGTCATTTGTGAAGCAAATAAACATAATAAAACACAATAAAAACATGATAACATAATAAAAAACATGATTAGAGTTATCTGTTTTTGCAAATAAACTCTTCATATATCCATATATATATATACACACACTTTGTTTTCATTTTAATTTCAGTTAAAGTTTTAGTAAATTTTAAATAATTATATGTTTAAAAATAAAATTAAAATAAATGTATTTTTCTTTTCTTTTTGCCTCATTTGATAACATTATTTTTAGGCTCCACGTATTATTATAAAAAAGCAGTTCAGACTTTGGCAAAAATCTGAATTGATTTAAAAATAAATGTAAAAATAAATGTTACAATTTTAAGTACACGTTTTCAATTATCATCCATCAACCACTGGAAAAGATGGGGGAAAAATTTATATATAATTTATTTATTTAATTTGCAACGTTGCATATGCCTCATTTGATAACATCATTTTTAGGCTCCATATATTACTATTAAAAAATCAATTTATACTTAAATAAATAATTACAAATTAAATACATGTAAAAAAAGTTTTCAATCATGGTTGAAACTTCGCATATTATACACTGATGGGCAATTATATCATCCTTCAACCACTGAAAAAATGGAAATCATGGAAAAACATCTAAATATATAATTTATTTATTTATTTTGCAATGTTGCATATGCCTCATTTGATAACATTTTTGACACCATATATTACTAAAAAACTTTAGACTTTGGCTAAACTTTTAATTAATTTATAAATAAAAATTTTACAAATTGAAAAAATAAATAAATTTAAAAAGTTTTCATTCTTGGTTGATATTTTGCATATGATATCATGCATCAGCCACTTATCATTTTTTTTAATCGAAATATATATAATTTATTTATTTTGCAATATTGTATATGTCTCATTTGATATCATTATTAAAAATGATGTGATTATATCACCACTCTCATATTTGATCACATTCACATGACTAAATGAAGCATTAAATATTTAAGTGAAAAGAAAAAAAATCCTTTTGATTTTATGGTGAAATGTGTCAGATTTAGTGAGATTCGCCCATCTAAAGACGTAACCCATCACTATGGCTCTTGGCTCTTTTGAGATGTATTTTTCTCCAGGGATGAAGGACTGACTGTCATGTACACAAACACAACAGTAATGAGGTGATTTGTGCAGCTGAACACACACTCTTTGATCCTCATGGATGAGGCTCTTGTCCACTGGAGTGTATTGGTTGTACATTAACATTCAAATTGCTAATTGCTTTGGTTTATCTAATAAGCAGCCCTGACTGTTCTTAAGAGCTCTGCCATTCAACATCAGCCTGTACTGAGTAATTCAACTCAATGATGACCGAAATAATCATTAGATTTGTTTTCTTTAATATTTAAAACATTTCTGGAAGCATTGCACTTTAACAAATTGGCTTGGTATGTTAAAAATAATGATAATAATTAAAATAATAATTATTAAAAATATTTATGACACTTATTGTTGCAGTCAGATTATTCAGTTTATTCTAAATAATTTTAGTTTATTGTAAATAATTATTAGACTGAAACAAGAATAAAAATAAATATTACAAATAATTATAATTTAAAATATTTATTATATTTTGTTGCATTCAGATGATAATTCTAAGTAATAAAAATATAATAAATATTATATGATAATCATGATTTAAAATATTCTGTATATCTTTATTGTTGCGGTCTAATTATTATTTTATTTATTCTAATTTATTGTAAGTAATCACTAGACTGCAACAATACTAATACTAATATAAATAATACATATTTTAAATAATAATCATGATTTCAAATATTCCTTATATTTTTACTGTAGCAGTCTAATAATCATTTTATTTTTCTAAATTGTCGAAAATAATAATTTCAACCACAACAACATTATTATTATTATTATTATTAGTAGTAGTAGTAGTAGTAGTAGTGGTATCAAAAAACAAAGTATTTATGTTAAACTGCAATTCTTTAGAAATATATATTTTTAAATTCACTGGCAGACCCAATATTAAAGAAGCAATATACAATAATAAGCATGAAGCATGACTGATACATAATATGATCTATGATCAATCTCTTGATGTTAAGAACTTTTCCCTCCTTACTAGTAGGCTACAATAAATCTTTATGCAAATGAGTTTAAGTTAAAGTGCATCAAATATTAAGAACCACAATCAATTAGTCAAAGGTGTGGACCACATCAATTAAACTAGTCTCATTTGTTGAATTACAGATCATCAATCTGATGAAAAGTCATGTCGTATCGATCAGATATTAGGTTTATGTTAACGGAGAGGCCTCATCCCTTCAGAACAAACACCGGATCGAAACCCATCGTTTAACACCTCCAGAGCTCCGTTAAACGCCCCGTGCCCGCGCTCCTAATCTAATCAAGACGTGTGAAAAAGAGCCGAGGCGCTGATGTGGATTTGGGTTTGTGTAAGGATGTCTGGCGAGGCTCTAATCCACATCAGCTTTGCGCAGAGCATTAGTCCTGGTGGACAATGTGGATTGAAGCTGTCTGGCGCTCAGATTTGACAGCCAGGAGCCAAAAAGAGCTTCGGAGACTCACCTCGGCGCGCGACTCGTTCCCAAACTTCTGCGAAAATAAATAAAAAGCAGCTAAGAACGATATTAAAGCACATCTTACTCTTGGAGAGGATGCTCTTGATGGTGTCCGCTTGCTCGTGCTCCAGATGCTCCGCGGGACGCGTTTGGTTGAGCTTGAAATGACGGTAGAGGTGCATCATGTACGTGGGTAAATGATGCCGGTGGCTTCTCTCGGTTCTGGATGATAGAATCCTCGTGCCATGATTATTGTGCTTTCCAAATACTCCAAGAAGCAGAAGCTGGTAGCAGGCCAGGCGCACAGCTCCGTTCGTGTTCATGATGGACTGAGGTCAGAATGACAGGTCGAGGGTCCAGGAGAGCTTATATACCCCCCTCCCTCTGCATATTTAACAAGTAGCGGAGGACATTAAAGGAAATTGACATGCCTTGACAGCTCATCATCTATTCGTGTGGTAATGAGGCGCATATTTTACAATGAACAATTAAAACACCTTGCGCCTCGTGACGTCACCAGGGTTGCTCTTGTCCTTTGAAGACCGTGAGCTCGAGCCAATGTCTCGAGTGTCTTTACTCGACCCTCATCAAATGCATTAAACATAACATTTATATATCGAAAGATTCAAGACAAATAGTATTTGCACATTTTATTGTGAGGTGTACGTCTGGGTTCAGTCATGTTTAGGTCGTTGACTAATATCCATGCTGGCTGAAGTTATTAATGGCTATTAGAAGAATAGTACAAATTGTAATGAATTTTAAGTCATAGTTTAAGTATAATATTGTCTGATATGTGTGTGTGTGTGTGTATAATTAATTAATTTATATTGCAAGTTTGCATATGCCTCATTTGATATAATTACTTTTAGAACCATATGGTTTAAGAAAAATATTGTTTTTGTATATCGTTTTTTTAATAATATATATTTAATGGGTATTAGTTGAGTAGTTAACATTTTAATGAATTTTAAGTAATAGTTTAAGTATTTATTTATCTATATTGGCTGCTTATAGTAAAATATTATATTATATTAAGTAAAATATTGTAGGCTATATGTTTTTAGGATATATATATATGCAATTTTAATTATTTGCAATTTTGAATGTTACTTGAGACTCCGTTTAAGTAGACTATTGTAGAAAGTTACACACACACACACACACACACACACACACACACACACACACACACACACACACACAGTATTATATTTGCAATAGACTGCATATATGTATTTGCAACTTTATTTGTGTGTGTGTGTGCAACTTTCTACAATAATATATGTATTTGCATCTTTATTTGTGTGTAGTTTTTAAATGTATTTTTGCAATTTTGATATATATATGTGTGTGAGAGAGAGTGAGTGTGTGTCTATTACTAAAAGCAGGGTTAGATTTTTTATATTTTATGAGGCAGCATTTAAGCATTTATCCTCCACTGAAAAAAAAGATATATTTTTTTAATGGAACTTGATGATAAGAATGACTAGATAGACTAAAATACCACACAATCACATACATGTACTGTGTCTGGTTAAACTGCTGATTTTAGGATCCTCTCAGCGCCTGGCACCACACACACACACACACACACACACACACACACAGTGAACGCACGCATGCTCAAAGAGCCCGTCTTCCAAACCACGAGTGCCTTCTTTCTTTCTCTCCTGAGTGAGTGTTTGATTCCAGCCACGCAGAGAGAGATTTGCTGGAGTGTGTTTGCTCTGTTTTGAAGGCGGAGGCTGTTTCACGGCGATGGTGAGTGATTAAGTTTCTGCAGTGCTTTATGTGGTCGAGCTTCTCCTCGCATGCATGGATGTAGTCTACATGTTGCGTGAAGCTGCATTGCTGCAGTTGTGAAAAGAGCGCAGCATTAAAACCAGTGTGTGCTAGAAACAGACCGGATCTGATCTGAGCCTCAGTGTAGCGGTGTGTTACTGATTCTGCGTTAGATTGCATGACTATGATACAGTCTGGTCAGATTATAACACACTATATCGACTGTGTGATATGTAAATGAGTTTAGAGCGCACACATGTATCATGCAGAGAAGATACATTACATGAAATGCTTGGAAATGTTTCAAATGGGTCTGATTCAGTGAATCGATTCGTTCGAACGAATCTTTTTATATTTTACGAGCGCTTCTTTCGAAGTGAATCAAAATGTAGTAGACAGTTCCAGTTCTGTATTTTACGTTCCAAACCCACTGTTTGAACTCGACTGAATCATTAAAAAGAACCGACTCAAAAGAACGATTCGTTTCCGAATAAGACGTCGCAATCAAAAGTGAATCGTTTGCGTATGTGTCGCTTTGAGTTACTTTGTTGCAGTTTACCAAACAAGATAACTCGATTAAACTAACGATTACGTAGACATTTACGTCCATGATTTTGATATTTGAATAACTTCTGAAGTTTTTCACACCCTGAGCTGAGTTTATTGCGCCTTTGATGCGGCAGCGAGAAGAAAACAGGTACATTTATATCTGACTGACTGAAGGAATGTAAACAAATCAATTTAATAGGATAAATCTCACAAAAAACATGTCATATTTCACTCCAACATTAAAACACGAAACATTTCCTTAATGTTCAGGAAATAAATGTGGAAAAAAATGCATTTTTCAATGTCTTTTGGGGTGTTCTTGACAGACTTCGTGAGCTTCATCCTAGCATCTCAAATTATAAACAGCGTTAAATAAGATATAATCTATTTCTCATTATTGAATAGGCTATGGATGAAACCTACTTGCCAAGATCTTATCAATCCACATAAAAGCTATTTGATATTAGTGGATTGAAATGCTAATGTACGGATCGAGAGTCACTCTTATGAAGATTAATGGTGATGAAGTTCGTTTCGATGCTGCTCGGTTCGTCGAGCTGATAGCCATCAGAACTCTATGAATAATCCATCTGTGTGACCCTGTCAGTACTAGATTAGAGGAGTTTGTGTTAGGGATTGAGATAAAGGCAGATAAAGTGCTCTTTTTAGGGCTACAGAAGAGCCATGGGTCATTTATGGAGATCATTATGAGGCCAATTAGAAGCACTGCCAACTCATTTTGCCTCTGGTTGGAAAGAGTCTTGCAAGAATCATTGAATTTATCAATATAGGTATATTTAAAGAGAAGGAATTGTACTTAAGATGGTATTTTATCTGCCTTTTGAAGTTCATAAGACTTTTGGAAGTTCATCTTAAGAACTTTGAGCTCAAAGTAGAGGCCGGGGCAAGTTGTCACAAGATCTATATGAGGTTTAGTTTCAAACATCTAGGTAAAAACTCTTAAAATATATATTTCTGGGTTGTGAATCCTATCCTCCAAACTAAATTCCTCCTATTTTAATTGCTTTTGGAGTCGACAAATATCATTTCTATTTTAGCCACTTTTTGATTTATTTTATGTTTAATAATTGGCTTACTGTAAATTTAAATTTAGCTGAATAAGCCATTAAATCATTTCAAAACAATAGATTTTAAATGTTTCATATTTCAACAAATTCTTCTTCAGTCAGTGTCAATAAACAGCAGGTTCCTATTGGTGACAACTTACCCCATATAATGTGACAACATGCCCCGCTACTGGGTTCAGAGTGTGGTGTTTTAAATATAATTTTGTAATCGAGACTTTAAGTTTGTGTCTATATGGAAATTGACTTTGAAAAAAACCCAAAAAACCTGAGAAATATTAATTGTAAATAGCTGGGAATTATGTGAAAATATTTTTTCCCCTGCAAACCGCATCTATTATGGCAGTATGAACATGATTGTAAAACAGAGCTGTATCACGTCAAACTATTCTCAGATAATTCATGGATTATTCAAAGCAAAATTCACTTCATGAATAAATGAGTTTAGGGATTATTTTTGGATGGGTTGTTTTTGTGTTTGTAGCTGCGCTGTTATGAAGCAGTGGCACAAAGATGATTAATTCACAATTAAAATCTCAGAATGTCATTAGAGCACAATATTAAATCAAGTGTCATTTATTGTGATGTATCTTAGTGCATCTTTCTTTAAAATCAAATCATTGGACATTAATCCTGCAGTGTTCTAGCACATATAGAGCCGCTGTGATTTAATGCAGTGACGTCTGCCGGTGTAAGTTTGGGTTTGCGGTGTATTTTGTTTCATGCTAATTTAGTGTTTGTGGTTTGTACACTGAATCCCTGATGTGCACAGATGATTTCAGCCACTAGATGTCATATTGTCCAGCTTTTGTCTGTTTGAAGTCAGTCCAGTAATAGTGCGGCTGTGTCTGAATCCTGAAAAAGCTCAGACGGTCATTTATTGAAGGCAGCATAGATGTGTCCTTCCCACAATGTGTCTGGCTGAATGTCCTGTTTAAACCTATGATTTCATTTCTACCAAAATAGAAATAAGCATTATAGTCATTAAATATTCACTTCTGCAGATCTCTGCATTAGATCATCAGACATGATGTCCACTATGCATTATAATCCAGGGTTATTTTAGTAGCATTAAGATAGTATTATAGTTTTTATTCAGATTTTGAATCAGTTGTTTTTTTATATTTTATTTTTTTAAGTTTTAGTACTTTTGTTGTGTTTTTGTCATTTAAAAAAAAATTTTTTTTTTTTCATTTTTATTTCCATTTCAGATATTTTAGTACCTGAAGTTAAACTTTATAAACTATCGCAACTATATCCTGCAACTCTGAGTTCATATTCCCCAATCCTGAGTTTTCTCACAATTCAGATTTTTTTTCCCCGTAGAATTGTTAGAAAAATGTCAGAAATGTGTGAAAGTCATGGTGGAAACAGGCTTCTATATAAAATTATTCAAATCATTACAACTAATCAAACTATTAAAATACACACACATATATTAATATATATAATATATTCTTTAATAATAAAATTAAAATAAAATACTATTTTATAACAATTTAAAAAATTTGTAGAAATGATATTTTTCATTAATATTTTATTAAGTCTATATTATATCCCTACCCTTCCTGAAAATGATTCACTCTGGTCAGATTATAACACGCATAACAATGAGTTTAAAATGCACACATTTATCATGCAGAGAAGATAAGTTACAAGATATGCATGAAAATGTTTAAACAATGGGGGGGAAGTCGTGGCCTAATGGTTAGAGAGTCGGACTCGTAATCGAAAGGTTGTGAGTTCGAGTCTCGGGCTGGCAGGAATTGTAGGTGGGGGGAGTGAATATCCAGCACTCTCTCCTCCTTCAATACCACGACTGAGGTGCCCTTGAGCAAGACACTGAACCCCCAACTGCTCCCCGGGCGCCGCAGCATAAATGGCTGCTCACTGCTCCGGGTGTGTGTTCACTGCTGTGTGTGTTCACTGCTGTGTGTGTGCACTTTGGATGGGTCAAATGCAGAGCACAAATTCCGAGTATGGGTCACCATGCTTGGTCGTATATCACTTCACTTCACTTTAAACTCAGCATCTGATTCAGTGAGTCTATTCGTTTGAACAAATCTTTTTGTATTTTGTATGCTCTGCTGTTGTAGAGAATTAAAGATCTATATATAGTTTAAACTCAACCGAATCATTTAAACGAACTGACTCAAAAGAACAATTAATTCACGAATTTAGTCAAAGGAGAATCGTTTGCTTATGTTTTTAATATTTCTTTTCAGTTAACATTATTTCAAGTAATTATTTTTAATTTTTTAATGGTTTTAGTTAACTAAAATGACCCAGCTGCAGTCACTAAATGACTGGTCAGGAGGACGTTGATCATTGAGGGCAAAATGTTCTTCCCATGGACACACGCAGGTGTCAAGCTGTCAGGCCGCTCGGAAACGGATGTTTAAAACACAAAAGTGCATTGATGAGAGAGGCAGCAGGAAACGGCAGGTAACGGTTTGGTTTTTTCACAGCCTGAGAGGAAGTTTCACAGGAAGCTGAAATGTTGTTCACAGCTTCAGAGCATCACGTCACTCGATCTTCTGCTGCTTCCTCATCTGCTTTGCCTTGTTTCTCTAATTAAATCCAGAAGCGTAGCCGCTTAAACAAATTTCTCTTCATGCGTGTTGAACTGTAAAGTACCAGAAGGGCAAAATGTCACAGAGCCTCAGAAAAAACAGAGATGCATGATTTCTGTCTTTGGTCTCGCATGCATCTCTTCAGGTTCATCGGAGCCGTTAGACTGACAGAGGAAGAAACAGGTGTGGCCGGATTTGTTCTCACATAAACATCAGCTCAAATCCAACTAATATATATATATATATATATATATATATATATATAATAAATATATATATATATATATATATTTTTTTTTATTTATTTATATATATATATATATATATTTTATTTTATTATTTATATGATTTATATATATTTATTTATATATAATAATTATTCTATATAATATTTATACATATATGTATCTATAACATTTAGATTTCGAAGAACAAAAGTCGCATGTGAAAGTCGCAATGATGTAAAATAAAAGATTTTTAATTTTGAGCTAAACAAATCCTTTAAGAAACAAACTGAAGTGAACTTTTCAGAGCTCACATTGATGTTTCGATGGAGAGAAGTTTTCTCAGATTCTGGCCTCATAATGTTGTTTTTTTGTCTTGAGCTGTGTGTTCAGAGGTCCTTCAGTGAGAGTTTGTGTTCATGTGGTTTGTGAATCGAGTAAATGTAGCTTAGATTGAGATAGTACAGCAATTTCCTGCCTCACCCTGTTGCCCCATGCTGTATTTCTCTCTCTCTCTCTGAGTTTGTGTGTCACAACTGCTGTTTTCTGTGTTAGTCAGTCACACAGATGTCTTGGACGTCTTGTTTTCTGAATACCCCCTGAAGAGTGTCCTGAAAAACCCTGTGATTCGGAGGAACTGGACACAGTCCAGGACACACGCTTTGGTTATGTGGAGGCCCGACATGTTTTCTAAGATGAATTTTTGGTTAACTGACATAACTCTGAATTGGATTGAAGAGTTAATTTGCAAAAAACGATAACTCCATTTTTATATATTTTTTCAGAAATCACTTTTTTTTTTTTTATTGCGCATTCCAAATAATATCAATCAAACTGCAGTTGGGTTGTTTTGATTAAAGGGGTCATATGATGCGATTTCAAGTTTTTCTTTCTCTCTGGAGTGTTACAAGCTGTTCATGCATAGATAAGATCCCTAAAGTTGCAAAGACTAAAGTCTCAAACCCAAAGAGATATTCTTTATAAAAGTTAAGACTCGTCCATGCCTTCCTAAAACGGCTCATTCAAACACGCCCCACATGTCTACGTCACGGTGTGGGAAGATTTGCATAACACCGCCCAAATGTTTACACAATGAAAGAAGGCGGAGCTATTATTCTGGCTGTAGTATTGTTGCTGCCGCCGGCGCCGTGTCCTGGAGACACTGTGTGTTTCGTTGTGAAAGCAAAACTACTTTGTTTGGGATCCAAAAGAGGACACAACTAGAAATCAGTGGTTTAGTTGTATTTACAACACTGTTCCAGAACAGTTCAACCCAAATATTGGAGTGTGTGCAGCGCATTTTACGGAGGACTGTGTCCTGAACCTGGAAGAGTAGCCTACAATGCTGCTTGCACAAAGGCTGTTTCTATAAAGTGAGGCAATTCCAACTTCGCAAGGACAGTCTGACACTTCTGACTCTCAGCCTGTAAGTATGTTTTCATATTTAAAGAATTTGCTACCGACTATTCAAAAGCGAGTTTTGAGCAGTGTAGAGTAGTGCTTGTTGTTTGTCGCTTCTCCGATCACAAATGCAAACATGGTAATGCTTAAAAAGACAGTATAAGTTGTTATAATCAGTAATTATGTCCCCACTGGATGCAACAAATGCCTCGTTTATAATGGGTTTTATTGTTTTAGTCTCATGTGCCGGGACACGGCATCACAATACGGTGAGGGGCGTAACATTTCCGTCACACGCTTGAGGTATTCGGCCAATCACAACACACTGGATAGCTGGCCAATCAGAGCACACTTCTCAGAACGATGAGCTTTGTAAAAATCGACACGTTTCAGAAAGGCGGAGCATAGAGGAGCAACAATAATGTACAGTATGTGGAAAATAATGTTTTTTAACCTTAAACCACATAAACATATTGCATTACACCAAATACACCAAATAATGTTCTTTTTAGCAACATCATATGACCACTTTTAAGTAATAATAACTTAAACAAATACAGGTAATTTACAAAATTAAAGTTAATTGAAAGTATGGTTTTTTACATATTAAAAGTTTGTTTTATAGCAAGGGCTTCAAGCAGATAACTCTTGGTATCACATTTTCACCACAGCACATGTTACAGCCGCACTTAGAGTTTAAAAAACACTTGTTTAATCTTTGTAATCTCCTCTGATGACAATGTAGATGCCTGACAAACGTTGTTGTTGTTGTGATCATAGATTTATGGATGTGATTACACAGTTTTCCCTCATCATTGTAACGCGCTGCTTTTGCAAGGAATTCATGAAAACGTTTCAGCTTTTATTTTCCTTTATGCCCTGAAGAAGATATCACAGGTTCATCAAGTTCATCGAAATTATCCGTCCTCGATCACTTTTAGTCAAGCTTTGACGAAACTCCTCTCAGCTAGCACGTCTTTTCAAAGTGAAGTAGCTTTGTCACCTGACCTGAATACAGCGCGCTGATTGGCTAAAATGGACTTATCGGCTTCTGTTCACAAACATCAAGAGCGCTTGTCGGCTTCTGCAGTAAAACGTGAACTCGTGATGCCTTGAAAGTGGACAATACAGGCTTTTTTGACAAAACGTGTTTAGGGTTCAGATCACGCTTTATTTTATTTATATGTGGAGAATAATGCACCTTTAAGTTTTATAGCTGAGGTAAAAAATCAGCTCTTTTTTTTTTGCGCAGCCAAAATGCTGGCTTCTAATTTTGTAGGCTATGGGTTTATCGTTTGGTGAAGTTTTTACAAATGAACTCCTCAAAAAAACTTTTTTGATGCTGTTGTGATTCTGAAAGTACTACGCTCTTTTTCATAGCTGAAAATGTAAATAAATTAGCTGAAATATTAAGACAGACATATTGAATAAATGAACTTTTTTTTTTGTTTTTTTTTTGCGGGTCTTCTAATTGTTTTTTGAAGCACCAATTCCGTATGGAGCAAGCTCACATGGAGTGTGATAAATACAAGTTTACATATTGTGTATTGGCTATGTGTAGTTTAGAGACAAAATTCCCAACAATATCCCAACAAAATCTGGCAAAACCTCCATTTGCCAATGTCCTCAAAGCTAAAAATGAAATAAAAATTCCTAAGAATTTCTAAAGTGTTATTTTAGGCTTTAATTAAAATATTTTAATTGGTGACGCACACGCCCCACCCTTGCTTAAGCTCCACCCGATTAATACTCGTTTCTAGGATTACTCGAAATGAAATATTAATGCCCACAGTTTTAAATAGTGCTTGTTGAAAATAAATATATGTAATAGAGATGGACTTGTAATGAAGGTATGGGTTCGAGTCTCAGGTCCGGCAAGGCGGGGGGATGTAACCAGCACTCTCTCCAAATATAAGGTGCCCTTGAGCAAGGCACCAAACCCCCAATTGGGCGCCGCAATTGGCTGCCCACTGCTTCATATGATATTTCTTGGATGGGTTAAATGCAGAGCACAAACTATGGGTCAATATGGCCACACACCATAAAAAGACAGTAAATTGTTATAAATGTCCCCATTGCAACAAATGCCTCGTTTTAATGGGTTTTATTGTTTTATGTCGCGCCGGGACACGGCATTTGAGGGGCGTAACTAAATTTAAGGAATATACGCCTCGCTTCTTCTGTAAAAATATTTTATTTATATATATATATATATTATATATATATATATATATATAATATAAATTAAATATAAATATAAATATAAATATAAATATATATATATATATATATATATATATATATATATATATAAATAAAATTATAATTATTATCATCATTATTAATGTGTGTATTTTTAATAGTTTGAATATATTTAATGATGTGAACAATTTTATATTAAAGTCTGTTTCCATTTTTATCTCACAATTATGACCTGTGTCCTGTGGCTAAGTTTACACAATGATTACAAAACTAGTCTCATTTTTAAAAAGGTTTCTATTTAATGAAAAATTTGCCTTATTAAATGAACTATTATTTATAAGTTTTTTTTTCCCGTTCTGCCTGAAATAGAGGAATTTTGGTCAATATTGATAATTAAACAATATTTTGCTGAATGTGTTTTTGTGGCTGATTTAGGTCTGTCATGGATAAATAAATGACAATTAAACCACCAGTAGGTGGCAGCAAGTCCCTGTTTTAATAAATGACTTACTGAATCATTCATATCAAACGATTCGTTCAAAACGTCTGATTCAATAGAAATGAAACAAGTGAGACCATCTGACTGCTGAATCACTGGCTCACTCGATTCGTTTAAAATCTGATTCCTTCATGGAATGAAACACCGTGTTGCTATGCACTGTTGTATAAAACTAATAGCACAGTTGTGCACATGTGCTGATATACAGAAAAGTACAGTGCTTGTGCAATGAATATAAAACGTAAAAACTCATACATGGGTATATTTTGTTTCATTGCTGGAATTATAAGGACATTCTAACTGTATTCTAATGGGCTTCATCGTGCAGTGAATGCTTTTGGACTCTCAAGACGAGTTTTTCTTTTCCAATTCAGGGTCGTCTGTTTGTCACATGTCACACAGTGTCAATCCCTCACGTAATCATAATCTGTTGTCTTTTTTTTTTTTTCAAGAAAAAAAGTTGCGCTTTTTTTTGCTCAAAATGACGAAATTGCTTCTGCTTGTGCGAAGTTTGTTGTACCAAATTCTAATTCAATGTATTATAGTTTGTAAATGATCATAAGCAGAGAATTTTAACGTTTTGTGCATGATAAGTTTTAGGTAAACACACAAAATAATCCAAAGGAGATGGTGGGGGATGGTGGTAACAGGAATGTTTTTTTTTTTTGGGGGGGGGATGGTCCCCCAATACCCCCCCCGCCCCCCCCTATATATATATATATATATATATATATATATATATATGTGCTATATTTTGATATATATATATGTGTATATATGTATATATTTTCAAATTATTTTGTATTTTAGATTATTTTAATTGATAACATTAAAGTACATTAGCTTTTACAGTATAATCTCTGGGATGAGTGTGTGTGTGTGTACTGTCTTCCCTCAAACCTGTGCTGAGGTTTACCGTGTTTACTCAGCTGTGTGTGTTGACGATCAGAGACGCGGCGTCTTAATTGCTTACGAATGAAGTAATTAGTGCGATGTGCTAACTTACGAGAGCTGCGGTGATTTACGTGATGTAAACACATGCTGTGGGCTCGTCGTGTTGTTTGGCTGTGTGTGTGTGTGAGAGACTGTGTGTGTGTGTGACTGTGTGTGTGTGTGTGTGTGTATGTGTGTGTTTGAGACTGTGTGTGTGAGAGAGACATTTACATTTACATTTAGTCATTTGGCAGACGCTTTTATCCAAAGCGACTTACAATTGGCGACTTACACAGACTGTGTGTGTGTGAGACTGTGTGTGTGTGTGTGTGAGAGACTGTGTGTGTGTGTGTGAGAGACTGTGTGTGTGTGTGTGTGTGTGAGAGACTGTGTGTGTGTGTGTGTGTGTGTGAGAGACTGTGTGTGTGTGAGAGAGACTGTGTGTGTGTGAGAGAGACTGTGTGTGTGTGTGAGAGAGACTGTGTGTGTGTGTGAGAGAGACTGTGTGTGTGTGTGAGAGAGACTGTGTGTGTGAGAGAGACTGTGTGTGTGTGAGAGAGAGAGACTGTGTGTGTGAGAGAGAGACTGTGTGTGTGTGAGAGAGAGACTGTGTGTGTGTGTGTGTGTGTGTGAGAGAGACTGTGTGTGTGTGTGTGTGTGTGTGTGTGTGAGAGAGAGACTGTGTGTGTGTGTGTGTGTGTGTGAGAGAGACAGTGAGTGAGTGTGTGTGTGAGACTGAGTTTGTGTGTGAGTGTGTGAGTGTTTGAGACTGTGTGTGTGTGAGACTGTTTGTGTGTGTGAGTGAGTGTGTGTGTTTGTAGGGGCGGCAGTCACACGCTCGCACTGTAGAGAGCTTTTAATTCATGTGGTAATGTGTGTGTGTGCTGATGGGTAAGACCCACCCACACATCCTTCACACACATGGATTTACCACGCCGCTCTTCCTGAGATTGTGTTTGTGTCTGATGCTCAGACTGAAGATCGCTCTCGCTGTCTTAGACTGCTAATCAGAGGCCGACGGTTCTAAACACACACACACACACACTCACACACACACACGCACGCACGCGGCTGTAGAGTCACTCATGGCACGCCTCAGTTAGTCTGCGGGATCTGTGCTGTCGCTCTGCCCAGACGTCTGTGGATTTGATGCTGCTGCGGCGTGTGTGTCCTCAGGTACGGTCACTTCCAGCGTGTTTGTGTGTGTGTTTTACATCACTCGAGTGTGTTTTGTGTTCTCTGCTGGCTTTATTTGTGCAGAAATACTTGTTTTAGTGATTAATGTTGTTTGAGCACTGTTTGCGCAGTGTTTAATCATCATCTCAGGGAGTTTTATGAGCATGTTGGCTTTGAATGATTGAGTTTGTTGTTGTATATATGCTTCTGAAATATTTCTGTATTGAGAGAAACTGTCAGTTTTCTGTGTTTCATGTCTGTTTTGTGTAAGCGATGTCTGAGGTGATGAACAAGACTGGTTTAAAAATGTGTCTAATTCTTACAAAAATCGTGTTTGTATGTTTTAAAAAGAAACTTTAATGATTCTAAAAGTCTCAAAGTAAAAAATAGAATAAAATATGCGTCTATATGCCTTAAAAGAATTGTGAACACAGTTTTTAAGGTATTTTTTAATACAAACCTCGTGAAATTTAGGAATATTATGGGGTGTTGCCATTTGACAACCTCTCTGTGATGTCATTTCCTGTTTTATGGTTTTCTTGACACATAAACAACCCAAATTAGTTCCTGTCGGTTACACCACACTGATTTGTCAGATAATTTTTTTATGTATATGTGTGTGTATGTATGTATAATACATATTTTTTTTAAAATAAAATCTCAATATACTTACTAACTTTTAAAATGTATATTGTATTTTATTTATTAAACCTCTCATTTTTTTGTTTACATAATACGTGTGTGTACTGTCTGTGTATATTTATGTATATTTAAATACACACGCATGCGTATATTTAAGAAAAATTTTATGTTTATATTAAATATAGTATATATATAATATAAATTATATGAATGTAAATTTATTCATGTAAATGCATGTAAATTAAAAAAAATATATACTTTGTGTGTATTTATATATACATAATAAATATACACAGTACACACAGATGTAAACAAACTTTTATTTTGGATGTGATTAATCACGATTAATTATTTGACAGCACTAAAATGAATATGAATATATATATATATATGTGTGTGTGTAATATGTATGTATGCGCATAACATATATTTATTTTAATAAAAATATTTATTAAAATAAAATATTTACTACGTTTCATTTTAAAATTATGTATGAAATAATTTAGAAATGTCAATTAAATCTATAATATAATATAATATGCGTTTATGTATGTTCATAATATTTTCTTTAATACAATATTGAAATATATTTTACTAACGTATTTACTTATTATATAAACTTATTTACTAACGTTTGCAATAATTTTTATATTAAAATACTTTAGCTTATACAGTAGAGTTCTATTGCATGTTCTCAGATAGCCAGATAAATGTGTGTGTGTGTGTGTGTGTGTCCTGTCTTTGCATTTTTAATGTGTTTTTGTATAATTGAATAAATGCAGAGATGGAATGGCGTCATTGAGCCACTCTCACTGTTTGATGCTTCTGTTGTAAGGCACATGATGTGAATCTAGAGGATCATTACTGATAAATAATCTGATAAATGCTGAATGCAGTTTCAGTAATGGCTTTCTCAGTGCTGTGGTTTGATTCGAGCTCCGTCATATGATGGGTTTTCAGTGGGTTTCAGTGAGAGACGTGATGTCTGTCTGTCTGTCTGTGGGTCACAGTGCTCTTTACTAACCCACAACCCACACATTCACCCTCCCTCGTGTCGCTCAAAGCCGTTTCACGTTCATCGGTGGATGCAGAACATCCAAGCTGCGCTTTTCCATGCAATGACAGTTAATGAAGCATCTGTCTAACAGTTATAGTTTTAGCAAACGCCCATATACATGATATTGATAACTAATCCTGTCCTGCAGCCGTGAGTTACCAGATTTAACAGCTGGTTTCTGGCTCGTTTAAGGTCTCACACATTAAGACCGCTGTGTTCATGTGTATATGGCGAGGCTGTGATTTAATTTTGGGCTGTGCTCAGAGAGCCGTTCAGAATAACTGTAATTATGTGCTATTTCTGATCTGTAAATGCCTGTGTGTGTGTGTGTGAGAGAGAGAGAGAGAGATGATGCACAGTTTGCCCTGTTGCATTCTGGGAAAGCCTATGGTATATTTGCATTCAGACAAGGGACAAGTTCAGTTCAAGTGCTGATATTTAGTTTACAGTCATGCATTTGGCTGATGCTTTTATCCACGGCATTCAAGGTGCGCATCAGTTCTTCTGTTTGTTGCATGCAGTGTTGCAGGAGGAGTTGCATGCTCTGTGTCTTTGTTCTGTTGACATACTCTCACTTACAAAAGTACCATGTTTATAGGGCATAGTGATAATACAATGGTTTCTGTACATGTAGTATTATTTTAAATGTCTTCACATGTATCCTATAACTAAAATATCAAAATATATTTATTAATGTTTGCAAATAATTTTATAGTTGTTTTGCTTGATTATTAATGCTATATTTTGGTGTGTGTGTGTTCATATGTATTTATTCTTTAAGAAAATATCAAAATATATTTACAAACTTATTTACTAGGCCTAAATTTTGCAATTTTTTGTAGTTGGATTATTGCCATGTTTTAGCATTACATTACATTATTTATTTATTTACTTGTTTATTTGTGTGTTTGTGTTGATATGCATTTATTTTTACTAAAAACAAAATATATTTAGTAACTTTACTAACTTTTGACATTTTATTGTCATCTGGTTTATAATGTATATTTATGTTTCGATAAACTATTTAAATATTTACTAGCTTGTTTACTAACTTGCAATTATTTTAATAATTGTAATGCCATGTTTTAGTATGCATGTATTTATTATTTTTTCATTAATTCATTTATATATATATTTGCATGTGTTCATAATATATATTTATTTTTTAATAAAATATTGAAATATATTTACCAACTTGTTTTACTAACCTTTGCAATTATTTTTATAGTTGTTTTGTTTGTAATGCCATGTTTTAGTATTATTTCAAGTGTGTGATTAAGGTCGTGTGATTTGAATTTTGCATCTAATGACTGAACCTGAAGGTTATTAGTTCGTAGGAACCTCAGTTAGATTGTAAATATTACGGTGTGTGAACATGTAAATCGTGAAGTAACATGTACATCCCCGCGGTGTTGCAACGCAGGAAGTTGTGTGAGGAAGTTAGTTTTTCTGGGGCAGTTGTTCTTGCTCATAAGACGCGCTGAGCTTTGACGCTGCGCTTCACTGCTGATGGAGGTCAAACGGTGATCATCAACACAATGACAATATCCATAGTGTATAACCCCAGTGAAAACGTGAGTCTTTCTCCAGTGAATCATTCATGTGATCATCAAGCATTAGGATGTTCTGCTCTTAAAGACACAACATCCTCATTTCTCTGAGGACACTTCCCTGCTGAAGGGATTTTTGTGTGTTTTGTCATGGTTTTGTAACTCTGACCCTTCTGTCTATTACACATGTGTGTAATAATGTGCCACAGATTACGGATGTGTTCTGATTTCCACACAGATCCCGGTGAAGTGGACTTAACAGGGTATTTTGACTGTTTTAAAGGGATTTTACCACAAAAATGAAAGTTAGTCAATTTACTCTCCATTATGTCATTCCATTATAGGTAACTAAAATTAAAACTATGAAAACATGAATGTTAAGATGTATTTTAATTCAGCTAGTTGCCAAGGCAACATTTTTATTTTATTTTAACATAATACTAAAATAACTAAAACTAATATATATATATATATATATATATATATATATATATATATATATATATAAAATAAATAAATGTTTTTATTTTAAAAAAATATTAAAAATTATTATAAAAAACATAACATTTATTCTAATATTCTTATTATATAAATTCTAATTCTTATATATATATATAAATGGTGTAGAAACTATTTCCTATCAGGAATTGTGAGTAAATGTCATAATTCCAAAGAAACGACATGTAATACATTGGAATAATACTCAGATAATCTTTGTTTTATTTATTACTTTTTTAATGCAATGTATGACTTTCTATGGAACACAAGATAATAGAAAATACTCAGATAATCTTTACTTTATTTTTATTAGTCAAATTGTCTTGAGTGTTTTGGAAGTCAATGAGCACAATGTTGTATGTTCCCACTTTCTATGGAACACAAGATATTTAGAAAAATGAAATGTTTACTTTATTTATTAATTTAGTCAAATGTCTGAGTGTTTTGGAAGTCAATGAGCACTAATGTTGTTTGGTTCCCAGCATTCTTCAAAATATCTTCTTTATGAAAGATATGCTTCTTCACAAGGATTTTAGGTTGTTGTTTCTCTAAAACTTGATCTAAATCCACTTTGAACACTTTGAACTCTGTTTAAAGGTGTATTTCACACTTTTTGTGAGCAATTTGTAAGAAATGAGGATTTAAACCTGATCAAACCCGTTTGTGTTCGCACCAAGAGTGCCTTTTGTCAGTCTTGTGTGTGTTTTTGTGCACTTGACACATTTCTGAATTAAAACTGCAGATGTGATTGAAAAGCGTCCTCTTTCAGACGAGGTTTATGAAGGAGACATTCAAGTGAGACGTGATGGATGATTCTGGGAAGATGCTAAATCTCTGTAAATGTGGAGAAAGTGTTATGTGGTGTTTATTTGAGAAGAAAGTAATAATGTCCTTAATGGATTATAATAGAAAGCACAGAAGAGATTGTGTTATGTTCTGAAATCTCTCCACACTTCCTGTGAAGATGGGCGGCAGCTCTCTGTTTGTGAGGTGTGTCACCTAAAACTGACTTTGTGGTTACAAACAGAGATTAATGACTCTTTATTCTGGCAAAAAAGCAGTAACAGATGGTAATATTGTGGTACTTTGATAGACTGTTACTTTTTATTTTAAAATTAAGCTTATTTTTTTTTAGCATTTATTTTTATTTTTTATTTTTATCTTATTTTTAAATATTTTTTTATTTTATTATTTTCAATTTTATTTTATTTATTTTATTATGTTTGTTTTATTTAATTACTTTTCCATTTCATTTTATTTTTTACTTTTTTATTATCTAATTGTTTAGAATTTACGTTTTATTTTATTTCATTATTTTTTTTTTTATTATTATTTTTTTAATTTTATTTTTTGTTTTCGTTTTATTTTTGTTTATTTTATTATTTTTATATATAAAAGAATATACTCTGGTATCATATTTCACTTTCCCAAAACCAGTTACAGAAGTGCTGCATTTTAGAGGAGTTTTTGAATGATTTTCCAGCTGTGTGTGTTTCACCATAATTACAGCGTTTGCTTCAGTCACATGTTCATTTGACCCTCTTCTGGAGATTTTGGGTTTTCAGTTTCAGAAATGTTGCTGTGAGATGTGTGAGCATATGGAGATTTAGAAATATTATGTTAAATTCAACCTGAAATCAAAATTGAGCCTATTTACTTTTTTAATACACTTATGATTTATTAGTGCATTTTATGTTTTGCTGTCCAACATTAATCTCTCTTATTTTTCAGAATATAGAGAAGCTTTTTTTAACCATCCAATCTATTTCATCAAAACCCACCTTCCGTTTTGGCTTTGAATATCATGTTTCAGTCAGAATAATCAGATTATGAAAGCAACAGGATTATTATCTTTCACCACAGAGCATCATCTCATCTTCCTCTGGTTTGGATGAAGTGTGTAAGTGATGCTCTTACGCTGGAGGTCTGTGGAGCAAGTGTGTGCAAACGTCTCCACACGACCCTCAGCTTATGTCTGTAACACATTACCAACAAATAACATCAGCTACAAAAATGGACTTCTATTGTAAGAGCACTGACTGTAAATATGATTCAGGGACGAGCAGAAATGCTGTGATAATGAACAGCATTAACTCAGAATATTGCTTTATGTATAATTAGTAGTTTTAGAAGTCGTTTCTGTGTAAATCAGCTCTTCTCAACGGCTTTTGATCCAGATTTTGACCCAGTTATTTCTGAACTGGAAACAGGGGCCTTTCTTAGTTTAGTTGTCAAATTATCATTGAAATCTCACTTATCTATTAATTAAAAAACAGGGACAATACATTTTTTAACTGTTATTGCTATAATAATAATAATAATTATTATTATTATTACCATTACTATTATTATTATTATTATTATTAACAATTATTATCATGCTGTTGTTATAATTAATGATTGTGATTCCTGCATTAAAATTGGTTTTAATACAATTCACCAAAAACACTCTGAAAAATAGTAAACCGTAACCATTGCAAATACCAAACAGCAGTATTATATTATAACAAAATTGACTTTACAAAAACGTGTTACAAACATAACACAAAATAAATACGAGAACATATGATAAATACAACTATTTAGCAAATATTTTTTAGCATTTTCTAATTGTGTATATAATGTTTTATTTTCACAAACCGTGAAAATTACTGTTTTCAGTAATTAACATTTAACATGTTTATGCTTTTGGAAATCGGTCTTTAATAAAACTATTTAGGAGGATCCATCCATCCATCTTTTTTTTTTTTTTATTTATTTATAATTCGTTTTTTTTAATTAATTTTTTTTTATTACAGTTAATTGTTTTATTTTATTTCTTATATTATTTCTATTTTATATTTTATTGTATTTTTATTTCACATTTTTGTATTGCATTTTTCATCTTATTTTGCATTTTTGGGCTGATTTTGAGCATATTAAGTACATTTCTGCAAATAGTTGTTGCAAAGACTAAAGTCTCCTGAATTGTGAAGGTTTCATGCTCTATTTAATGTCACCTGAGTCATATTTTCTTCTATTTTGTGTAGTTTTGTTCATGTTTTTTTGAAGATTAGGGTGTCACACAACCAGTTCATGTTGAGATCGTTGAGAAACATTTTTTTTTGAGTTTGTACATGGTGTTTTTTTGGTTTCATATGGTCAGTTGTAGTTTATTATTTGTATTTAGCATGTATTTCCCTGCTGTATGTTGCAGGACAGACCTGTGTGACTCATTTCTGGGTCACGAGCCACCAGTTGAGCTCCGCTGATCTAACAGACGTGATTGAGATCAATCCTCTATCCATCAGTCCCAGCGTCCCCAGCTCTTCTCATAGATATAAATGTGCTGTCTGATCTGTGATGTACATCTCTTCAGAATGAGGAGCGTTCTGCATCCTTCCTCTGATTAGCCCGTTTGACCGCAGATGCTTCCTGCAGCTGCAGAGCACTTCCTGTCTGCGCGAGACCCTTTTGTGCGAGCGGCCCGTCTCAGCTTGAGCTTCACCCGCTGAATTTCAATAGCTGTTGAGGCGGGAAGCGGGAATGCCCATCTGTGTGCATCTCTGCAGCTTTTCCGTCTTCCGCCGAGGACACTGGGAGATTTTATTTTCCCTGTGAATGGGCCGCAGTAATTGGCTTTCCTGAGGGAATTCAGTCACTTTGAGAGCCAGAGTTTTGTTTTGCTTCCTGATTTGATTCAGCATGGAGACGATAGTGATTATGTAGGAATGTAGGAATCTTTATTGTGTGGTTGACGGACTAAAAAAACACACAACTGTTTTGGTCTATTTAGGAGTGTCCATCCAATTTCTTTTTTTTTTTTTTTGGTTTATTTATTTTTATCATATATATCATTTTTATCTTTGTTTTATTTTGTATTTTTATATATATTACCTTTTTAATTTTTAGGATTTAATTTTCATCCTATTTTTTTTTTTTTTTTTTTTTTTTTTTTAATGTATTTATTTATTTGTATCCTATTTAGTTTTTTTATTTATATTTAATTTAATTTTTATTATTTTTGTTGTTTGTTTTTATAGCTTTTTATTTTTAAAATTTAATTTTTTTATCCTTTTTTTATTTTATTCATTTTTATTTAATTTTATATTTTTTGTTATTTGTCTCTTATTTTTTGTCTTATTTTTTTTAATTGTGTATTTTATTTGTATTTAACTATTTTTAAGTTTTTTTTAAAAAAATGTATAATGTTTATATTATTTTATTATATTTATATTTTTTTATATTATTTAGTTTTTACTCTCTTCATATTAGTATTTATATCTTAGACTCAAATTGGTTGTCAAACCGTTTTCTTCTCCTCTCACACTCAACTGATGAGCTCATGCTGCTTTGAAACGTTTAAAGCACTAGAAATGAAGCAGTGGAAGACAATAATTGCAGGTTTGTTTCCAGGTCACGTTGACCCAGATTCTGAAAAGTGACTAAAACGCTGAAAAACACCAGCGTGTCCTTGAAGATGACATTCAACCCCTGCTTTCTCCAGCAGAACTGGAAGTAAACACTTGTAAATGTGAAGGTGAGAAGCGTGCCTGCGGTGGCCGTGTAAACAGACAGACGGGGTCGTGACGGCTTGTTTTTCAGAGAGGATGTTTGTGAGCGATCGTCTGGCGGCCCGTGGGTGGGTTTTCAGGCCAGACGTTCATCTAGGTCGCACTTCTGCAGGCTGCGCTCTGAAGATGTCACCTTAAATTTTCCCCACTTACACAAGAGCTCCATCCGGCGAGCATGAAAAACAAGCCAATGTGCAGACTGAGATTATTCAGCATGGCATGAATTTATTGTCCTGTTCTGAAGAAAGAGGCCGCGGGAATCACTTGTGAGCTCGAGATAGAAAACAGGGCTCTTTATGGACCCCAAAGGAGTCGGAGCTTCACATCTGCTGCAGCTGAGGCTCCAGATGGACACGACAGATGTGTGTGTGTGTGTGTGTGTGCTGAGCTTCAAGACTCATTTTTGTTTTACTGTTTGCATGCAGTGCAAGTAATACACTTTTGATATTTTTTTGTTAGTACACTGTTTCCCAGTACAAGTATCTAAACACTCTTAAATCAAGATGCATTTAATTGAGATGCAAAATGACCTTGATTTCTGAGCAGTTGATCAAAGTTAGGTGAGCTCATGTTTAAAACTAGAAAAAATAAACTTGATTTTCCTTTGAATTAAGTGTATTTTTCTTACCCAGTTGGCAGATTTGATATATAATGTTTTTGAAAGAAGTCTCTTATGTTCACCAAGACTACATTTATTTGGTCAAAAATATAGTAAAAATAGTGAAATATTATTATAATTTAAAACAGCTGTTTTCTATGTGAATATATGTTAAAATATAATTTATTTCTGTGATGCGCAGCTGTATTTTCAGCATCATTACTCCAGTCTTCAGTGTCACATGATCTTCAGAAATCATTCTAATATGCTGATTTGCTGCTTAAAAAAACAGTTGTGCTGCCTAAATAATGTAATTTTGATAAATTTCTCAGAAAACTTTGTTGCATTATATACCAAAGGTGACGTTCAAAAATAGGAAAAAAAGACTTTGCCAAGTTTGCATGCCTGTAACTCAAGAAGTATTAAAGATATCTTAATACTCTTTAATAGTTTAGTTCTTAACCAACTTTTCTTTTAGTATCTTAATTTTTAAGGCTCTCTATGGTTCAGTTCCAGAGATACTGGAATCTCAATATGGCTCCAGGTGTAAATGGTACACATTCAGCGGTCAAAAACCAAACGTGGGACACTTTGAATATAGCTGACATTTATTGTATTTAAAGTGAAATGTAGCTCGTTTCCCTCTCTCAAACCAATTGACCTATCGGTAAGCCCCGCCCCCCTTAGTTACTGTTGTGAACTCGGACAAACAAACGGAGTTCCTCAGTCTTTCAATGACAGATGTCAGTGTGAAAACATTGTCCCAAGATGTTTTCGATAAATTTTGGTCACAGAAGGACCACCTCTCTTCAAGAAGCATTCAAATGGGACTTAAATATGCAGTTGAGGGATACATAAAAGATTTTAAAATAAATTTAGTGGGTAACAAGATTAATTTGGAAGCAAGGGTTTACAGGTCTCAATGCAAGCGGGAGAAGCCTCATGTTACGGTCGTCACGATCACAGATGACAGCATCCAGGATCAACACTGTTCATGTACTGCAGGGTACGATTAAATTAATCTATATTTAACTAGTTTAATATGTAGAGGCACTGAAATGTAGACCTTCGTTTATGTGTTTTTGACCTACACTGTACATGACGTGAGAATAGTTAGCGGTTTGCACATTAGTATGGACTCACTAACTTTAACGTTAGCTAGTTTTAGCCAGACATGCACAAGATGACATTAACATTCTGCTTGAGCAGATGAAAACAGTAACTTAATGAGAGAGTATGCCCCAGGCACATCGTTTTACCATTTTTGCGGCACAATCACCACAAAACCGACGAGAACTCGCGATTTTCCAATGCTTTTCTATGGCGCTGAAACCTAAAGATGTCCGAGTTCTGGTCCCCTTGCAACTGATACTCGACTGCTATTGGCTCATCAACGTTCGATGGGAGGGGCTTACCGATAGGTCAATTGCATTGTATATCTGAGTGCTAAAAAAAAAACACTGAAAAGGTCAAGTTGAACCACATTAACTTGCTCTCTGTATTCTATACATAAGATTCTATATTTGAATCCGTTTCAGGGATATTTGGAAGAAGGTATTTTGTGCATTTTTACAGCTCTTGAGCCTATAATGCAACAAAGATGGCTAAATTCAATAGATTTTACTAGTAGACTTACCAATCTTCAAAAATACCATGGTTTTGCCATGTTATCATGTCCAAAAATCCCAGATTGCTACTAACTGATGAGATTTGCATGATCCGAATCTGAAACGGGAAGACGATTCTTGTGATGTTCTGTCTTTAGTTTAGTGCCGTCAAATGATTAATCGTGATTAATTGCATTCTTTTGTTTACATAATATATGTGTGTACTGTGTATATTTATTATGTAGGCTATATATTTTAAAAATATTTACATTTATATTTATATTCACATAATTTATATTATATATAAATATATTTAATATAAATGACATTTTTCTTAAATATATGCATGCATGTGTGTGTATTTATATATACAGAATAAATATACACGGTACACACATTTACATTTAGTCATTTAACAAATGACTTACAAATGTTGACAATAGAAGCAATTCAAACCAACAAAAGAGTAATGATATGCCAGCGCTATAACAAGTCTCGGTTAGCCTGAATAATGCAGTACAGTAAGGTTTTTTTTATTTTTAGTTTTTTATATAATAAATAAAAAGAAAACAAGTAGATAAGACAAGTAAAGAGGCCTTTATTTTTTAAAGAAAAGAAGCAGTTAGAAAACGAATGCAAGTGTCAAGTGTTTTTTTATAAAAAAGAAAACGAATAGATAAAATAGAATTAGAATAGAGAGTGCTAGAGTTAGAGGGTCAAAAAACTTTTGCTGATTGTATTTACACACATATATTATGTGAACAACTTTTATTTTAGCTGCGATTAATCATGATTAATTGTTTGACAGCACTACTTTAGCTGGAGTCTGATGGTGTGTAATGTGTGTGTTTGTGTTTGATTGACAGCTGCTAGAGGAGTATGGGTACGACTGCCAGCGCTGCTCCCCAGCCTACACTGCGTGAGAGTTTCCACGGCAACGGGATGACGGACAGCAGGCGGTCGGCGAGCAGCGCCTCCTTCCAGGCGCTCAGCATCCACAACAACAAGGCCAAATCCATCATCACTAATAAAGTGGCTCCTGTGGTCATCACGTACGTCCGGCCGCCCGGCTCTGTTCTGAGAACGCTTGCAGTTAATTCACCTGATTGAGTCTCTGTGTTTGTGTGTGTGTGTTTCTAGGTATAACTGCAGACAGGAGTTTCAGATCCACGATGATGTTGTCCGTACAAACTATAAAGTTGGGAGGATCTCAGATAACATGCCTGAGCACCATCTGGTCCAGGTGAGCTGGACTCTTGCTCTCATGCGCTTTGGGCGAAGCTCAGGAAAACAGGGTGCATTTTTGCAGAAAATTAAGTGTATTTTTAGATTTATAGTTAGTTATTTAGTTTTTAGTTATGTTTTTATTTGATTTTTTTTCATGAAAATTAAGCACATCTTCCATTTCAAATTCTCATTATTGTTACATGAAATAAAATAATCACTAACTAAAATAAAATATATTTTTTTATTTCAGCTAGTTGCCAAAGCAACATTTTTAATTTTCATTTAGTTGAACTTGATGTACTGAAACAACTAAAGCTTAATCTGAAATAAAAATTAACAAAATATATAGGCATATTAAAAAAACTAATACAAATACAAAAGTACTAAAATGTAAACAAAGGACACATTTTGCATAAAAAAATATATTTTTAAAGATTTTTTTGTATTTTTTTTATTATTTTATCGTTCATTTTAATCTTTTTATATATATATTAGGGCTGTCAATCGATTAAATTTTTTGTAATCGCATGATTGTCATGAGATAACTCACGATTAATTGCAATTAATCGCACATTTGTATTTGTTCTAAATGTACCTTAAATCAATACTTTTCAAATTTTTAATACTCTAATCAACATTGGCATGGACCAATATGGATGCTTTATGCAAATGTACACTATATTGCCAAAAGTATTGGGTCGCCCCTTCTAATGAACAGGTTTGACTACTTTAGTAATTTCTATGAGTACAAATCTTGATGTTAAAGCATATAATGATATTCTAGGAAATTGTGTGCTTCTAATATTATAGCAACAGTTTGGACTCTTTTCTATTCTAACATGACAATGTCTCTGTGTATAAGACAAGGTTCAAAAAGAAAATGATTGATTGAGTCAGTGTGGAAGAACTTGACTGGTCTGCATAAAACCAAGTCCTAATCCCAGTTTAACACCTCTGGTGTGACTGTAAATGAAGACCTTGAGACAAAAACTCATCACCAAACACCAATTGAAAAATGAATGGCAATATAGCAAATGCTGCAACAGTGTATACATTCAGATATTTGTAGTCAAATGAAATAAAAATAAATAATAAAATAATTAATAATAACATTACATTAATGGGGTGGGCATTATTTATTTATTTATTTATTATTATTTTTGCATCACAGTAATGAGAATCAGAAAAATCTGCTTAAATACTATGATGAATACCAAAAAGTACAAAAGTGTGCAGGCTCGGTTTATTTATGCAGTAAATACCATGGTACATGAATATGATAATCATTACGCTTTGATATA
Source organism: Schizothorax lantsangensis (assembly GCA_027422415.1). Classification (NCBI taxonomy): domain Eukaryota; kingdom Metazoa; phylum Chordata; class Actinopteri; order Cypriniformes; family Cyprinidae; genus Schizothorax; species Schizothorax lantsangensis. Next base: position 31,117,188 of record CM049860.1, on the reverse strand, counting down.
TACCATGGTGCCAGCACAGTAATGTTTTTGTTCACTCTTACTGTCAGATCTGACCTCATTTGCTTCATAAGTCACAGTAGATTCCAGTGTATTTGTGTCTAAATGGAAGGACAGAGCCGCGGGTCATAAATGTGTCCCGGCGCGTCTCTGTCTTCACAAACAGAGCGTAGCGAGTGTGTCATTAATTACTGCGCTCTTGAGTCTTCGCAGGACGTTTGCACCTTTCTCTGAAGGCTTTGAAGCTCCTGGCCTCACGCTGGCCGCTGAAGACATGCTCTCGTTCCCTTTGTTTGCTCGTTAGTTTGTGTTTGCTGACGAGCCAATGATGAGTTTCACTGCAAATCAACAGATAACACGCAGCGGCCGCTTGTCAAACACTCGCCATTGTTCCGGTTCCTTTCCAGAACATCGTGTTATTTGATGTTCTTCTGGAGTTGAATGCTCAGGTTTTCTACATCATAAAGTAGTAATTAAGCGTTTAGCAGATATTTTTATTAAAGCTGGGGTTAATGCTACATGAATGGCATGTCAGAATTTTCATAATTAAAATTTAACAACTGTAAAAAATCTTTATCATCAGGGCTACTTTAGTATTACTTATGCAGTATTTTATTTTATTTTAATTTAACTTTTTTGTGATTTTTGTTGAGCTTTTTTTTATTATTGTTTTGGTTTAATTAAATTGTATTTTTAGTGCTAAAACTTCAACTAAAAATGAAAATGAAAACAGATATTCTAAAAATAAAAAGTAATTTAAATTATGAATAAATTTAAAAAAAAAATAAAATAATACGGACTGTAATAAATCTGAACATTTTTATATGACATTTTGACAATGACAGCTTTTTTTTTTACATTACTGTTTAGGTTTAATAATTTTTTAATAATTTTTTTATTTCAGTGCTAAAACTTCAATCAAAAAATAAAATGAAAATTGAGATTATTAAAAAGAACTGATTAAAATTATGAACAAAACTAAAAATGCTAAAATAACACTGACTTTAATATGTGAACATTTTAATTTTAAGTTGTTTTTTTTAAATTAAAAGCAGTATAACAAATGCTTCCTCAGTATATAAATGTAGATATTTATAGACAAATGAAATAAAAATAAATAATAAACAATAATAATAAAAGACCCAAAATGGCAGCAAATCCAACATTTAAAGCTAGTTTTGTGCCTCATTTCTGTTTATGTTATTTTATATGCTGCATGGATTTGATTCCTACAGAAAATATGTTTAGCTTGAATTCAATGGAAACAGCTTTGGACAAAAGCATTTACATTTACATTTATGCATTTAGCAGACGCTTTTATCCAAAGCGACTTACAGTGCATTCAGGCTATACATGTTTTATCACTATGTGTGTTCCCTGGGAATCAAACCCACAACCTTTTGCTCTGCTAACGCAATGCTCTACCACTGCGCCACAGGAACACATCTGCCAAAAGCATAAATGTAGAGGTGAATTAATTTAGTGATTTTACTGGCCACAGCAAATCAAATCATTTTGCCATTATGAACGTTGCCATAGAAATTAACAATTTTAGTTCGAGGACATGAACAGCTCTGAGCAGAATTTCACCTTGTGATTATGCAACGTGAACCTATGTGGACAAACTTTAATTATGTTTCTGTGAATAATGAATAATGTTATAAAAGACCAGCATAAATGCTTGAAATTAGTTTCAGAGAAAACAAAGTGTGCAAACTGTGGAAGCTCGTTTCTGCCACTGAATAAAAAAATCAAAAAGTTAATTGCAACTTATCATCTCACAATTCTGACTTTTTCTCACAATTGCAAGACTTTTTTCTCAGAAATGCATGATATAAATGTACAATTCTGACTTTTTCCTCATAATTGAGGTATAAACTTGCGATTCTGAGAAAAAATTAGTATTTTGTTCCTCAGAATTGGACTGTAACTCAGTTGTGAGTTTATTTCACAATTCTTAGAAAAGAAGTTAGAATTGTGAGGTATAAATGAAAAAAATCTGAATTATGAGATAAAAACAAGAAAAAGTCTGAATTCCAAGAAAAAGTAAAAACTGTGAGATATAAACTAAAGTCAAAATTGCAAGAAAAACAAAAGCCAGAATTGTGAGATATAAACTAAAGAAAGCCAGAATTGAGATATAAACAACAAAAAACTGAATTGAGACCCACATTTGCAAGAAAATTCTTGAGATATAAACTAAAAAAGTTAGAATTGAGAAGAAAGTCAAAACTCTTGAGATATAAACTAAAGAAATTCAGAATTGAGAGAAAAAAATCAAAACTGTGAGATATAAACTAAAGTCAAAATTGCAAGGAAAAAAAGCCAGAATTGTGAGATATAAATTCGCAATTGTGAGCGAAAAAACGAAATCCTTTTTTTTTTTTATTCAGTGTCAGAAACAGGCTTCCATAAACATGCGTTTCTTTGCAAAACATTCGAATTGGAAAATACAGTTGAGTTGGAAGGAAAAGCAGCATTAATTCTGTTTAAAAAGCCCTTTTTTGAGTGTTTAAAGTGACGGTAAAGATGACTGATTATCTGATCGCACTCTTCTCAGGGCTCTTACTTCATGGTGCAGGATGTTTTCAGCAAAGCGGACGTCCTCAGCACCAGCGGCTCGTACGGAGCGCCTAACTTCCGTCAGAGCAAAGGCAGCTTCCCGCTCTACGGCATGGGCCAGCCCAGCCTGGATGGCTTCAAACAGGTCCTCCAGAGACTGCAGGGTCAAGGCCATCAGGTCAGTGCGTGGAAATCTGTGTTGAGCTTCTATCAAGAGAAAGCGATGTGCAAATAATGCTGCTGATAAGGTGTTTGTCTGCGCTGAGATTAAACCTGTTGTTGATTCAGCTAAATGTGTTTTACACCTGCGGTGCTGATTAAACTGATGCTCTGAATGAAACTCTGTTGAGTTCGAGCAAATGAGTTTAAATAACCGGGATGATTACTGACTTGTTTCGAGTCGAGTTTTATTTGGCCTGATTTACATGCGTTTGCTCTCAAAAGGAGGTGATTTTCTTCTGTTTGCGTGAGGAGCCCGTTGTGTTCCTGCGTTTGGAGGGAGACTTTCTTCCCTATACGCCCCGGAGGAAGGAGAACCTTCATGAGAACCTGCATGATCTCAGACGTGACGTTTGCTCGGAGACTCTAGAGCTCACCATCAGAAGAGAGGTCAGGAGATGAGAATATAGAGGATACGATCAACAGAACAGAACAAACTGAATGACTCTCACTTCATTTATTTGGAAAACATAAACAAGTACAGACAATGAATGAACATTTGAAATGAATTAAAATTCATTTTGATATGATATACAGTAACTGTCCTGAAATCAGGGGAAAAAATTATTAATATAATATAATGTAATGTAATAATCATTATTTGTATACATTATAAATAATAATAATTATTATAATGGTGCAGGATGTATTAATAATTACTATTATTAATAATAATAATAATAATAATAATTATTATCTTTGTTTTTATGATTAATAACAGTAGTAATAATAATAATAATAATAATAATAATGCATCAATATAAGTATAATCAATCCTATATTTAATTAATCAGAAAAAATAATAGTAATATTTTCTGATCTTAGGTTTAGTTATACTTTTTGATTTATTATTGTTATTATTATTATTTAAGCAGTGAAGCATACTTTAATAATAATAATAATAATGTTTTCTAATTTTAGGATTAATTATTATTTTTTATTTACTTTAGTATTTCTATTTATATATATTTAGTATAATTCTTATTTTTTCTGATTTTAGGATTAATATTTATATTAATTTATTATTATTATTATTATTATTATTAAAGCAATGAGGCATACTCGATGATGATGATGATGATAATAATAATAATAATAGTAAATTAAAAAAAATTCTGATCTCAGGATTAAATATATTTATATTAATTAATTGTATATTAAATGCTATTATATTAAAGCAGTGAAATATACTATTTAGTTATAAATAATAAATAATTTAAATGTTTTCTAATCTCATGATTAATTATAATATGATAAACTTTTGATATTAATATTATATAAATATTAACAAAATCAAAATATAGGCAAAACAACAAAGACATTGTGTTGTTATTGTGTATAAGAACATAAAACGGGACATTTAAATCTAAATTTATTAAAAAAAATGATAAACCTTAATAATAAAAAAAGTGTTATAATACATGAAAATAACATAAATGGAACAATTACAATTCTAAGCATTTGCTAATTTTTTTAAACGAATTCCCCATTTTTTGACCTAAATGTTTATGCTTTCCTGTCATTTTAATTTCACGCTAACATCACAGATGGACTTCCTCTCTCATGTTCATGTGCTGATCTGAACTTATGTGTTTTCAGCTTCACGACTTTGCCAAACTCAACGACAACGTGTTCTACGTCTACAACGACATCGAGCATTTTAAAGGAGAACCTCAGAAGATCTCCATCAGCTGTGAGGAAGACATTCACGTCACAGAGGAGGTGTATAAACGGCCGCGCTTCACCCTGCCCACGTACAGGTACACAGAACTGCTGCTTTTCATACAGTTGTGCTCATAAATTCACATGCCCCTTGCACAATAAGCAAAATGTTAATCAATTTAACAAAATAAGAGGGATCATGAAAATTGCATGTTATTGATTATTTAATACTGTCCTGAATGAGCGATTTCACATAACAGATGTTTATATATTCTCCACAAGACAAAATCGCAATTAATCGTTTGACAGCACTAATATAAATATATATTATTTATTTATATATTTATATTTTACCTCTACATTAAACTGTCATATCATACATTACTGTCTTTATTGTCTCTTATTGTCTTCTCTTGTGTTGTTGACTGTTTGTATCCTTGATATTTTTATTCTTTTATGCATGTACAGCACTATGATAAACACTTGCTGTTTTTTAAAGTGCCTCTATTATGGATTTTTGAAAATGATCTTTCATGCAGTGTGTAACAGCTCTAAGTGAATGAAAACATCCTGCAAAGTTTGAAATCTGAAAGTGCACCGTATATAAAGTTATTGTCTCTCAAAAGAAAGAGTCGACTCTGAATCATTGAAACGAGTCGTTTTTAAAACGAATCCCAAGACGTTTCATGTTGATGTCAACATGAAACATTAGCATATTGCCGCCCACTTGTTGGTCTTTTCTTATTGGTCTAAATGAAAATGCAAATTCATTCTTTGCTCCTAGGTGCCGATTATGGAGCGTTAATATATCTGTTTCCCCGGTAACGCTGTACACAAAGCAGCACTGCACTCACAAACGCTGCTTTATCAGACATTACAGGCAAGATTAAAAATGAGACCGATCGACCAATCACTGCAGATTAGCGTCACGCAAAGGAGGGGTTTGGAAAAATGAATCATTGAGTGAATCGTTTGGGAGTTGTTAAGCAAGTAAGATAAAAATAAATGCATATTATAAGAAAATTAAAGTGTTTTTGACCTTGCATGCATGTCAACCTGTTGGGGACTCCCAAAACCAAAATATGAATATTTCATAATCCATAATAGGGGCACTTTGACTTTTAATGCTTGGTGTGCCGTGGGATTTTTTTTACTTCTCAAAACTGTGCGGCGGCAGAATAAAGGTTGGGAAACACTGGTGTTAATGGTTGATGTGTTTGTGCAGGTATTATCGTCTGCCTCTGCCGATGGAGGGAGCGCCGCTGGAGGAACACTTTGATGCGTTCGTGAACGTTCTCCGGGTAAGAGATTCTCCTGAAAACACCAGCATGAACTCCATGAACCGGTCTGGATGACCTTTCTGATAACTGCGCTGTGATCTAAATCGATGCATCGGTCAGCTGATGTCATGTGAGAGGCATAAACTCATCAGCGGAATAATTTTCTCGTGATGCGGTCGCTTCGCTTCAGCAATGTGATTAAAACCTCTGAAGATGTTTGACGTCTTTGAGACGGTGGAATCTAAACACGTCAGATGCTTTAAAGCGCATCAGAGCTGTAATATATAACGTGTTTAGATAGAAGGAAATGAGTTAATGGAATATTCTGGAGTCTGTAGATCATCAGACGCACTGAACACAAACACTCTCATTCAGTTACAAAACAAGAGCTGCATCCAAACCCCAACGAAACCTCACCGTTTTCTCTTTCTCTGCACTTTTTGATGTTTTTAAAGCAGACGGCACTTATAGAAATGTATCTTGTGACCATAGTTTGTATGCAAGAGACATATATATATATATATATAAAAAAAATGGTGTCAAAAGTATTTTCACTCTGAAATTGCTATTAGATTTCTCAAATAATTACAAAGAAATGACAAGTAACACTGAATTAAACATGACATTTTTAAGTGGAAAGACTGAAATTTTCTTGTAAAACATACTCTAATCATTTTTTGCGGTGTAGTTACTATAAAACTGTGTGAACTTGATATTAGAAATTATTACAGACCTAAAAATATGAAAATTATTTTAGAACGATTTTAAGGTTATTATTATTTTGCCATTTTTAGCTAAAGTTTTCTTGTTTTTTGTTTTTTTCTTCTAAGTTTTTATTTAGTTATTTTATTACATAAAGTCTTGCTTAAAAACAAGAAAGAGTTTTGCTTAAAACAAGAAACAGAATTTTATTTTAGTGTCCGTCACACGTTGCATGTACTTACTGTTGTAATAACAATAAATATGCATAATTACATGTCACTAACCCTATCCTAAGTACATGTTGTTAATTAATTACTCAGTACTTAAATATATATTTGCACTGTAACAATGATACCTTAAAATAGTGTAAACAAACATTAAAACTTGGTATTATTCTATATGCAATTATTGCATATATTTGCTCAATCCACAAAAAAAATATTAGTCAAGCCTTACAGTAAGGCCCCATTAGTTAATGGATGAACTAGCACTGGGCAATACGTTTGTTGTATTAAGTAGTTAACAAAAATACAACTGTTCATTGATTATTCATTTATTATTATTTTCTTATTGTTATTATTGTTAAAACTGTGAATTATACAACTTAACAACAAAAACAGCAACAATCATAACTTTTTGCAATATAAAAATGTAAAAAAAAAAATCTGATCGTAGGATTGTATTATATATAGGAATATGAAATAATAATAATAATAATTATTATTATTATTATATAATTAATTAATTATAGTAATTATTATTAAAGCAGTGAATTATAATATTTAGTAATAATAATAATAATAATAATCAAACTGTTTAAAAACAAATTTACTATACATTGATTATGCATGTATTTTATAATAATAATAATAATAATAATAATACAGTAATGTAAAGGTTTTCTGATCATAGGATTATATTATTATGTATAATAATAATAATAATAATAATACTTATTATTATTATTATTATTATTATTATTATTATTATATGACTGATTGATTAATTAATTAATCAAGGCTGATATCAGCCCATAATCACAAAAATACAAGAATCTGCCTTTTTCTTTTTTGACGGATAGATCTGTCAGTGTATCACTAGTTTTACCATGGTAAAGTGTCAGTGTATCACTAGTTTTACCATGGTAAAGTGTGTCAGTGTATCACTAGTTTTACCATGGTAAAGTGTGTTAGTGTATCACTAGTTTTACCATGGTAAGGTGTGTCAGTGTATCACTAGTTTTACCATGGTAAAGCGTGTCAGTGTATCACTAGTTGTATCACTAGTTTTACCATGGTAAAGTGTGTCAGTGTATCACTAGTTTTACCATGGTAAAGCGTGTCAGTGTATCACTAGTTGTATCACCAGTTTTACCATGGTAAAGTGTGTCAGTGTATCACTAGTTGTATCACTAGTTTTACCATGGTAAAGCGTGTCAGTGTATCACTAGTTGTATCACTAGTTTTACCATGGTAAAGTGTGTCAGTGTATCACTAGTTTTACCATGGTAAAGTGTGTCAGTGTATCACCAGTTTTACCATGGTAAAGTGTGTCAGTGTATCACTAGTTTTACCATGGTAAAGTGTGTCAGTGTATCACTAGTTTTACCATGGTAAGGTGTGTCAGTGTATCACCAGTTTTACCATGGTAAAGTGTGTCAGTGTATCACTAGTTTTACCATGGTAAGGTGTGTCAGTGTGTCACTAGTTTTACCATGGTAAAGTGTGTCGGTGTGGTGTTTTTGTCTATTCAGAGCTCAGTTTGTGTGTTTGCATCAGTCATGTGACATGCATGTGCCTGATGAATGAGACTTCCTTCACGTGTCTTGTTTCCTGAGGACAGAAGCTGAAGCCACAGATTTGTCAAGTTTAAGATTAGAAAGCAAAACGGCCGCAGTAAACCACAGGCTGACTGCGCAGAAATGAGTCCATCTCTGAAAAACGCTTCATATTCTGTGTGATATGATGCATTCTGCTCATGCATATTCCCAGAATGCTTTTAAAACAAGCTGTTTTGCTGCATTTGTTGGCAGTGCGTGGGTGGTGAGGAATCATTTATCTAAACTGTCCGCTCGCTATTTAAAGCGTCCTGACAAACCACAGGACTCGAGCTGTTATTTTAGCCCTGCCGATAGAACGATACACAGGAAGCAGCTTTATAAAAGAAAGAGGCCACTTCCTGTCTCGCTCCAAGGCTGTATGTTCTCCAGGGCTGCCAACACGCCTCCTGCAGCGAGCAGATCCTCAGAAGAGACCGGATCTCATTTAATCACTTCACTGGAGATTGAAACTCATTTCTAAACCGAAACAGAAACTCATTATGTATAGCATTTCCAATGTGCAGGAATAGACAGTATAGATATAAATAAAGCAAAACAAGAGGAAAATGAAAGAATATTAGTATTTGTCGTTTGTTATAATTTTTATTCTTAATCAAACACATTTAAGGTTTTGTTTAAAATGAAACCAAAAGTTTTATTTCAGGTAAATAAACTAAATTAAGGATTCCCAACATTTTTCTTGTCAGCCAAACCCTGTTGAGGTAAAATATATATTTTAAAGATTTTAAGTTAATATTTCAACAAAACATTCCCAATTATCTGAAGGTGGTTAATGGACACATGACATGCAAGTAAACTTTTTTAAAAATATAAAATAATTTGTTTATACACTATTTTCATTTTGTTTATATTTTTAAAATATATTTTATATATTTAAATATTTTTTAATAAATTTTTTATTTTTTATATTAAAGTTTTTTATTTTAATTTGGGTCTGTTATTTTAGTGTCATTGAGATACTTTTCTACTTTTTTAATATTTTGAATTTGACCTTTATTTTTGTATTTTGTGTCCCTTTTCATTTTAATTTTAGTTAAAGTTTTAGTGTTTTATGTTTGTCATTTTTATTAGTTATTGTTTTGTCTATATAGTTTTTATTTTAGTACATCAAGTTAAACTATGAAAATGAGAAATGTTTCTTTGTCAGCTGGCTGAAATAAAATACATTTCATAGATAGATAGTTAGTTAGTTAGTGATAGATAGATTGATGGATAGATGGATAGTCCCTGATTTATTTATTTTGCATCTTTATGATTTTATGAACCGTTCTAGTTCCCTCATGAACCCCTAGTTGATTGATGTTAGATTGAATTTATTGTGTTATTAAAAGCAAACTTTGTAAACAGTTTCTTGAGATGTTTATTCCAGTAGATCAGAGCTGCATGTGCATTGCAGATGAACGGACTGAATGCTCTCTCTCTCTCTCGTTCTGTCAGGAGAATCCGTCTCTGTCCTTGAGTCGTGATGCGTCCCGTCCTCTTCCGGCTCTGCTCTTCAGCTGTCAGGTCGGTGTCGGCCGAACGAATCTGGGTATGATCCTGGGATCTCTGGTGATGATGCACCTCACACGGACTGCACAGGAGCCGACAGCACCGTAAGACCCAACACATCACATGATCACATACTCATTACACACTAGCACTCAAGATGTTAGGGGTTGGTAAGATGTTTTTGCTTTTGAAAGATTGTCTTTCAAAAACAAAGACTCTGTTCACCAAGGCTGCATTTATTTGATCAAAAATACAGTAAAATTGTGAAATAATATTGCGATTTGAAATAGCTGTTTTCTGTGTGAGTATCTGTTAAACTTTAATTTATTTCCATGATCAAAGCTGTATTTTCAGCATCAATTACTCCAGTCTTCAGTGTCACATGATCTTCAGAAATCATTCTAATATGCTGATTTGCTGCTCAAAAAACATTTCTGATTATTATCAATGTTGAAAACAGTTGTGCTGCACAATATTTTTGTGGAAACCATGAAACATTTTATTTTTCAGGATTCACAGATGAACAGAGTTCAAAAGAACAGCATTTATTTGAAATAGAAATCTTTTGTAACATTATATATGTCTTTACTGACACTTTTGATCAATTTAATGCATCCTTGATGAATAAAAGTAATAATTTATTTAAAAAAATCTTGCTGACTAGAAACTTTTTGTACAAACCCGATTCCAAAAAAGTTGGGACACTGTACAAATTGTGAATAAAAAAGGAATGCAATAATTTACAAATCTCATAAACTTATATTTTATTCACAATAGAATATAGATAACATATCAAATGTTGAAAGTGAGACATTTTGAAATGTCATGCCAAATATTGGCTCATTTTGGATTTCATGAGAGCTACACATTCCAGAAAAGTTGGGACAGGTAGCAATAAGAGGCCGGAAAAGTTAAATGTACATATAAGGAACAGCTGGAGGACCAATTTGCAACTTATTAGGTCAATTGGCAACATGATTGGGTATAAAAAGAGCCTCTGATTATAGAGTGGCAGTGTCTCTCAGAAGTCAAGATGGGAAGAGGATCACCAATTCCCCCAATGCTGCGGCGAAAAATAGTGGAGCAATATCAGAAAGGAGTTTCTCAGAGAAAAATTGCAAAGAGTTTGAAGTTTTCATCATCTACAGTGCATAATATCATCCAAAGATTCAGAGAATCTGGAACAATCTCTGTGCGTAAGGGTCAAGGCCGGAAAACCATACTGGATGCCCGTGATCTTCGGGCCCTTAGACGGCACTGCATCACATACGGGAATGCTACTGTAATGGAAATCACAACATGGGCTCAGGAATACTTCCAGAAAACATTGTCGGTGAACACAATCCACCGTGCCATTCGCCATTGCCGGCTAAAACTCTATAGGTCAAAAAAGAAGCCATATCTAAACATGATCCAGAAGCGCAGGCGTTTTCTCTGGGCCAAGGCTCATTTAAAATGGATTGTGGCAAAGTGGAAAACTGTTCTGTGGTCAGATGAATCAAAATTTGAAGTTCTTTTTGGAAAACTGGGACGCCATGTCATCCGGACTAAAGAGGACAAGGACAACCCAAGTTGTTATCAGCGCTCAGTTCAGAAGCCTGCATCTCTGATGATATGGGGTTGCATGAGTGCGTGTGGCATGGGCAGCTTACACATCTGGAAAGGCACCATCAATGCTGAAAGGTATATCCAAGTTCTAGAACAACATATGCTCCCATCCAGACGTCGTCTCTTTCAGGGAAGACCTTGCATTTTCCAACATGACAATGCCAGACCACATACTGCATCAATTACAACATCATGGCTGCGTAGAAGAAGGATCCGGGTACTGAAATGGCCAGCCTGCAGTCCAGATCTTTCACCCATAGAAAACATTTGGCTCATCATAAAGAGGAAGATGCGACAAAGAAGACCTAAGACAGTTGAGCAACTAGAAGCCTGTATTAGACAAGAATGGGACAACATTCCTATTCCTAAACTTGAGTAACTTGTCTCCTCAGTCCCCAGACGTTTGCAGACTGTTATAAAAAGAAGAGGGGATGCCACACAGTGGTAAACATGGCCTTGTCCCAACTTTTTTGAGATGTGTTGATGCCATGAAATTTAAAATCAACTTATTTTTCCCTTAAAATGATACATTTTCTCAGTTTAAACATTTGATATGTCATCTATGTTGTATTCTGAATAAAATATTGAAATTTGAAACTTCCACATCATTGCATTCTGTTTTTATTCACAATTTGTACAGTGTCCCAACTTTTTTGGAATCGGGTTTGTATATTCATTAACATTCTTTTGCATGCTTAAGAATGTTTAATAAAAATGTGTATTTGTGAATCTTGTGCATTTAGTCATTAAGCAGACACTTTTATCCAAAGCGACTTACAAATGATGACAATAGAAGCAATCAAAATGAACAAAAGAGCAATAATATGCAAGTGCTGTGACTAGTCTCGTTTAGCCTAACGCAGTACACATAGCAAGGTGTTTTTTTCCTTGTATACAGTTAATGTGTAATTATGCATTTAATGTGAATGTTGTCACATGTTTATAGAGCTGAAGAGGATGCGACAGACAAACCCAAAATGCAGTTCCAGGTTATTCAGACCCTCATCAGTAAGCTGCCTAAAGGTCAAGCGGTCATGGAAGAGGTTTGTATTTGCATGTGTTCAATCTAATATTTATATGTAAACACTGAGAAATCCCGGATGAGATGTTGACCGTGTCCTGCTGTGTTTAGGTGGACCAAGCCATTGATCTGTGCTCTGAGATGCACGACATCCGAGAGGCCATTTATGAGAACAAACAAAAGCTGGAGGGAATCGGTCAAGACTATCAGATCCAGGTGAGAGTCTGCGTATGATATTGGTCAAAGTGCATGTCTCTAGAATTAAATAAGCAGTTTTTTGCTGCTTTTTACACTACTGGTTAAAGGTTGGAATTTTTCTTTTTTTTTTTTCCATGTGTTAGAATGATTTCTGAAGGATCATGTGACACTGGAGTAATGATGCTAAAAATTCAGCTTTGGTCACAGAAATAAATTACATTTTACTATATATTCACATAGAAAACAGCTATTTTGAATTTTAAAAATATTTCACAATTTTTATTATATGCTTGATCAAATAAATGCAGCTTCAGTGAGCAGAAACATTACATCTTAATTATTCTAAACTTCTGACCAGTAGTGAATATAAACACACCTTTGCACGTGAAATCAGTGGAGGCTGACGAGGATGTTTTGAGTTCTGTTTTATCTGAAAGATGGATTTCTCATAATACGAGCCCTGAATCTGAAGACTAGCGGTGTTTAAAGCATTTCATTACTCTGTCAGGCTTCATTACACAGATTAGACAGATGAGTGTGTGTAAGACGTTTGAGGCGTCATAACAAAGACTCTTTATTCATCACTGAGCTGCTTCTGTCCATCTCCAGTGATTCTTCTTCTCTGGATAAACTGAAATCTGCTGTGCTCAACTTATTCTATCTAGTTTTGCTTGTGGGTCACTTGTGTGCAGAGCTGGAAATACAACCCTCGAGCAGATTTACGGCCCACAGCTGGACAGATTGTAAATAAAGTGTATTTTCTGTTGTCTGTGTGTGTTTTCAGGGAAGCAGCACTAAAGATTACTTCCTCCATCGAACTCTACAGAGTCTAGAGCGATATTTCTACCTGATCGTCTTTAACGCTTACCTGCATGAACAGGTACAGTGTGTTTTCAAGCCACTCTTTTAAGAGTCACTATTCATTTGCTAGTCATATTTATTATGTTGTTCCTCTCTGTTCTAGTATCCGCTGGCGTTCGCCTGTAGTTTCAGCCAATGGCTGTGCTCTCACGCCTGGATGTACCGCCTCCTCTCCTGCATGAACCAATCAGAGCTCAGAGCACCAGCTGACCTGCTCACGAAAGGAGCTCGAGTTCTGGTGAGAAACATCAACATCATTACTCATCTGACATTGCTTGGAATATATTAAGGACACAATTATCATTACAACATTTTAAGCAAAATCATCCGTTGATTAGAAGATTTAGTTAAAGAGAAACGGAATGTTACAATTAATGATGCAAAATTCCAAATTCTGTTACATTCACAGTGATACAAAGTTTCAAATGAACTGAATTTAAACAGAACAAACGGCACTGTCAACTCAAAATGAAAAGAAGTATCGAAATGAAAAAAGTATCATAAATGTTTCAAAACTCTAGTCTATACGACTCGTGTGCTATATTTCAAATCTTCTGAAGTCACGGACTACATTTACATGCACATCAGATTTCATTACAGCTTGGTATAATCGAGTTGTTTATATGCATACAGGCATCAGAATATTCCTAGACTAGATTAGTAGATTATGGAGATCTACACAGGATTGTTTCCTTTCACAGCGTTGTCTTGGTAGATTTAAAATGCTGCTGTTTGCTCAGTTATTAAATTTATTACTACTTTTCACAATAATTTAATTAGGACTAATATTATGACATTCAAAAATCCCAGACAACAATGGCACAACATGGAAAGAGTCAGGCCATCATTAATAATAATAATAAATGTACTGTAGATATAAAAGAATGCTTATTAAATTAATAATATTTTTATTAATGTTATTTAAAAAAAAATTAGAAACATCTGCCTATTCCAAACTTATACAGAAAGCAGTTTCACTGTATTTTTTTGTCTGCAGAACAAAATGATTAAAACATTTTAACTTGCAAAGTAAATAATTAAGAAACTTCAGTGCATTTCTGGAGTAACAACACAACAGATAAAACAAAATAAAAATAAAATTATTAAAATAAATTGATATTAACTCATTATTATTATTATTATTATTATTAATAATAATTATTGTTTTTCCATTTTTGTGCTGTTGTTGTCAGTTATTCTTGAAGGTGTGAAGTGTCATTCTTAATTAAATTAAGAAAACTAGTAATAAAACTAATAACTGAGTATAATGTATTGCAGCATCATAATCCTCTTGATAAATAACACTGAGAATGGAAATGCATGTGTAGATCATCATACTAACACCGACCATGAATGCAGGAATATTCTGATGCCTGTGCACATACAGATATCATATTCAGAATATGGTTGCAACCCTAATATAAAGCTTTAACAGAATTTGTTGTGCATATAAACAGAGTCCGAGTGAATAATCATGACTGAAATAGCTTTTTTCACACATACTGACCTGAATATACTTTTACTGACAGCCTCAGTCTTCATTCACTTACATTATATTGTAAAGAGCAGCATGAAGAAATCCTGATGATCTCTGACTCCCTCTACTTTATCTGTCCTGATCGTGGAAGTGTTTCACTGTTGAGATTAATGTGGTTTTGCTCTGCATGGAAATTACTTTCTCACTTAGCAACAGTATCTAAGGAAAGTGTGACTGGTCATCAGATAAGTTGTAAAAGTGTGACGCTGTGGCTTGGCTTTTCTTTCTAAGCAGCAGTCTTGAACACTTTCTTTAGTGCTGAATTGAGTGACCTGAGGAAGTGGAACTACGAATGTCTTAAGTTGTGTTTTTCACAAACAGGCTTCAATACAGACCTTGAAACATATAAAATAACTTTGTGTGTTTTAATTGACTGAGTGTTTCAACTCCTCTAGGACTCTTTTTGTAAATTCTATTGATTCATGTGAAATTATTTTTAATTAGTGCTGTCAAACGATTAATCGCATCCAAAATAAAAGTTTTTGTTTACAGAATATATGTGTGTATACTGTGTATATTTATGTATATATAAATACAAACACATGTATATATTTAAGAAAAATATGTTATGTTTATATATTATATATATTTATATAAAATATGAAATATAAGAATATGAATATATAAATGTCTAAACATGTAAATATTTTCAAAATATATACTGTATGTGTGTGTATTTATATATACATAATAAATATACACAGTACACACACATATATATATATATAATGTTATTTAGTCTGTTTTTATTTACTAAATAAATAAATATATAATGTAAACAAAAGCGTTTATTTTGGATGTGATTAATCGTTTGACAGCACTATTTTTAATGCAACATTTATTTTTAGATTATTTTTTATTTTCATATTTTGCTATATTATTATTATTATTATTATTATTATTATTATTATTATTATTATTATTATTGTATTTTTTTTGTAGCCATGATTGCTTGCTAGTACAGCAAATCAAACTGTTTATTTTCAACAAACTATTTTCTGGAGGGGATTTACTTTGTGTCCACCTCAAATATCAAATTAAAAATTATTTATTTTAAATATTTTTTAAATTTTAAAAATGTTAAATATTTTTATTTTATTTATTTGTTAAGGATAGCAATTGTTCCTACAGTTTGAGGTGTTTTGAATACAGATTAAAACTTTTTAATTTCAGTCATTTTTCTTTATATTACTTTAGTAACAAGGTTGAATGTTCATGCTTTACAAATGGAGCCAATATAATTATGTGCAAAAATGTAAATAATAATATTTTTTTATATTATTGTTATTATTGTTATTATTTATTATTATTATTATTATTATGGAAAGGAGCTAAACTAAAAAATCTAATATAATAATAATAATAATATCAAAAACAACAATGACGACAACCGTTTTTATTTTTTGTTTTTTACTTTATCTATTTATATATTTTAAAAGCTCCTTTCTAAAACCCAAGGTTGCTTTTACAAAGTTATAATTTTTAAAAAATAAATAAATAAAAATAATCTATTGTAACAACAATCCAAAATGAATCATTTGTACCCTGTTCGTAGTCTCTGAATATTAAACTGGGGAATTATTTTGACAGCAGTTACACATGATCCTAAGATTTCTCTGTAAACCTTGACTAAACCAATAAGGATGATGGATTATTTCTGAAGAGGTGTGTTGTGTTTCTAGGTAGCAGATGAATATTTAGCGCCTGATGTTCTGAGCACCATTAAGCAGATGAAAGTGGCTAATTTCAGACGAGTGCCCAAGATGTCAGTGTACGGGATGGCACAGCCGACATCTGAGGTAAAGCTCCTTCAGACTGACTCTGATCCCTTCTGAGGGGTTTGTTAATGCTCACCGGCGGCATGCTCCTGTTTCAGGCGACGGGAGCCGTTCTGGCGTATCTGACGGATGAGAAGAGGAAGCACAGCAGTGTTTTGTGGGTAAATTTACAGGACGAGCTGGTTCTGGAGGCCAACGGTCAGATCTTCTGTCCCAGAGAGCCCACACGTGTGGACCAGCACATATGTGTGCTCTCCTCACAGACGCACGAGATCCAGGTCAGAGTCTGCTTTTGCTTGTTATATGTGACCCGTGCTGGCAGAATGAGTGTGCATGCACACAGGCTAGTTTTGAGCTACAGGCAAAAGAGTGAAAAATGTCGAATTTGAGGTTTTCACAAAAATGAGTTCATTAAGCCCTCGTCTAGTGATCCCAGTGCTCCAAATAGTAATTAAACATCTAAAAGTATCTTTATCTGTATGTTTTCTGAGAAGAGTACTTGCTTCTCGTGCTGCCTCTCATCCGAAGCGCACACATAAAGCGCTCTATACACATATACACAGATTTACAGCAGGCTAAATATAGTTAAGTATTCACACAAACATAATCTGTTATGTCTTAAGTGAACGTTTGAGGAAAAACATCGGATGTGTAACATTATATTAGATCCGTGCATTACGCTGTCTTAATATATAAAGGCCATCTGTCTTATTAATGTTAATCAAACAATAAAAGAAAAGAGGAATCACTCGCTGCTTGATTGAACTGCTTTTGTAGTTTTAATAATTTATTTTTAATGAACACACTTAAGTGATTTTTACATTTTACTCTGTTTTCTGTTTCTTGTTTTTACCAGATAACAACCTCCTAGACGTGTTTTATCTCTCTAGACCAGTGTTTCCCAAACTTTTGTTAGTTGGGCCAAGTAGATGTAAAATTAAATGTTAATTTTAAGTTAATATTACAATAATTTGATGACATATTTACATGTTCACTGATGTTGGTTAATTGTCATAATTAACATGCAGGTAAATGGATAAAATGTCATCTTTTGTAATCTAAATTGTTATTATTTATTATTTATTAACTTATTTTTATTAGTAATTTATTAGTACTTATTTAAAAAAAGTATAATAATAATAATAGTAATATTAGAAATCAAATATTATTATTATGATTATTATTTAACAAATTAAAAAAATTAGGCAGTTTTATTTTGACAGGAAAGTATTATTATTAATGTTAGATTTTTTTAACTATTATTTTCTTATACTTTAATAAAGTATTATTATTATTATTAGTAGTAGTAGTAGTAGTATTTAAATAAAAAAAAATAGGCAGTTTTATTTTGACTTGTAGCTGGACTGTAAAGTTATTATTATCATTATTATTATCATGTTTTAACACTATAAAAATAAAAATATTACTGTTGTAAATTTACAATTGTACTCTAAAATAATAAAAAATATATATTTGATGATAATTACAGTACAAGTTACAATACTAATGTTTATGTCATAAATTATTCACTTTTAACATTTATTTTGGTGGAATTTTAGTAAAATGCTGTAAACTTGTTGCATGTTGTAAAATTAAATAAGTTGATTCGATAAATATTAGCGTTTCATCAGTTTGTGAACCCCTGCTCTACACATTGAACAGCATCTCTGTGTCTGTGTGTGTGTGTGCGCGCGCGTGTGTGTGTGTGTGTGTGTGCGTCTGTGTGTGTCTGACGTAGAGACTGGAAACGGCTCTGAAAGAGGAACTTGTGGGAAGTCAGAAATGGCTTGAAGTGACTCTGGAGCAGGAGAAGCAGATGAAGATGTTCAAGAGCTGCGTGACGGTGCAGGAGATCTTTAACCAGCACAAGAGTTCACACCAGGGACTGCAGTACAGACGGATCCCCTTCCCAGAATGCTCTGCTCCGACTGAAGAGGTGAAAAACGCTTTAACAGACCTGTAAAAGATCTTTCCATTCAGATGCAATGATGAAGGCTAATGACAAAAGACCTGCTCCCTCTAGTGTTCTTCAGAGTCACTGTCAGTTTCAATTTTACAGAACTAGTTCACCCAGAAATGTCATCAACTCGCCTTCGTTATTTTATTTTATTTTAGGTTTATTTAATTTTTTTTTAAATAAATGCTAAATATTTTTTTTAATGTTTATTTAACTTATTATTTTTTCTGTTCTTATTATAATTATTATTTTATATATTTTTATTTTACTTTATTTTAACATTTTATTTTATTTTTATTTATTTCATTGATTTATTTGTTTTTTTTAAAGAAACCATTATATTCAAGCTCCAAAATTGACAAAAAAGCAAAGTATCTTCAAGTAGTCTGTGTCACACATGCAAAGTCTTCTGAAGGCAAACAATAAAGATTCAAATATGATTAAATAAGATAAAATGAATAAGATGCTGATGAAAAAGCATGGCACCTTGACTTCAATGCTTCTCGTGTGTCTCATAACAAGCAAACCCAAAAAGCTCCAGATTTCTCTCTTTGTGTTCTCCAGAAGAAATGAAGTCATAAAGATTGGCATGATCGTGGTTAAATATGACAGCATTGTCATTTATGGGCAAACTATCGCTGTAATAGACTTCAGTTCTATTATTCTGAATGAACACCTGGTTTTATTGGGTTCAGTCTGTAGAGGTCTGCACGGGCTTTAAACTGAAGCCCGAACCCGGCCCGTACCCGAGATCGTCTGACCCGACCCGACCCGACCGACACAGTTAAATTTAGAGCCCGAACCCGAAGTCTTTTTTTTTTTTTTTTTACAACGAATAGCCAATTTAAAATAAATAAATAAGATGCTGTATTTCATGATTGCATGCAAGGGCAGTAAACAAATACATGTAAAGAAACAGATTCATCAAGGCTCGGCCAGTTCACAAGGCAAAAGAAAAAACACATCAGGTGCAGCGGTCACATAAATTCTGCCGAGTTTTTGAATGGTTGTATACGACAAGACGATAATTCTTCCACCGTGAAAATTATGATAATTTTCGTCAGTTAAGGCTCGTTAGCATTCGACCTGCTTTAAATCAGACACAGAGATGTAGTGCGGTAAGATCGCATTTATTTGAGTTAATTAATTATATAATTTATTTGAATTAGCGAGAGAGAGACAGAGAGAGAGGGATAGTTGCGTGTGTGAACCTGCGTCTGCGCGTCTCTCTCTACAAGCAATGAGGCTTAGTTACTTCAAAAACAATGATTTTACCTCCTCATTGCAGAGAAATATAACGTTGCGAGTCAGTAGCCTATCGAAGCTATTTTACTAATAAAAGTTTCCGTGCTGTGTGTTCACTGCGCGATCTCTCTGATATCTGTGTGCAATAACGTGTGTGTGTGTGCGTCTATGAAAGCAGCGTAGCCTACATATAGCAACAAGCCCGAGCCCGACCCGATTTCGGGACCCGTCGGGCTCGGGTCGGGTAGCAGACCTCTATCAGTCTGACAGTTTCATTATCTTTCTTTTGTGTGCTTTATAGAGTCGTATGAATGTGTTTGTGAAAGTGATTTATCACAGTCTGCTTTATTGCTTTCGTTCGGTCTCATTGATGATGTGTGTGTGTGTGTGTGTGTGTTCAGGGTTTCGACAGGCTGCTGGAGGCGATGAAGTCTTGTCTCGCTGAAGACTCGCTCTCTGCGTTCGTCTTTAACTGCTCTAATGGTAAAGGAAGGACGACCACAGCTATGGTGATCGCGGCGCTCACGCTCTGGCACTTCAACGTACGTCACAATCATACAATACACAAATTATACAGACCGATTTTATTTCTACCTGCATTCAAAGTAGCTTTACAGAAAATCATGATGTTAATGTTTAAAATATCTTAATATCTCCATGTCTTAATCTCATTTAGCAGATTAGAGCTGGACGAAAATATAGTTTACATTTTGCGATGATACAAGCAATCAAGCAGTTGAGATTTGTTTGTATGTGTGTGTATACTGTATGTGTGTATATATATATATATATATATATATACACACATACAAAAAATGTTCTTCTAATGAGCATTTTTATCAGGCTCCTATATTTATGTTCAGTTATTTCACTTTAATTGCATAGAAAATCACCTATACATTGCAATTAGAGTCAAATTAATGAACCTAAACATAGGAGCCTGATGAAAATCTTGTGTATGTATATAAAAGAGTTTAGATGCAAAATTGTTGAGATGCCATTATTTTATTTATTTTATATTTTTTTAACCTATTGTCATTATTGATTTAACGATTAAAAAATGACTAAAGATGAAATTAACAAAATGTAAAGGTATAGATAATATATTTGCAATTTTTTTATTTTAGTATGTTTGTTGAACACAAAAACATTCAGAAGAAAGCATGATTACTAATCTCCAAAAGGACAAAAAAAGCACCATAAAAGTATTTCTAAATATTGTATATTTCACTCAAAGTGTGATGCTGATAATATTTGTTTTGTTACATGATTTCTAACAAATATGTAACAAAGTAAGCATTTAATTATTTTATTTTATTTATCACTGAATATAATTTTCTCTAGTGGACTTTTGAACCCCGCTGTATTTTTACAGAAATTATGAAAAATGTCTTAAATGGTGGATGCTTGAATATTTAGGTAAATGGTGAGAAATGATCTTATGTTATAATATCTACATAGAACCGTGTATTATTTGACTTATTTCTGGTATATTGTAGTAATTCTCTATATTTTGGATGTTTTTGTTTGACAGGGTTTTCCAGAGTCTTGTGAGGATGAACTCGTAAGCGTTCCTGACGCCAAATACACAAAGGGAGAGTTTGAGGTGATGCACTTCTACATTATGACCTTTCTTTTTAATATAACCTACGTTTTTTTTATTTCATGTTTTGTTGGATGACAAATACGGAAAATATCTTTAATTTTTTTTTTGCAATTTACACAATACACACTACAAGTCAAAAGTTTTTGAACAGTAAGATTTTTAATGTTTCTTCTGTCTCTGAAGTCAAGGTGCCATATATATATATATATATATATATATATATATATATATATATATATATATATATATATATATATATATATATATATATATATATATATATATTTATTTATTTTTATTTTATTTTTTTTGTGAAAGAAATTATAGAAATACTTTTATTTAGCAAGGGTGCATTAAATTTATCAAAAGTGATGATAAAGACATTTATAATGTTACAAAAGATTTCTATTTCAGATATATGCTGTTCTTCTGAATATTCTGTTCAACAAAAAACTGAAATTCTACTCTGCTGTTTTCATAATAATAATAATAATAATGTTTCTTGAGCAGTAAATCAGCATATTATTATGATTTCTGAAGATCATGTGACACTGAAGACTGAAGTAATGATGCTGAAAATACAGCTGCGCATCACAGAAATAAATTACAGTTTAATAGATATTCACATAGAAAGCAATTATTTTAAATAGTAAAAACATTTCACAATTTTACTGTTTTTGCTGTATTTTTGGATCAAATAAATGCAGGCTTGCTGAGCAGAAGAGACTTCTTTAAAAAACATAAAAAATCTCACTGTTCAAAAACTTTTGACTGGTAGTGTACACCTTATACAATTCAATAAATGAACTTTTTTTTTATATACGAGTATATTTTTCTGTTCATAAATTGCTTCAAGGGGCTATATGTAGCATTAGTGCATTAGTAATGTGGAATTTAATTGATTATTAAAGCCATTCAGATCATTCAGGTGTTTATCTCATTTCTCCTGGTGGTTTTCAAGCGTCTCAATATTAATGTTACACATTTCATCCGTGATTTGGATCTTGTATGCGTTTTCTCTTTCCTACACGTCACCACTAAGATCTTCAGCGGTCTCTTGTCTGTGAAGTTTAGATTTTGGAGAGCGTCTCAAACCAAAAGCAAGACCTGTTCTGTCTTTCCCAGAAGTCCATCTGTTTTCGCTCTGCCAGCTGTGGTTTATGGTTTTTCTGATTCCTCAGGGTTTTTGTAACATGAAACCTGGTTTATATCATCAGTGGTACGAGACGTCTCTTCACTGTGCTATCTTTGTGAATAACTGCTGGAAGCTCTCTTGTCCTGTATCTTTATTAGGAACACAACACATAATTAGTTTAAAAAACGCCTTGTTTCTGACCCACATTCAGTGAATGACGCATGTGTTTCATCCCGATGCGGACGGTTCTGACCCGGTCATGTGATCTTTCACTCTGTGTGTCAGTAGCTGCAGTGATTTCTGTTCCTCAGGGTAATTTCACACACGTTATTAAATCTAAATCAAGCTCAGATTCACACGCAGTCAATGATGACCTCGGGATGGATTCAGAGCAACAGAGACCTAAGGGGTCATCTGCCCTAAAAACACACTAAAAGTAGTCTTCTGTGACCCTGTGCAGGTTATGGATGCTGGGAGATGAAGGGCAGATCAAACTCAAAACTGTTTATATTTATCTTAGTATTAAATATGCTTTAATAATTAGAATAATAACACATTAGTATTAGTATTATTAATAATAATAATAAAAATAAATAAATTAATTGTAATATAAATTTGTAATTTCAATATTTAATTAATACGTAAATATTTTATTCATTATAATTAAGTTATTTTTGTATTATATTTTATTATAATCATTTTATTGTACTTTTATTATTATTAGTAGTAGTAGTAGTAGTAGTGTTTAATTTATGCTCATGTTTTAATTCACTGACTCAAGCATCATGTTAAATTCCATTTTGTTTTGTACTTGGTTTATAATACAATAATATATATTCATAATTAAATATTATATCATAAATATTTTATGATTTTAAAACATATATAATTTATATTTTATGATTATTTATTAACTTATTTTTAGTATAATATTTTTATTCTAATAATGTTTATGATTTGATAATAATTATTATTTCTATTATTATTTATTCTAATTTCTGCTCATGTTTTAAGTTTTTAACTGATGTTAAATTCCATTTTTTTGTACTTGGTTTATGATGCAATTAAATATTTATAATTAAATAATTAAATATTTAATATTAACAATTTTAATTATAATTAAAATATTTGTATTTATAAATTTTGTATGATTATTTATATACTATTTTATTACTGTATTATGATATGTTATAATATTTTTTATTATACTTTTATTATTTAATTTCTGCTCAAGCATCAGGTTAAATTCCATTTATTTTTGTACTTGGTTTATGAAGCTTAGACAAAATGCTTTTCATCACATCAAACCAGTATCAGCACTCGTGGAACAGCAGTTGTTTTGCTATATTAATAACATGTGTATTGTATTTACACTGTGTTGTAGGTGGTGATGAAGTTGGTGCGGTTGCTCCCTGACGGTCACCGGATGAAGCGGGAGGTTGATCTGGCGTTAGACTCCGTCAGCGAGACCATGACGCCGCTGCACTATCACCTGCGGGAGATCATCATCTGCACCTACAGACAGGTAGAGGGCGCTCTGTCATCTCCTGGACTGATAGATCGTGTCGTTCTGTGTCAGTTCAGTCTGTCTGATGCATGTAGTACACACAACGAACTGCTTCAGTCTTCAGTCTGCTGGTTTACAGTTGTGTTGACTGGCTTGATACTGTGACCGCAGAGGAACAAATAGTTGTTAGGTTTGTGAGGTTCATGACATCAAATCATTTTACATATTCAGAGTTTTATGTGAGGAAGTTTGTTTTAAGATTTTTATTTATTTTTCTATTGCTAATTTACTAATACATATTTATTTAATGTTAAATCTTTTTTATTTTAAATAATATTTTTATATAAATATATTTTATTTATTGTATAATATTTATTCATTAATAATTGTTTAATATATAACAAAATACTTCATTTTATTTTATTCTAAATATATGCTCTTTTATTTTGTATGTTCTATTATTTATTTTCTAATAATTATTGATTTATTTAAAATAAAACAATACTTTATTTTGTATTTTTTATTTTATTTGTTTTATTTTAAATAAAATAAAAATACTACATTTATTTTATTCTAAATATGCATATTTATATATTTAAATGAAAAGAAAACATGACTAAATTTTATTTTATTCTAAATGTATGCTCCATGTTTTTAGCATTTTATTTAATTTAATTGTATTTATTGATGCATTGAAGCAGTAAAGGAGAAGCATGATGAAGTGCTCATCAAACATATTCCTCCTTCACTAGTGTTTTAAATCACCTCGTGTTCAATAATGATTTGTTTGGCAGATTTGTGTGTTTTATCTATATCTGTATTCTTGTGTCGTCTCTGAGTGTCCTGTAGATGGCAGCACGTTTCCTCCATTGAGACGCTCCCTCGTTAGATTTCCACAATTACTCCATAATCAGACGCTAATCAACTTCAGCCTCTATTCATACAAGCAGCACAAATGTCAAGAGTCTCCTTGATTTCATTAGAAGGATTCTGGGAAAACCTCTAGTGTTATGTTTGAGGCGTTTGATCCAAACGTTTCCTCATGCATTAAGATCTGCAGTGGACTGTGAAAGCCTACACTCAAAAATGTTTTACTTCATTTTTCTTTTGTAAATTTTTGCACGCATATTTTTAAAGTAAAATTTAAATATGGAATTAAGTAAAATCTACTTAATTAAGTTATGTAAATAAGTAAATTTAATGTGGACCGTTAGAGTTTGATGAGTAATTTCTACTTAATTATTTTAAGTTTACCCTGCAATAGTATATTTCACTCAGTGGTTTGTAAACTTTACTCAAACAACATAGCACTGAAAAAATGCCATTAAAGCATGTGGTTCACTTACAAACATGTACATAAGCACGTGGACAGCTTGTTATTTTTTAAAGGTAATATGTTGACTCAATGTAGTTATTAACCAAATGAACAGAGACCTCAATACACACACAATATACACACAATGATCGTAACAATCAATGATGGTTTGAGTATGAATGGGTCATTTTGAGTAGAAAATGAACTCCAGATGTGACAAAACAAGCAAGTTACATAACCTAACAACAAAAGCAACCATAAAACAGTGTAAATATATCTCGAAAACAGCAAAAAATTTACCTTATTAATTATTCATGCCCAAGTGCATGATGGGAACAACGGGATCATGACTTTGATATTTACTTAAACAATCTTTGTAAAAATAATAGTGCTGTCAAATGATTAATCGCGATTAATCGCATCCAAAATAAACGTTTTTGTTTACATGTGTACTGTATATTTATGTATATATAAATACACACACATACAGTATATAGTTTAAAAATATTTACATGTGTATATACATTTATATAAATATATTCTTATATTTTATATTTTATGTAAATATATTTAATATATAAACATAACATATTATTCTTAAATATATACATGCATGTGTTTGTATTTATATATACATAATAAATATACACAGTATACACACACCTATTAAGTAAACAAAAATGTATATTTTGGATGCGATTAATCGTTTGACAGCACTAAAAAATAACAAACAATTTCAAGTAAAAAATACTTATAAGTTCAAACTTTAAATTCTACAAGCTTAAATTGAGTACTAATATTGAATTTACTCTTTAAAAAAAAAAAAAAAATTCTTGCCTGAACTAAATGAGGTATATTTGTAGCAATAGCCAACAATACATTTTATGGGTCAAAATGATCGATTTTTCTTTTATGCCAAAAATCATTAGGATATTAAGATCATGTTCCATGAATATATAAATATGTTATATAAAAATGTTCCGTAAATATATCAACTTAATTTTTGATTAGTAATATGCATTGCTGAGAACTTAATTTGAACAACTTTAAAGATGATTTTCTCAATATTTAGATTTTTTTGCACCCTCAGATTCCAGATTTTCAAATAGTTGTATCTCAGACAAATATTGTCCTATCATAACAAACCACACATCAATGGAAAGCTTATTTATCTCATGCATAAATCTCAATTTCGAAAAATTGACCCTTATGACTGGTTTTGTGGTCCAGGGTTACATATTACATTTGTTTTTCGGTAGTATTTATTTCACCACAAAATCATTTTTATCAGACGCTGTGCCGTTTCTGAGGGGCGTGTGTAATTGTGTTTGTGGGTCAGGACGGTCCCGGGCGTCAGTGTCGCTCTTATGTAAAGCTCAGAGGGGCGGCCGGCCAATCAATGCAGGTTTGTGCAGCGAGGGCCGCTCTCAATGGATCACATTGTCCTGAGCCGCTGGTTTTTCCCTCTGCGTTCAGTCATTACACTACCCTCGTCCCGTCTCAGATTAGTTTTTCCCGTGTGGAAAGCAAACACTAATCCTTCTCTTCTGTCTCTTGTCTCTTTGTTGCTTTAGATAAGCGCTGCTGATGGAGAGCGATTTGTAATTGAAATGATCACAGGATGTTTTTGTGTACAAATGACCGTCTGATGTGTGATGCTGAAAGCATCTCTGAGAGAGAGATTTAGTTGTTTTAGGTCACCTCAAAATCACAATTCTGTCATCATTAGCTCATCCTCAAGCTGTTTGAGCTTCTTTCTTGTGTGGAGCATAAAATAAGATATTTTGAAGAATGTTAGTGACCAGGGTTGCGTTTCCCAAAAGCATCATAAGCCTAAGTTGATCATAGCTCCTTACGATGCTTTTGGGAAACGCAGCCCAGACCAGTTGCTGGCAGCCATTGACTTCCATGGTAGGTTAAAAGAATACTATGGAAGTCAATGGCTACCGTCAGCTTTTTGGTTGCAAACATTCTTCAAAATACCTTAAGAAATTATATATGAAGAAATTCATACAGGTTTGAAACTTGAGGGTGAGTAAATGATGACAGAATTAAATTTTGGGTGAACTGTCTCTTTAAGCATATGCTTCTATACTATGCTTTGCTTTGAATTACCACATTTTCCAGAATATAACTATATAAATAGTTATATTTATATAACTATACATTTTTTAATCATCTTATATGTGCTAATCTTAAACTTATGTTCGATTTATATAGTGCAGTTAACTTTGTGCACACAGAATGTGGATTTGTGCTGCGTGAGCGAGTTTACATGAGCCTAAGATTATTTGTATTGAACATTTTCAACACGCTTTGCTTTAAATAAATTAGTTTAGGCTTAATATTTATAGTAAATATTGTTTATAATGACACTAGAATTTATGTCTGTTTTATACTTGCATTTATCTTTTTAATTCTGGTCTAAATACTGCATGCTGTGCAGTGAGAGGAACTAAAACACATGTTTATAAAGTTTGTAAACATTTTATTTTATTTGCTGGTATTTTACTTTATTTCTGAATTGAATAACTTTTTCTATTATTGTGATATCAAACCATAGAAATGTCAATATTTTTGCACTCTGTTATTGGTCTGCAGTATTTTTTAAAGCCGTCATGAAATGAAAATCTATTTTCTAAATGTTTGTTACAGATCTTATTGTGAAGATCTGTATGCATGCATATGCATCTTTTGTTGCAATTTTTTGACTTTGTAATGCTTAATCAAAAATCATTTAGAACATTTTTTTTCCTTTAATTTTTATTTTTCGATAATTCATTACACTCTGATATATATCATGTCTTCTGTTTCATCATGACATCATGAGACGACACCTTTTAATCAGGACAAACTTTGAATACTTCTTTGAAATTGTGTTTTCATGCTGTGCAGAATTATGTGCTGAATTTGATCAAATGTTTGATTATTTTCTGTATCTGACATATAATAGCATTTAAAGCTGATGTGGCATTAAGCTCAAATACAATCAAAACAAATATTACCATATACATTTTTTCAGAACCCGCCCCTAAATGGTACATAAATACAATCAAACTGTCGTTGGTTGCTTTTTATGTCAATCACTGGACAGTTTTTGGTCAAAAAAGATAGTTAGGTCTGGCTTCATGAGATAATGGGTTTAATATTCATTCATTTGTCAATATGCGAAGGTATTCAGATGTTTCTGAATATGTTTGTTTGAGTTTGGCAGTGTTTTTGCCTCATTTTCTGGCTGCTGTTGATCATCTGATGTTGCCATCACATTTTGACCGCTTCATCTCCGCCCGTCCATCCAGCTTCACACTGTTTCCATGGCAACCGCATCCCACTCTGGACCACTGACATCAGCTTCAGTTCTTGTGTGGTTTGTTTGATTACAGTGCAAACTTTCAGAGAGCTTTGACACATGAGCCTAATAATTTCAGTTCATATCCCTTCTGTCTGTATAACACGCATCTGATGGATTATCTGAAAGTGCTGGTCATGTCATGGATCCTTTGCACTATTTATTTTAATTGAAAGACTGTTTTGTTCTGCACGTATTGCTCTAGTCAGACTGATTCTGGTTTCAGCTTCCCATCCGACGCTGAAGCCAAATCATATAGTGAGGCGAAGCTGAAAAACCCAATGAAATATTCCAGTAAAAGTGGAGGAAATGTAAATCAGTGCCTAAAGAAAGGCCCTCATGGTTTGGACGGCGGTGTGGAAAAATATTTGCAGAAAGAAGAGAATGTAGAGAGAAGAAAGGTAGCGACGTCACGAGAGGGAGGGATGGAGCCGATCCAGTCGGTGGGAACTTAGGAGAGACCGCCACACAAAAAGATCCTGACGGAAAACGTGTGCGTGTGGAGGGACGGCAGCCAAACTCATTCGACTAGAACAATTAGAGCCGTCCGTCTGAGCGCACATGTGCTGAGCCAGATTAAAGCTGTGAACCAGCTCGCTTTTACTCTGCACTGATATCTGACATGCATTCAATCTTGTTGTGTGTAAAGAGCTAAAATGCCAAAACCTGAGCGTGCATTTAAAAAGAGTTATTTTTGGATTGTAAAATCATGGTTAATCTCCATACATAAATTACAAGAAACTTCTGTAGCAGTGATATAAATGTATATGCTCAGTTCTGGAAAAGGCATGGAAATTGAATGGAAGCTTTGGAAACCCTCATAGATGAGATTTTAAAAGCGCTGTAAGGTCTAGAAGATCATAAAAACATTGATTCCTAGAAATCTGTTGGCTAATGATATTTTTAGGACTAAATCCAAACATATTTGGCTTCTGATCATCTGATGTACACTGAAACACTCACATCTGATTACTAAGTGAGTCATTTCATTGTGAGTACTACGTGAGTACTAAGTCTTTTTTGTCAGACAAAAAATATACTTATTATTAAAAAAGTTAATATATGTATAGTTTTTAATATTTATTTCGGTTTTGGTTATTTTAGTACATCAAGTTAAACTAAATGGAAATATTAATTTTTCATATTTTAATTTATTTCACTTAAAGTATATTTATTTTATTTTTAGTTTAAGTTAACTAAAATAACCATGGCTGAAGTACAAAAAAAAAAAAAAAAAAAAAAAATATATATATATATATATATATATATATATATATATATATATATATATATATATATATATATATATATATATATATATAATTAAATGAAAAACTTTAATTAAAATTATACAAATTACTGAAACTGAAATAAAAATAAATTAAATCTGAATAGAAAAAAATATTGAAATTAGAGTTACTAAATTTAATTAAAATTGAAGTAAAAATTTTAAATATAAAAATAAAAGCTGTGAATCAAAATGTGAATAAATGCTATAATACTATATAAATAATATTAAAACAACACTGTATCAGACTCGACTCCATGTACTGTTTCTATTTCTAGGTTAGTTTTTTTTCTATTTTGTAAACAACCTTGAGGTAGAAAGGCACTATTTAAATAATAACAATTTGTAATTTAATTTATAAATCATAATTTTTCTTTAATTATTAATTTGATAATATACACATTTTAAGCATATTTTGAAAAAGAAAACTGATTTTATTTTTAATATTCCTTAAGTTCATTTGTGGTAGTGATAGAAAAAATGAATTGATCTGATTTGCATCTTTAGAAGTTGTGAATGTAATGTTTTTATGGCACATATTCAGACGTGCAGGACTGATGAAGCTGGTGTGAGCTGTGATTATGCTGGATTATTCGGGACGCCCCACAGCTGAGGGTGAAGCCTCGGTCTGATGGATTTGCCTCTTTGCTCTTTGCAGCGTTTCTGCATCTGTCACGTCTGCAGTCACGCTCTGATCTTATTTATTTTTTTATTTTTTATTTTATGCATTGGTTTCTCTCAGGGGCTCATTACATGTATTTGTGTATAAACCAGAGCGGATCTCACATCTGAACATTAATCTCTCTGTATCACTGCAGGTGTGTTTCACGTTTAATCTGCTGTCAGACTCTTTCTTGTGTGTGATTTCACTAACGACACCGAATGATTTGCAAAACTGTTGATTTTGACCACTTTTTGTAGAAAATGTGCAAAACTCTCCATCGAGATGCTGATGTGGTTTGTAAGCGGTTTCAGGGCAGAAAAGTGCTTCATGAAGTCAACCTGCCAATGTTTACCTGTGGTTACCTGCATATTAAACTGGAATAGGAGAGAATTTTAAAATTGACACATTTCACCTTTAAGAGAGAGAGACTGTCCTTGACAGTAATAATAATTAAAATATTTATTCCTTATTTCATCATCATCTTCTTCTTAATAATAATAAATATAATAATGATGTTAAATGATGCTAATAATTTATTATATTATAAAATTGTAATAAAAATATAATTTTATATTATTGCATTTTATTATATTCTAATTTAATTGAAATTAACAACAATAATAATAATAATAATAAATTGTCTGATGAACTATTACTAGAAATATTTTTATTGTTGTTTCAGCACACGAGGTCCTGTAAAATGTGAGACAGATGAGTGAAGATGAAAATGACTTTTTAATTGACGAGTGTGTTTCTCAGAATCAGTCGATTGGACTCTGCTCTTCCTGTCAGTGCTAATTACACACAGCCGTTGTTCTTCACACAGATCAACACACACGGCTCGCTTTAATCACTATTGATTGCTGGAAGCTCTCGTTTGTTGATCTTTATTATTGAATATGATGTGTGAAGTCAGAGAATGATGGGAGGATGTGTTCAAAACTTTGGAGTCATTATGATTTTTTTTTTTTTATTAATACTTGATTATTGAGCAATATTTCCACAAAATATTGTGCAGCACAACTGTTTTCAACATTGATAATAATCAGAAATGTTTCTTGAGCAGCAAATCAGCATATTAGAATGATTTCTGAAGATCATGTGACACTGAAGACTGGAGTAATGATGCTGAAAATACAGCTTTGATCACAGAAATAAATTACAGTTTAACAGATACTCACACAGAAAACAGATATTTTAAATTCTAATAATATTTCACAATTTTACAGATTTTACTGTATTTTTAATCAAATAAATGCAGCCTTGGTGAGCAGAAGAGATTTCTTTCAAAAACATAATTATTTATAGATATTATTTTTATTATTACAAGAAATATAATTACAAAAATGATATTATGAATTGCTTTGTTTTTTATTATTATTATTTGGTGGAAACTAGAGTAAATATTCCATCATTGAATGTGAAAGTTGCTGAAAATAGAGTAAACACACTGAATTTGCTTGGCTTTACTACGTAAATGCCATCATAGAAGTCTGAATGGAAATGATTTGCTCTGTCTGTTTTGTTTGGACTGAAATCCTGAAGTATGATTTAATATTTATGGGCATCATGCAGAGTCACTGAAGAAAGTCCACAGAAAACAACCTGTGAATTGATGAAAGCACGACAGAAAACAGAGGAGATGGTGTGTGTGTGTGTGTGTGTGTGTGTGAGCCATTAGTCGGTCACAGAGCGCTGATTGTGCGCTGTAGCTGTGTCTCTCTCTCAATGGTTTCTGGCTGTCTGTTTGCGTCACGTTTGTATTTGTGGCTGGAAAATGGGAGTGGAGGTGCTCTGGAGCCTGCTAAAGTCATTAGGAACTCTCTCACACACACACACACACACACACACACACACATTCAGGCTCCTCTACGGAAAGAGCGAGGGTCCAAACAGCTGACATATGATAGTGATTTGCTGCTGTTTGGCTGGTGTTCAGAGGGCTTGGGCCCGTTGATTTAAAGAGAGCGGCCCGCACACGCTTCAGCAGATCCCACTCCAAATCACTGATCAGCCGACAGCATTTCAACATCACCTTATTAATGCTTGCATCAAATGTAGAATGCCATCTAAGATATTTAATTTTCACACCAATACCAGAATGTACTGCAACAAGCTCAGTGAAAAAATAAATAAATAAAAATACAAGATGTTGGGTGTATTGAATGAATATGATTCATGCAATACCGGAAAGTAGTAATAAAAATAGTTTGTTTGACTCTTGTACAGTATTTATTTTAATGCTTATTACACTGGGAAATACTATTGTGTTGTAGAGTAAATATTTATTTATTGTTTTGAATTTGCTTTTATTTTTATATCTTTAGTGTTTATTTTAAGTTTCAAGTTTTTGTAATTTTATGTGCTTTTTTACTTTTCTATACTTAGATATTTTAGTGTGTATACGTATATATAATTTTAGTACTTCAAACATAATTATTACAGTATTTCTAATTTTCATTTGTTTTTTTACACTCTTTTTAAATCTAATATTTATATTTAATTTCAAATTTTTCAGTTACAAAAATTTTAAATGTTTTAGTTAACAATAACAGCATTGATCTTAAGCATACATTTGATTTTTCAGCAAAAATATTCTCAAAGCAAGATAAATTGCACTGCATGAGATTTTCATAGATTGCATCTTTAATGTAAGTGTATTTTGTCTTACTGCACTAGTATAGTATAGTATTCTGTATAAGTACATATTTGTTCTTTTATTTTAAGTATGAACAAAATTTGCAAGTGCAGTAAGACAAAATACACTGGTATTAAAGAAACGGTCTTTAAAAACAAACCTTAGTATCTCATGCAGTGATGCTTCTTGAGTACATTTGTTGATTTAAGGACTTTTAGATGCAAAAAACAAGTAAAATCACAACCATTTCTCTTTAAGTCAGAAG
>CM049860.1:31030963-31078463 GCA_027422415.1 Schizothorax lantsangensis | reverse complement strand
AACCCAGCGGTGTCAAACTCGTTTTATGTAGAGGGCACTTTGTTTTGTTTTGTATTATTTCGTTGCATTGCATCTTATTTTATTGCATTGCATTGCATTACATTACATATTACTTCCTAACCTGATGCAAACCCTACTTTATCAAAAAACAAAAAACAAAACATGATTTACTTAATATAATAATAACTTCTGTTTTTATATAAAGCTTATTTTTTTTACGGCAGTTTTTTTGTTTTTGTATTTTATTGCACTGCATTTTTTTTTTGCATTGCATCACATCACATTGCATTGCATGCTTGTCTTAACCTAATGCAAACTCTTCTAAAAAAGAGATATATTTACTTGATTTAGAAATTATTTTTATTTTTGGATGCATCCACAAAGGGAGGTTTTATCAGATTTAGATTTTTCCCAGTATGGTAAAGTACAGCTACCTGTACATTCTGAGTAGACTGACTTTATAGTCGAAACATTTTCATTGTCGAAGGATCTCCTCATCCTCACTGTGATCCTAATCGCATGTTTTCACGTCCCTCCTTCAGCGATTTATCTTGTGTCCTGCCTTGTAACACACAGACACCCTTTAATACACTTCAGCTGAGTGAGAGGTGAGGAAGAGAAAACGGATATTAACATTCAGACCGCACACCGATGCAGTAAACCCTGAGGACTTCATTCTAATGTTAACAATAAGCTCCCCTCGTGCAGCCAAGCTTTACACTATCAGCCTGGTCCTCTTGTTGTGTTGGGGGAAGAGTGAATTGCAACCAAATGGCAATTTAAATAGAAGAGTATGTATGTATGTATATATTTATTTATTAAAAGTTTTAATTTTAATTTTTGATTTTAAGTATTTATTTATTTATTTCATTTGTTTTTTATTTAAATGTATTAATTTTAAATGTTTATTTGTTTTATTTATTTTTTATTTTATTTATGTACTTATTTGTTTATTTAAAATGTTTATTTAATATTTTAATTTTATTTATTTATTTTCAATTTAGAAATTTAAATGTATTTTATTTTTATTCATTTACATTTTTATTTATTTATTTATTTATTTTAAAGAGTTTATTTAAATGTATTCATTTTAAATGTTTAATTATTATTTTTATTTTTTTTATTTATTATTAAATTTATTTATTAAAAAAGAATTATACATAGAAATGTAAATCAGGCATGATGTTGTCCAGACCCTGAATCCCACATGTTTTGTGTCTGAGAGCTGATTTGGCAGCTTTGTCAGCAGATTCCTCTGATATTTTCATGTTTTTTATGTGGTGTAACTGTGTAAAAGTTCCCATGCAGGACTGCTGTCAGCCAAGCGCCTCAGAGGGTGATGAAGTGAAGTGTCTGGGTTCTAGTTTGTGGAGCATCAGGTCTCTTTTCAATGTGAAGTCTTCCCCATGACCTTTGACCTTCAGGGGTCAGCTGCGCACTTTGACCTTCTCGTTCATAAATTCTTTGTCACCCTGGAGAGTCCTGTGCGTTCAGTCCTGTTATCGGCCCCTCTTTTAAAACTTTACCATGTACTATAACAGTATCGTCTGATTGGCTGATGAGCTTTTGAACCCATAACAGTGTCATACCTGGACTGTTGGTATCCAGGCAACAGCAGAGTCAGTGGGTGGAGCTATTTGTGTTGTGATTCTTTTAGAACTTATTACATTTTCTTTGCAAGGCTGTTGAATGAAAGCAGTAGATATCATGATGGTCTGAAATCATGTGTGTGATTACAGTAACAGTTTTGGACTGTTGAAAATGAACAGAAATCAAGCGTAGTGTTATTTCTGGCAGGTCACATTAGTCAAGCTCGCATCAGCTGATCCACATCTACCTATAGGGATGTGACATCTATCACAGCACTCATATATAAGGTCCTTCAGTATTATCAGCAGCTTCTGCATTGCTCAATAACTAATTACCCTCCTCCATCCCCAGCTCCTCCTCTCGTCCAGTCAGGATTCGGCTTTCTGATTCCCCTTTGAATCAGACTCATTTCTAAAATGTTTACATTAAATTATTGAACATAAATGATATCTGCAATACATTTATGTTGGTTGTGTTCTGTTTACCCTGGGGGTTATCGCTGCTCTCCCTGCATGGATGCACAGGGAGATCTTGCCTGGAACAGAACCATACCACCAATCCAAACTCTGCTAATTGTCAATCATTCTTGATAGTGGTCCTGACAGAAATAAATAAATGTTACTACAAAGTTGGTTGGTTTAATTATTTGTTTATTCAATCTTATTATAATTGCATTACATTTTTAATTCATTTAATTTTTATTTTTATTTTATTATTGATTCATTTTAACTTTAGGGATCACAGTAACAGTTTTGGATTGTTGAAATTAATTAATTAATTTATTTTATTGTATTATAATTTATTACATTATCAATGTATTTACATTTTAATTAATTTATTTAATATTTTAATTAATTTAATAATTAATTAATTTATTTATTTAATCTTATATATTTTTAATTCAGAGATTACAATAATAGTTTTGGATTGCTGAAAATAAAACCAAACCTTTCTTTCTTTCTTTCTTTCTTTCTTTCTTTCTATTATTTTTATTTTATTAATTGTTATTCATGTTTATTTTTTTATTATTATTATTATTTTGTTCCTGTCTGTTGTAGCCTGTAAATCCTCTGAGCAATTTTGAAACATTGAAATTTGAAAGGCAACATGTATAATTTTAATATTAACACATCATCTTAATTTGCAGAGTCATAAGCAGGTGTGATATCAGTAGCATGTCATGAATGCATCACATCTGAATATGCAGAAGTGTGAATGAGATTCATATTGATAGAAAAGAGTAGCTTGGTCATTCTCCTATATCGCTGGTTTTGGATCAAAAGTCATACATTACATGTTTTGTGTGTTCCTGATTGTTTCGTTGTAGTTAATTGCAGTTGTGCATGTTTTTTTCTCGTACCCGCATCACCTTGTGCCTGTAATAGTAATGATGAGCTCCAGCTACTTAAAAGCACATCAGTCGGGGTTTCTGCTGGAGTAAAGCCTCTCGTGATGAATGAGGAGAGGAGCGTCTCTCTTCTATCAGCTGAAGCAGCTCTTCAGAGTTCGCTGATCTCCGTCCCTTCATTAGGATGCGCTGGTGCTCTCGACAGACTGAAGTATTCGTGCTCTGCTCGTAACCTGCGGCGCTGCATCATGAGCTGTTATTACCGGTCGCTGTGATTTTGCCAAGTAAGACATGTTCCTGGATCAACATTACTGTCCAAAAATACAGACTTAACCCAATCCCTACCCCTACCCCTAAACCTAAACCTACCCATAATTTATTCCTAAAATCAGTGTAAAAAAAAATAGGGGTGTGAAATATATAGCCTAATGTATAGCCTGAGCTTTGGATAAAAGCGTCTGCTAAAATGCATAAATGCAAATGTAAAAATATCACAATGCGTCACATTCTCAATTTTCAATATTACTGCACATGGCTACATTTTCATATACATTTTATATCACATTTATTTTGTGCAAAATTTTCTTTTGAATTTTTTTTATTAATTATATAAACAGGCTACTTTTTAAAATAATTACTTATTTGAATTGTGTTCTTTAAGTATTCAAAAGTTTACAATAGATACAATAGTTACAGTATGGGTTTTTCTTTTTTCCTCAGCATTATTGCTGTTTGATTATTTCTGGTGACATCATAGACAGTGGCAGCTTTAATGCAACTGCATTCACACTAATGCACATTTTTTATTTCGAAATATCAGATGTTTTGTCCTGTTCTGACTGTTTACATTAATTTCGTATAAAAGTACTGGAAGATGCAAGTGCTTTTAACCGCAGCCGCAAGCTTCAGGACAAAACAGCGCACGTGAAAGTCTGTCAGTATGCAAGTTTCATGCATCTAATACATACTGCTTTCCAAACAGCATAAATGAAAGCATTTCTAAAGTAATACACTGACATAACGGCGGGTGAAAGTACACACTATCAAGCAATGCACACGTGTCTCACAGCGCAAATCCTGTGCAATGAAGCCTCCGTGATTGTCTCCAGCGTGCACACGTGCCATATGCAGGAAAAAGCCAAGCTTAGAATCGATTCTGAATCGATGAAGAGAGAATTGCGATGCATCGGAGAATCAATATTTTCTCCCATCCCTAATATATATATACACACACATCTATCATTAATTAACTACATGTACTTACTATATAGTTAGGTTTGGGATTAGGGTTTGGTTTATGGTTACTTGCATGTAATTATGCATAATTTATTGATATTTTAATAGTAAGTACATGTAACGTGTAACAAGGACACCTTAAAATAGTGTTTCCGAATTTTATACTGAAGTGAAGTTCAGAACTTCATAACAAAAAATGTGTGTATCTAAATAATTTACAAACATATACAAATCATATAAAATCTAAAAGTTTTTTTCATTCCATTGAATGCTTTGTGTTTTTGTTCACCTTCACTCGTCTCCTGTATCAGATCAGAGCAGACAGATAGTGAAGTTAAGTCTGTCTGTGTTCAGTATCAGTGATCCACCGTCAGACACGATGCTAAACGAGTTCATTAATCACAGCGGTGTGAGAAACAATGACGTTTGCTTTCACTCTTCAGATTCAGACCGTCATTCTAGTCAACGATCATCTAAATCACATGACGGTTTTATTTATTATTCAGCAGCTGCTGCACTGATTCAACTGCAGGGAGGACTTTCACATCATAAAACCAGACAAACATCTGCTTTTAATAGCATTTATCTTTGATTATTTCAGACATTTCGCCGGTTTGAGCCCAACGGATGCCAGAACATCAACATGTTCAAGATTACACAGTATTATTTCTGTCAGCTTGTTTTATGAATCTGATTTTGATTTGCATGCCTGACCTTTTTGAGGTAACATTAAATAACACTGAAATATCTTTCCATGCATTCGTTCGATACTTCAACAGGTCCAAAACACAAGCGCTTCAATTTGTGCATGCTCACTTTCATGCATTGTTGTGTATAAAGTTGAATTTAGTTTATTGATTCCACTAAAACAGCATAAAAGAGAGCGAGACAGAGCTGAATCAAACAAAGATTCTGCTGAATCGTTCATGCATTGCATTGCACTGAAAAACAATGGGGATCAATGTGTTTCCAGAGTTTTCTGTCCCAGTTTAACCTCAGTATGCATCTGGCTGATGAGAATCAATGATCAGAACAGAGTTTAAAGCATTAGAAATACAATGCAAGCGTAGCTACAGCTAAATTACCTTGAAAAGGGTTTAATTATCCTCTTTTATTACAGAACGAGTGCAGCGTTGAGCATTGAGGCAGTGAAAGATCTTTCTAAATTGAATTAATTGGCCGTTATTGTGCGTTTGCGCTCTGGCTGTGCGTGTAATTGGCCTTTTTTATGCTCTGGAGTTTCTTTTGTTGGAAAAGTTTGAGTAAAGACTAAATATTACAGCTAATTAATCTCCCGCAGCCTGCATCAATTACTCGGCCTGATTTCATTTATAAAAGCACAGGATTACACAGTCAGAGGGAGCGCTTTAATTCATTTTTTAAAGCGATTTAAATTGTTGCTCTAGTGGGGTTTAGTTTTCTTCCCAGCGAGACTCCGTTTTACACATGCAAAATGTTTTATATGCAATATGTTTTTTAATACATAATTGAACACGAATATGGGGCAAATCAGCATAACTTTACATAATTGTTTAATCATCATTAGAGTTTTAAAGTTTTGTAAACTTGTGTAAAACTACAGATACCCTGTACCAGATACCCTTTTTTAATTTACTTGAGTAAAAGCACAAAATGACTTGATTTAAAAAAATATATTATATTATTTTATATCATTTTATCCATTAAGTTTCCTGATGGACAGTGGACTGGTTTCACAACAACCAGAATTAAAACAAATAACTTAGTCATTACCTAAATAAATATTTCCATTTACAATAATTAGTTCTAAAAGTCAGACGTGAAGACTTACTCTAAATAGATGATTGAATCAGTGCAAACAAATCAGTCCAATTCACCAATGAATCATTGAGTGCAAATGATTCAATAGGTTCATTAAAAAGAATCAGCTCATTTAAGAATTGGACATCACTATCATGTTTTATTAAAGGTGTATTTGATATTATTTTGTTGGTAATACGCAATTTAAGCCACATGATTATTGTAGCAATGTGTAATATTTTTATTTTTCATTTCATTTCATCCATTAAGTTTCCTAAAGGCCAGTGGACTGTTTTCACAGCCGCTTTAATTCACAAATAACTGACAGTCGTGACCTAAATATGATTTTCATTTACAATAATCAATATTAAAAGTCAGACATGACGACTCTCTCAAACCGGATCATTGAATCAGTGAGTTGTTCACTCGAGAACATCTGCGATCGGATCAGTCCAATTCACCAATGAATCATTCAGTGCGATTTGAACTGATTCAACAGGTTCATTAAAAAGAATCAGCTCATTTATGAATTGGATATCACTATTGTTTTATTGAAGGTGTATTTGATATGATTTTGTTGTTAATATGTATTTAAGCCACATGATTATTGCACCAATTAGTGTAATATTTTTTTATTTTATATTATATATTTTTATTTTATTTTATATTAATTAGTTTGTATTTATTAGTTTGATTTATAGTTATTTTTTAAACATTTATTTTTTTAAATAAGTTTTATTAAAATCATTTTATTTTTAAACTCGAATCAGTAACTCGAGAACAGCTGCAATTGTATTTCAAATATAAATCAAATTAAATTTGCCAATTAATTGTTCAGTGGAATTTGTGAATTGATTCAACGGGTTCATTGAAAATAATCAGCTTGTTCATGAATCTGACATCATTATCACGTTTCAGCGCATGTCTCTATTTCTTCAGTTCAAAATAACGAACGATATGTTTTTATGAAATCTAGTGGAGTAATACCTACAGTATTATGCTTTGGAAAGTAGTCGAGCACAAATAAATGTTTCCCAAAATATAAATGCTGTGATAAAATGCAAATACTTGAAAAATGTAGTCAAGTCCACCAGCGACGTCTGCACCATTTCTCTGTTTCGTGCGATACAGTGCAGCAGCTTGATGTTCACATGAGTGTTGGTGGTTTATGGCTCTTGTTTGTGTCATTTCACAGATCAAGAGCTCTAAATGTGAGGCAGAGATCCAGGCTCTGACGCTGAAGAGTTTGCTGTATCTGGAGCGCTACATGTACCTGATCCTCTTCAACACGTACCTGCACCTGGAGAAGAGAGACTCCTGGCAGCGCTCCTTCAGCGACTGGATGCTGCAGGTGAGATCATTTACTGCAGTGTAAAACCACTGGCTGGAAACATGTGCTTTAGATCCCAACTGTGTCTCTGGAAAAGTTCAGTTTAGCCCTATATAGTGAACAAAAACATCCTGACTTTCATGGTCTCACATCGGCGTAATAGTAACTACTTCATTTTTTTCTTGCAAATAATACAGTACAAAAATGTAAATATGGTGATTTGTTCCCTTCATTATTTTGTTGCTTTATGAAAGCCTATGTTGCAAAAGACTGTTGATAAATAAATGCATTTGCACCATCATTTCTGCTGAGTTCATCATCATGCAAAGCAGAAGTAAACTCTGCTGAAACTCTATTGCTGTTCTGCCAATATCACCAGAACTGAACAGATTCTGTTTTTTGGTGAGGTTTTTGAGTATTTTATCTGTGTAATCACTACTGCAAAAAACTCAATGACGTTACAGTTGCCTGATATTTAAGGTATATTTTTTGTTGGTGATATGCGATTAAACCACATGAATGTTGCATCAATTAGTGCTATTATTTTAGTTATTTTATTTTATATTTTATTTTATTTCATAATTTTTTTTATTAAATGTATATTTTTTATTTTATTAGTATATTTATTTTTAATAATATTTAATAATAATAATTTTTATTTTTGTATTTATTTTTATATTTATTAGTTTGTTTGTGTGTAAAGATACACATGCATAATTTTATTTTATATTTTACTTTATGTAAAATGTATCATTTTATTTTTGTATTAATTTATTTTATATTTGTTATTTTGTTTACTTTATTTTATGTGTAATTTGATTTTATAATTTTTTATAAAATATTTTTTTTATTTGATACATTTTTTATTTTTTTACTTTGTTTTATCATTTCATACATTATTATTATTTTATAATTATTCGTTTTTATATTTTGTGTTTTTTAGTCATTTTATAGTAAATATATATTTTTAATTTATTAATATGTTATATTAATTTAAATTTATTTTATTTCATGTAGTTTTGTTCTGGTTTGGTTTCACAGCCACCCCTTGCCATGTCATGACTAGTGAGCGTTAAGACAGAAACTTTTTTTTTAACAGTGTCTCTTATTTAAATCTCAATTGCAAAAAAGTGTTATTTCAGAGCAAATGCACATCCAAATTTGCATTAAATTGTGTAAACTGTTATCACCCAGCCATGTGTTCATCTCCCTTCAGCTTCACACTTGATTTCAAAAGTCCGTCACAAAGTAAAGTTAATGTCACTGTAACTCAGCAGCAGGAGTGCTGATAGAGAGAGATCTGAATCAGAGCTTTTCATGTGTTGTGTGCATTTGTCCAGCTGTTGTGTGAATGTTTCGTGGTGGACTCTCTTCTACCGTGTGAATTTGTGCTTGTCGAGCCGTAGCCATCGCTTCATTTGGACGCGGCCCCTGGAATTTACAAGCTTATTCTAGCATCACTGAGACTGTGTCTGTGTGTGTGTGTGTCTGTCTGTGTGTCTGTCTGTGTGTGTCTGTCTGTGTGTGTCTGTCTGTGTGTGTCTGTCTGTGTGCGTGTATGTCTGTGTGTGTGTGTCTGATGTGTGTGTGTCTGTGTATGTCTGTGTGTGTCTGTGTGTGTGTGTGTGTGTGTGTGAGGCCAGCTGTGGCTCACGGTAAAGTCTGGAATTTATTGCCATTCCAAACAAATGAGTGTTTCCCCCCTGCGTGGATTATTGCTCTTTTTTTCCCTGATGCTTTTCCATTCTCTTCCAGTCCTGCACTTCAGCGGCCGATGAGGAATTGAAAGAACCAGTTCTTAAACTGAGTTTTGTTTAACCCTAACTGTGATGATGCCTCTTTAAACTCTTGATCTGATGGTAGAAACATGTCCGGTTGAACTAAACTAACCTGGAAGAATCACAGATGAACTCATCAGTCAACATCATTGTCATGTTCCAAGCAAACATCCGTCCTGATTTCTCTCCTGACTCCGTGTCTAATCAATAATCACAGTCTGTTATTGGATTCTGGCTCCAAGCGTTGGCCCCATCACTGATGTGATGTATGACCCAGCATGTATGAAAGGAATATTCTGGGTTAAATACAGCTTAACT
This sequence comes from Schizothorax lantsangensis, assembly GCA_027422415.1. NCBI lineage: Eukaryota > Metazoa > Chordata > Actinopteri > Cypriniformes > Cyprinidae > Schizothorax > Schizothorax lantsangensis. The sequence continues at coordinate 31,069,084 of CM049860.1, read as the reverse complement.
TCATCGACAAGCTGTAGATTAGCACAGGAAATCATTCGACAGTTATTTTAATAAATAACACATCCGAAAGAATAGAATAACATGATTTAACACATTGCATGTTTCTAGCAGGTGCATTTTAGAAGAGATGTGTTCATCTCTTCAATGCATTTGTTATCAAAAGTCTGGATGACTTCCAGATTTCTCCATCCAGAAAGAGTCGTGCTAAAATCACGAAGGCATTCTTCTGCGGCGTGTGTTTTCACAGGGATCGCTCCGATGCGTTTGTGTTTTTATAATGCAGGAATGTCTTCAATGCGGCTCATTCCACTTCAAAGATCCAGAGCCGAACGAACGGCGCTTCGTTTCAAACCGCACCGACACAAGGGCTTTAAACACCATTTTATGGTTTTCTGTAATATTTAGATGAAAACTTGAAGATATTACTTGATATTACATGAGTTGTTCACATTCTTGTACTTAGACATTACTCGTTTTGATGGCAACTTTCATAATGTTTGTTTATGATGATAGTAAAATCCATGACTACTTTAATTCACCTCTGTATGTTCTTGAAAAGTACAGAAGGTTAAGGTTTCCGTACTAAACTGACTCAATCAATTTTTTTTTTTTTTTTTTTATATTCTTATTTTCTATTTACAGTATATATTTAATTAAATTTATGTATTTTTAATTGAATTGAATTTATAATTGAATTGAATGGAAAACAAAGAAACATGCATACAGGCGCATCCTGCAGAGATGACGAGTCAGTGTCGCCGACTTCATCTCTTAAACCGAGATCAAAGAAAGCACTAGTTTATCAAATTATTAAAATGTTAATGCAGTCTCCTTACTGTTTTTCCCTGACACATTCATAATCATTACTTCTGCCGGTGTGCTGTGGCAAGCTTTATGCATGCGCTTGAGTGCTTATTAGGCAATGTAGGCAATTAAAGGCTCATAATAATGATTTAAATGGTTTATTAATAAACTTGCGATTAGTCGACTAATGCTTCAAATGAATGACTACTAGTCAACCAGAAAAATCATTAGTCGAGTTTTTTAACTGATCTTCTAAGGTGGTCTCTTCCGGGTTGGTTGCGGAGGGATTGAAACTTAAAAAAAAAAAAATTATGTATATGCTATATATATAATTTTATCAAGTCATTATATATAATAAAAATATGTGAAGAACCAAAATGATCTAAACCACTGAATTATCCATTCATCTCCTGTCCAAAGTGACTTATAAACGGTCAGCCTCTCAATATGAGTTACTAATCTGAAGGAGAATGGCATTAGAGGAGCTGAAGTAACGTGTCTGAGGAACCCACTGAGAGCCTCTCGAGTCCACATGAAAAGCTCTTGTTATCGAGCTCAGGAGTCGAGAGCCGTCAGCGCTGGAATGAGACTTCATTAGGTCTTATCGCTGCGCCACACATTGGCTCTTATCTGAAGAACTGAAGGAAGCAAATAGTCTGAGAAGATCCACTCCACACTTACTCACTGAACGTCATGGGCGTTTACAGTCTCTGTCTATATAAAAAAAACTGAAATCATTGCCACTGACTAGAAATAGAATCAAATCACTTCATCGACGTGATTTAAAGTAAATTAAAAAAATAATAATACATAAAAAAACTAAAATATATCTTTTATCAATATATTGGATTGGTTTTTATTTAAATTTTTCAAGTTTTATTAATTTTATTGTGTTTTTGTCATTTGTATGTCTACATCATTTTTTTTCTCATTTTTATGTCTTTTACGTTTTTACTACATTTTATTTCCGTTTTAGTTATGTTGTGCATCAATTTAAACTGAATGAAACTGAAAAGTGTTATCTTGGCATCTAAGCTTAAAATAGTGGTAACACTTCACTTAAAGCCGTTACTGTATATATAATGAATTATAAAATTATATTTGTTTTGTATTTTAATGCATTAATTATGCCCTGTAATGCCCTTGTAATGCATTGTGTGATCTCATGAATAATTGTAAACAGTATCTATTCATTGTTATACTTTTAGAAAGTAAAATCCATTAAAACACAACAAATATTATAATGCATTTTAACTTTGACTATTTATGAAAAGATATAATGCATTGCAATGTACCTTTATTATGCATTATTTCAAACTTTCAAACAAGGCTTTGTCAAGCTAACATTAAAGTTTGTTTACAAACTTTACTCCTCTAGTTCACTCTATAACACAAGTTCAGTCAGTTCCTTTGTGAAATGCATTGATAATCCAGATGTGTTAGTTCTGTAAATGTGAGTCACGTTCATCACTCTGCTGTGAGTGTCCTGTTGACCGGGTCATCAGTCAGCCGGGGTCAAAGGTCAGTGCTCTGACCTCTCTCTCTGTTATATAACACAAGCCAGAACATTTGGAGGGTGTTTGAGGTCTCAGAGGTCAATATACCGTAGTACAGATCTCTGTTTATACTGTATGTGTGCTTCGATTTACCCATCAGCGACAAATGATGCTTTCTCTGTTATGAAAAGGAAACGGCAGTCAGTCAGGATGAGTTGACCTTAAAGGGATAGTTCACCCCAAAAATAAAACTCATTTATTTCAAACCTGTATGATGCATTTTTCTTTTTTTTTCTTTTTTTTTGGGTGAACCATTCCTTTAAGGTCACGTGATCAGGCGTTTGAGGTGATATTGTGTGTGTCTGCAGACGGTGTGTTTGACAGGAGATTTACAGCCGCTAATATCGTGTGTTTGTCAGGATTTCTCTGGCTAAAGAGCAGCAGAGGGTGACTGATGGTGTTCTGCTCTCATAACATCTGCGACGTCTCTGCTTTAACTGCGGCTCTGTGTTTGTCTGCACTCGTTCCTCATTGTGTCCAGTGTTTGGTATTTTTATAGCTGCCGGTGGGAGTCGATCCAGATCCCGTTCACACCTGACGCGGGGAATCATGGGTACCTCGAGTGTTTAATACCTGAATCCTGCTGTGCTTCACAGCATAAACTCTCATTGATGATTCGGTTTCTCTCAAATCAAGATGCTCCAGAAGACAACACAAGATATGCAGCTAGAAGAGGAAAGTTTGTCAGAAGCCATTTATATGTTTGTGTATATCGCATTACTAAGATACAGTGTTGGGGAAAGTTACTCCATAAAAAAAGTAACTAATTGCGTTACTTAGTTATTTTTTATGCAAAGTAATGCATTGCGTATAGTCAGCTAGACTGGGCTTGCTTATTTGTTTTTAATAACAAATAACCCAAAAGTGATATTTTTGGCTAGAGTAAAGGCCCTTTCACACCAACATTGAAGTTAATAAGCCTCAGGCTGAAGGAAGTGCCTCTGCACTTACTCCCAATTTCTCACAGCACAGGGACAGGAGAGCTGTCAGTCAACTGACTGATAGACAGACAGATGGTTAAAGACAAATGGATAGAAAGACATTAATATAGATAGACACGGATATATACTTAGATGGATACATATATATTTGTCCCATAACTCTCAGGATCTTTTAAGAAATGTAAAATGACTGTCTTACTGCGTCCAGCCTCGGCAGCGATGGTGCGTTGCGAGAGCACTTGCTTGTGCGGCTCAACAATCCTGCCACGTTCAAAGACAGAAAGACTCTGCCATCAGGAGGTCATGACAGTGTGACTGCCTGAAGGACAATGACATGAAAGCCATATTTTTGCACAGATTTTAACTTTTTAAGGCCATGGTCTTAAACTTTTGATAAGCTGATGAACAGCCTGTTTGAGTTTAAATGCAGTTTTCAATAAATTGCCTATTCTCTATTTTTTTGTCTCTTGCTCCTGTTTCTTCTTTTGGCATTTTGAAGCAGTACTTACAACCTGGTTACGATCCACCAGCGTGAAAGATTTAAGATTTTGTTCAGGAGTGTGTGTGTATATATATATAAATATAGACTGACATACAGATAGATGGATTGATAGATATATAGTTGGACAGACAGATATATAATCAGACAGACAGATAGATATTGATGGATTGATAGATGGATAGACAGATGGATAGGTGGATATATTGTTAGATGGTTAGATTCACAGATGGATATATAGTTTGGCAGATCGATAGACAGACAGAGGGATGGATGGATAGATGGATGGATAGACAGATTCTGTGTGGGTTGTGATCTTGTAGTGCTGGTTTTTGTGCTCTTCTCAGTCTGTGGTCTTCACTGTTTTCAGCTGGTTTTACTGCTCGGTTTGGGCTGCTTGTGTCAACAGAGCCAAAGTAAACCTGGCCGGCTGTGCTGCTTTATATTGTGTGTTCTTGTGTTCACCCCGTCATGACCAGATGTCACCAGTTCACCGGCTCTAACCGTGCCTAGCGGCCTCTCAGGAGCCAAGAACCGGTCGGGCACCGCTACAGATTCCTGAGTCAGAATACGGACTGAACTGGCCACGTCACACAGAAAGACCGAAGTCGGAAAGAAGCACAATCCTGAACTTTGATGAACTTTCTCTCATTTGTTTCTTTCTCTGTGTGTTTTGTGTTCAGGTGGCGGCTCAGGCTGGAGTTTATGAGCTGTTGAATCAGTTGGGCTTCTCTGAGTTTGAGGACCTGAGAGACTCAACCCTCTGTCGTCTCCGTCACCGCTGGCAACAGCAGAACCGCCACGGGCTTCCGTTCAGAGGAGAATTCATCTGAGAAACGCTGGTGGAATCCACAGTACTCTTGTTCATTTGCAGGATGTCCACCTGTTTTTGACCAATAGTTGAAGTGTGAAGGACTAGATCTTAAACTCACTGTGAGGAACATTAATGAGAACACAAGATGATGACGATGTTGCATGAATATTCATGAGCTCTCACCTGTGGATGCTCGTTTGTTAATGTCATTTGTGGTTATTTTCTCTTTCCGTGCAGGTCTCTTACATCTATAATTAACCTATTTTTAATTTAACAGGCCTCTTTTTATGTCACATTTAGCTTAGGTGATTATTTGACGTGCGTTTGCTTGTATAGTTTATTCACTCTGTTCTTTTTTAACATTTGAAGGCTGCAGGAACTGTGATGTTTGTTTTATACATGAGCGTTTTTCATGATGAAGACTTTCATAATGACAGTCTCCATTAAAAATCTTTTGTAACAGGAATGTGTTCATTTATTGACTGCTGAATCTGTGACTTTTTTTTAATAGGAGCTTGAAGGAAAAAATTGTATTACTGAAATAAACATTAACTGAAATACAATATAGCTTATTTTATTCAGCCAGATGTAAAGACAATTTAAAAAATAAACTAAAAATAAAACTAATTAAAAAAAATTGTGTACACATTTAAAATAAATAATAAAAATGACAAAAACACAAAATTAAATTAAAACAAAAAATATAAAAACAAAATCTCATTCAAAGTATCAACAAAAGCTATAAGATATAATAGTATAGCGATAATAATAATAATAAAAAACAAGACTAGTATGCTATTCCAAATATATCCATTCTCACTTTGTTCATATCAAATTATGCCTTTATCTTCGATCATTCTACATCTTTCTGTTCATTGCTGCTCTATTTTTAGAGAAAAAAGGAAAAATGAAGTTTATTATTCATGTAACTTGAGTAAAGAAGTGTAGTTAGCAGCAGGAAGCATCTATACTAGTCTGCACATGCATCAATCTGGGTCTTTGCACATAAACAACTATAACATATTCCTAGAAGCATTTGGCATCTGGAGTCGTCCTGCTGTATTCTGGGAGGTACGGAGGAGGACATGCTTTGCATCATGGGTAGGATTAGACTCTCATTAGAGGGGCTTCAGAGGCTTGTGGTTTTTAATTGTCCGTGGAAAAGTGGAAGAGACGATCCGAGCCGAGCGGTCCTGGCCTGAAAGGGGGGTATTTTCTGTGATGTCATCGTGTGGTTGAACTTGGATTCTGCGCGGAGACAAAACACATGCGGCTCGAAGAGAAATACACTTCAGCAAAACACAAAGATAACATGCTGAAATATAAATGACTGTATCAATGCACTGGTGAATTTCCCAAGTCAATCCTCACCCAGTACTAGTGATAAATAATAAAACAATGAAGTATCATTGCATCAGTGTCTCATCAATAGATGCTCTGCAGTGAATGGGTGCCGTCAGAATGAGAGTCCAAACAGCTGATAAAAACATCACAATAATCCACACCACTCCAGTCCATCAGTTAACATCTGGAGAAGACAAAAAGCTGAAACAAATCCATCAAGACGTTTTTCACTAAAATCTGAGTCTATAACGCTTCCTCCAGTGAAAAAGTCCATCTCCTGTCTCTCACATCAAAATCCAGCCACATATTTGTTTAGACTGTTCTGGACTGTTTTGTCTTGTAAACGCTGCTTGATCTGTGCAGATTTCTCTCCTGATTCAGACCAGAACACTTTTTCACTGGAGGAAGCGTTATTATGGATTATGGACTCGTATTTTAGTTAAAAACGTCTTCTTGATGGATTTGTTTCAGCTTTTGTCTTCTCCAGATGTTAACCGATGGACTGGAGTGGTGTGGATTATTGTGATGTTTTTATCAGACTCTCATTCTTTTATCAGACATTTCTCCAAATCTGATGAAGAAACAACTCATCCTAATCTGGGATGGCCTGAGGGTGAGCACATTTTCAGAAAATATTCAGTTTTGGGGAAACTATTCCATTAATAAAATATAATCAAATGTAATTTTCACCTGCTGGATCATAAAACAGGAGAAAAATCCCACATATGCATCAAAGGAGGGCAGAAGATCACAGAGACTCCTCACTTAAGATAATACAAGAAACAACCTGGCAACCACACAACATCATGGCAGGTAAGCACCACTTTCTTCAGAAACTTCTCAAGTTCATGCTCAAGTTTATTTTGTGCATGCTTCTCCTGCTGTCTCAGAGACAAATGTGATTTCTCAAGAAGCCTGATATCTGCCTGGTAGTAGCAACATTTATTGCGTGCTATTAAAAGTATTGCTTACAGTAACTCGCTGACATAAAGGATGTGATTTTTTGTCCTGTGGTTTCAGAGGAAGTCCTGCTGCCATGCAAACATGAGACTAATGTCTGTGAGACGTGCCGGCGGGTTCTGCTGCAGCTTTGGGGTTTGTAAATATTTGCTGATACACATAAAGTCATGTAAACATGTTTAGAGCGGTTTAGATGAGGATGTGCTGATTCAGCCAATGACAAAACACCTTCTCAGCGATCGTGGTGTTCTAGATCAACGCTTCTCAACTGGTGAAGAGCAGAACATTGCAAATGATTCAGTCCATTAAACCATGTAATCGTGTAGTTAGAACAGCTAAATAAACACTTTTAAAAAGGGAGAAAAAACACTGTTTTGTTGCTGGTGTCAAAGGTTATGTGTCAAAGTCTATAGTTTTGTTTTGCACAATCATTTTGGAATTGCTTTAAGTCCTGAAGCCAGATGAGAACTGCTTTATAAAATCATATCTGTCTATCTGTCTATCTATCTATCTATCTATCTATCTATCTATCTATCTTCTTCTGGGTTAAACACAACCCAGTGCTGGGTGAAATATGGACAAACTCAGCGACTGGGTTGTTTTGACCCAGCGGTTGGTTTAATTGATCATCCCAACCTTCTCGGTAGTTTTATTTAACTCAACTATTGTTTAAAAATGACTATATGGCTGGCATAAAATGAACCCAAAATAGGTTGAAAATTAAAAATCAGACACATAATTCCTAGAGGCATCAGCAATGATAAAAAAGTGAACATTTATTAATAAGCAATTTAAATAAAAAAGATTATTATTTATTAATAAATGTTAATTTATTGAACATACTAATAAATGTTCATTTCCAACCTATTTTGGGTTAATTTTAAGCTAGAAATATGGTAATTTTTAAGCAATAGTTGGGTTGAATAAAACTACCCAGAAGGCTGTGTTTAAACATTTAACCCAAGACCTGGATCAGTCCATATTTCACCCAGCGCTGGGTTGTTTTTAACCCAGCATTTTTAGGGTATATATACAGTATATACAGGTGCATCTCAATAAATTAGAATGTCGTGAAAAAGTTCATTTTTTCTTGTAACTTATTTCAAAAAGTGAAACTTTCATATATTTTAGATTCATTACATGTAAAGTAAAACATTTCAAAAGTTTTTTTTTTTTTTTTAATTTTGATGATTAGAGCTTACAGCTCATGAAAGTCAAAAATCAGTATCTCAAAATATTAGAATATTTACATTTGAGTTTCAATTGACCATCCCTACAGTATAAATTCTGGGTATCTCTTGTTCTTTGAAACCACAATAATGGAGAAGACTGCTGACTTGGCAATGATCCAGAAGATGAACATTGACACGCCCTCCACAAAGAGGGTAAGTCACAGAAGGTCATTACTGAAAGGTGTGGCTGTTTACAGAGTGCTGTATCAAAGCATATTGAATGCAAAGTTGACTGGAAGAAAGAATTTGGGTAGGAAAAGGTGCACAAGCAACAGGGATGACCGCAAGCTTGAGAATACAGTCAAGCAAAGCTGATTCAAACACTTGGGAGAGCTTCACAAGGAGTGGACTGAAGCTGGAGTCAGTGCATCAAGAGTCACCACGCTCAGACGTCTTCAGGAAAAGGGCTACCAAGCCACTTCTGAACCAGAGACAACGTCAGAAGATCTTACCTGGGCTGTGGAGAAAAAGAACTGGACTGTTGCTCAGTGGTCCAAAGTCCTCTTTTCAGATGAAAGTAAATTTTGCATTTCATTTGGAAATCAAGGTCCCAGAGTCTGGAGGAAGAGTGGAGAGGCACAGAATCCATGTTGCTTGAAGTCCAGTGTGAAGTTTCCAGTCAGTGATGATTTGGGCTGCCATGTCATCTGCTGGTGTTGGTCTACTGTGTTTTCTGAGTCCACAGTCAACGCAGCCATCTACCAGGAAATTTTAGAGCACTTCATGCTTCCTTCTGCTGACAAGCTCTATGGAGATGCTGATTTCATTTTCCAGCAGGACTTGGCACCTGCTCACACTGCCAAAGGTACCAAAAGCTGGTTCAATGACCATGGTGTTACTGTGCTTGATTGGCCAGCAAACTCGCCTGACCTGAACCTCATAGAGAATCTATGGGGTATTGTCAAGAGGAAGATGAGAGACACCAGACCCAACAATGCAGATGACCTGAAGGCCACTGTCAAAGAAACCTGGGCTTCCATACCACCTCAGCAGTGCCACAAACTGATCACCTCCATGCCACGCCGAATTGAGGCAGTAATTAAAGCAAAAGGAGCCCCTACCAAGTATTGAGTACATATACAGTAAATGAACATACTTTCCAGAAGGCCAACAATTCACTAAAAATGTTTTTTTTATTGGTCTTATGAAGTATTCTAATTTGTTGAGATAGTGAATTGGTGGGTTTTTGTTAAATGTGAGCCTAAATCATCACAATTAAAAGAACCAAAGACTTAAACTACTTCAGTCTGTGTGCATTGAATTTATTTAATACACGAGTTTCACAATTTGAGTTGAATTACTGAAATAAATGAACTTTTCCACGACATTCTAATTTATTGAGATGCACCTGTATATATATGTATAAACTCAATTCAAAAATGTGTATTAGTGCTGATTCCTCTGTAAGTTTCCCATCCTTCACGTGGATGAACTTCATCTGAGGAGCTCAGGAGGAAAACACATCCCTCCTTCACCTCCACACACTTTGAAACACTGATACTCCAGATCTCTGATCACTCTCAGGCTTATCCGCAGGTACGGAAGCTGTTCGGGGTTTTATCACATCGTGAGCCTCTTAGATTAATGAAAATGAAACCAGAGAGCAGCAGATTAAAGAGTTTCGGTGCCAGACGAATGTCTGGCTGAAGTTCAGCAGGAGCAGCAACCTGTTTCTCTCTTCCACTTGAATTGGGACGGCAAATGTCACGTTCACACCAAGAACGATAAGCATTAAAGTCCGTTCATACAATCAAATCAAAAATTATTCGGACAACAGATATAATTTTTTTTTTTTTTTTTTTACTAGTGGGTGCAGGACACTATAGTTTACATTTACATTTATGCATTTAGCAGACGCTTTTATCCAAAGCGACTTACATTGCATTCAAGTTACAGTTTTTACATTTTATCAGTTCTTGTCATATTTTATTACCATTTTCTAAATTATAGCGAATAAACTGTGATATAATGTGAGAAATGTTGAAGGTGTCTGAATAAATTTTGATTTGACTGTATTTACTGTTCCTCTGTAAGATTTCGTACGTGAATTCCAGTCATGTCAATAGGAATCGGCGCGATCGGGAGTTTCACGTGAGCGCAAAACAATTTGCTCAGTTCAAATCCGTCATTTGCCTCGCCATACAACAGAAAGCAAGTGACTTCTATGTGCATTGTGCTTCATACACCACTACACTATTACTGATGGAAAAATCTTCTTTTTTTTTTGTATATCAATAGATTTTCTGTTTGTATTTTGCTATTTATACGCAGAAGTTTACTTTGGTGTGCATATGATACACACGTGTTTGACATGCATATAATTCACAGTTTTTGCATGCACATCCACACCCCTAATCCTACCCATTGCGTATCATATGCATGCCAAAGTCAATTTCTGCATATAAATAGTTCAACAAATATAAACAGAAAATCGTGTTATTGATACACACTTTCATGAGATCGGGTTGTAAATTTCGCTCCTTAATGATAACAATATTTGTGTTCACACAACGTTCTGTTTATGCTAAGCTTGTGCTGCAGTTTTGTTGCCTGCTGCCTTAAATTCTCGCGCTCTTTTAAGTTGGGTGGATTCTGATTGGCTGTCGATGTTTTTATTGTTAATCATATAGAAAAAAATTGCTCTGAAAAAGCAATTCCAACGATATCATTCCACTTTGCCATTATTGTTGTAATGGTGTGAACTCTGCTATTCTCATAGAATTAGAACAGTTTATTAAATGTTCCTTGTACTCTAAAGTTGGATGGATTCTGATTGGATGTTGATGTTTTTATCGTTATCATCTAGAAAAAAGAAATTGCTCTGAAAAAGTGATTCCAACGATATCGTTCCACATTATGTTGTAATAGTGTGGACTCTGCACAGAAGTGTTAAGTTTTCATTAGCAAACTACTATATTCTCATAGAATTAGAACAGTTTAATAATTAAAACTTCGTAGTTATTGTCGGTGGTGTAAACAGGCTGTTAGACCAATGTTTTGCTATTGAATAGTTCAGCTAAAAATTTAAATGTAATCGCCCTCATGTCATTGTTTTTTGGGTGAACTCTTCCTGAAAGTAAGGATGCAATGAAACATCAGTGTTCCTCTATCACAGTCATTTTGTTGTTACATTTATATATGTATAGCCTATATATCAATATGTCTTGCTGAGAGGCTGATCTCCAGACTTTTATCCTTCTAATAACTAACGTGTTCTGACTTATATGTTCCTGAACTGTATCTGACTGTACATCTGACTGTATCTGACTGTATCTGACTGCATCTGACTGTATCTGACTGTATCTGACTGCATCTGACTGTATCTGACTGTATCTGACTGTATCTGACTGCATCTGACTGCATCTGACTGTATCTGACTGCATCTGACTGTATCTGACTGCATCTGAACTGACTGCATCTGACTGTATCTGACTGCATCTGACTGTATCTGACTGTATCTGACTGCATCTGACTGCATCTGACTGCATCTGACTGTATCTGACTGACTGTATCTGACTGTATCTGACTGCATCTGACTGTATCTGACTGTATCTGACTGCATCTGACTGTATCTGAACTGACTGTATCTGACTGTATCTGAACTGACTGTATCTGACTGCATCTGAACTGACTGTATCTGACTGCATCTGAACTGACTGTATCTGAACTGACTGTATCTGACTGTATCTGAACTGACTGTACTGATCTGACTGTATCTGACTGTATCTGACTGACTGCATCTGACTGTATCTGACTGTATCTGACTGTATCTGACTGCATCTGACTGTATCTGAACTGACTGTATCTGACTGCATCTGACTGACTGTATCTGACTGCATCTGACTGTATCTGACTGCATCTGACTGTATCTGACTGTATCTGACTGTATCTGACTGTATCTGAACTGACTGTATCTGACTGTATCTGACTGCATCTGACTGTATCTGAACTGACTGTATCTGACTGTATCTGACTGTATCTGACTGTATCTGAACTGACTGTATCTGACTGTATCTGAACTGACTGTATCTGACTGCATCTGACTGTATCTGACTGCATCTGACTGTATCTGACTGCATCTGACTGTATCTGACTGCATCTGACTGTATCTGAACTGACTGTATCTGACTGCATCTGACTGTATCTGACTGTATCTGACTGCATCTGACTGTATCTGACTGCATCTGACTGCATCTGAACTGACTGCATCTGACTGCATCTGACTGTATCTGACTGCATCTGACTGTATCTGACTGCATCTGACTGTATCTGACTGCATCTGACTGTATCTGACTGCATCTGACTGTATCTGACTGCATCTGACTGTATCTGACTGCATCTGACTGCATCTGACTGCATCTGACTGTATCTGACTGCACTGACTGTATCTGACTGCATCTGACTGCATCTGACTGTATCTGACTGTATCTGACTGCATCTGCAGACAAGCTCTTCTGAGAGCCAGAGCCGCTGTGGACGATACGGCGGCCGGCTCTTTGAAATACCTTCCAGATCCTCTGAGATCCTCTCGGAGCTGAAACCGGAGCCGGAGCTTCAGAGAGACGTGAAGAAGAGGCCAAACAAAGAGCTGCATTGAGAGGTGAGCTTCCCCTCACAGACGACGATGACTAAACCATCTGCGCTGCTAATTAAAGCTTCAGCTGTCTCTCTTTGACATCATTGACATTAGAGAACCATATTCATCCAGTACTGATCATCTCTGGCTTTAATTTATCACACTATAAAACCACTTTATAGGTTATGTAGAAACACAGCGGCTCACTTACAGCACCGGTTATCTGCCACTTATTAGTGAAACTTCAAATAACTAACTTAAAAGGTCAGTGTCACTTTAGCTTCATTAGCATAATGAATTTACATAGTTATGTCATGCTGTCAGAGTCATTTTCAGGTTTGTGTGACTAACTCTTTATAATTAACTTGAACTTACATTATTTGATAGATTTAGCTGTACATAGCATAATAAAATTATAATGTATAATAAATTATTTTTAATATAATTAAAATAAAAAATAAATTTATTAAAAATTTCATAAAAAATATTCATAAAGCTATTGAGCTATGGTTCATCCATGTTTATAGTTGACACATATCAGAACTAAAATCAGGATTAATAAATGATATTTGATCATCATGTATTGTATGTCTTTTACTAATGGTGCTGTAATTTGGTTTAAATTTTGTATTTTTATACTGATATGCATTAATGTGCATTTTAAATAAACAAACAAATAAATGTGATATTTTTAATATATTGAATATAAGTTTGTATTAATCTTAGTTACTTTAATTAATTTATTATTATTATTATTATTGTTGTTAATAATAATAAAAACAATAATAATAAAGTAACCATTTTAATTAAACCACAGGTAAATTAAGCTTAGTTAAGTTGTAGTACTTGTTGAAAAACATATCAACTACAAGATTAACCCTGGTTTTACTACAGTAACAGTTTATCTATGTTTTTTACACATATCAAAAATATAACATCACCTGGTTTGCATGTACCTATAATTACCAACATTAAAATGCTTGCTTTTATTGAAAATTGTGTGAATATGTTTCTGTTCAGCCCTCTTATGTTGTCACATTGCCTAACTTTTAAAATAATACTTTAATCTTTCTGAGGTCACATTTAAGAGAGTGAAAACATACTTATAGACTTAAGTATTTCTGTTGGGGTGACTGATTACTAATTTAATAATTGTCCACTGAAAACTCATGTTTGTTGATGCCAAATCTGAATATTGGGTGAATCTCGACTTTTTTTAGTTCGTTTTTTTTAACTTTTTCTATCCTCTTTGATCAAATGACACAAATCAGTCTCATAATAACAACATTTCAAAATACGATTAAAATGAACTTCAAGTAATATTGAAATTATTATTGATAGAATTTAAGTATCTGCTGAAAGTCTGTTACATATTCATATTTTACCATTACAGAGTTCAAGAGGTTCAGAACCTGCAGACGTACCTGAACAACAAATGTGGAGATGAATGATAATAACAGAGAGAAAACATCACTTCTCTGCTTCTCAAGCACTGTTTTATACACATTCATGTGTAAAATATCCCACAAGAGACAGTGAGCTGAGGGATACCTGGTGTTTTAATGAAGGACCGTGTGTGTGAGAGATTCTCCCATCATGCACCAGCCGGAATGATGAAAAATACAAAATTAAACCCCATTAATAGGTTTCATTAGTGACTAATACTGAGTTCACAAAGACAATAAAACACATTCACTGAAAGATCAACTGAGAGAGAAAAGAAAGATTTCTCAAAGCAAACACGATGCTGTCTCAAAGCGATGTTCAGTCAGAATCATTTACTCGTCTGCTTTGCAGCACAAAAGAAGAAAATGATTGGCATGCAATGTTGTTTTGGGTCCCGCTGACTTTACATCAGAAAACAGTTGAAACCTGTGTTTGGGTGAAATATCCCTTTAACACAGCTCTGTTTGAAAGTTGAAGCGAGTTTAAGAATCGATGAAATGTGAAGGTTGTTCAGGCCTGTTGTCCTCTGAGTGATTGATAGATAAAGCTCAGCTCAGCTCAGCAGCATAAAGAGCTTTTATCATCCACTGTGGGACAATCGTATGAAATAAGGCTTTTAACTATCATTATTCTATGCTTAATGATTGATTAAAGCTCAGCATGCAGCGCTCTGAAATCTGTCATTATATGTTCATATGTTGATCTTTTGTTCTGTAAATGTTATTCCCTGCTGTTATTTTCTCTTTATATTGGCTTCATACTGTGACTAATAAATGCCAACATGTTGCTAATCTTGTAAATGTACTTCAGAATGATGGCAGGAAACTATTTACGCTGCTTATTGACAGTGGACGGTCAGATTTCTAATACAAAGAATGGTGGGAAATGTCTTTTTTTAGATTTTTAAATAGTTTGTGGCGTCTGAGCGGGTCACATGTCAACTTCTGGCTCAACCAATGGCATGAGTTTGGGGCGGGACTATGTGTTTAACCGACCAATGACAGACGGGGGGAGTGTTTGGGGAGATCGGTTTGAAAACAGTCATAATTTTTGCTATTTTATTTGGTGATGACACACTGAACCAGACGAAGGCTGGACGTTTGCTCATGTCTGAGCTCATCTGAAAGCCTGAATCACAGTAAACTCATGTGGGACAAATGAGCATCATTTACACTGTCATGAAGCAGAATCACTTCTGTTGTGTTTTACTTTATCCCTAAAGCCTCATATATGAAATCATACTCAGAAAATCTGTTTTTTTATTGAATCTTTAGACAAAATATTGCATATGTATTTTTTGTTGAGTATCATATTTGACCCATTAGGCTTATATAGTGAGAATATGAAGCTCAATTTTATTCAGAGCCTCAAACTGAGCAAAAATATGCAATTTGCTGCAGATGCTGATATTTCTATGATGAAATTCTGATGCTTGTGATGTAATCATTGAGATCTTTATAACAGTAGAGCAGATACTGACATAAAGTGATATAAATATCAGTCATTGCTCTATATCTCCAGTAATATGTCTTAGTAAGATGAGACTGAAATGATCCAAACATATAATGCAATGCAATGCAATGCTGATTGAGAGATGAAGAAATAAACGCTCCTCAGAAGATGTGAGATGTTTTGGAGGCTTTGAGGAACAGTGAAAGTAAAGCTTCTGGAAACAAACGCTCCTCAAAAGATCCTGATGATCAGATTTGAGACGCTCTGATTTTTCTAAAAAATGATTGATGAAGAATCAAGTAAAGCTGAGCTGCTTCAGTCTAGGAAATATTACTACAGTTATTCTGACGTTTACTTGATAAAAATCAGTGAAGAAAGACACGTGAAGCAGCAGCTGAAGCTGGACGTTTGTACATTAAGTATCATAAGTACCCTTATAAACACCATAAAGTATCATTAGATTTGTAGTGCTACTGATCTGGTGCTTTGCAGTATGAATTTTTGCATGCAAAAGAGCAGAAAGAAAATAGCATGAGATGGGAATGATGTGAAGGTCAGTAAATGATGATAAAATGTTAATTTTGGCTGAACTATTCCTTTAATGAATGACTAACATAAAACCAAGCGAAGAAGCTTTCCGGACTGTTTATGCTGGGCTAAACGAGCATTATAAAAGGTTGCATGTGACTCAGTACAGCTGGAACAAGATGATTCTGTCTCCTGTTGTACTTGAGTGCTTTAACAAGACCGGTTCACATCTGAGTCACACCTGCATCACGCTACAAACCTCCAGGATCTGCCTCACGAGGCCTGGGATGATCGTCTATTATCAGCCAATAGCGTGAGATCAGGGGATTTTTTCTATGTCATCTCTCTGCTGGGGAGCTGCTGGTCATCAGAAAAACTTGAATATGTGGGAAACAGCTGACTGAAAGAAGTGGATGAGAGAGTTGCTGGATCGTTCTTGAGAATTGACTGATTTGTGATTTCTGATGGTAACCGTCAGTTGGCCTTGCTCTTGAAGATTGTGACTTTGAAGCTCCTGGAAGGAGTTTATCATTCATGCTGATGTTTTGGTCTGTCACTAATCACAGTCTGTCCTGCAGCTCTGCTAATGAATTCAAAAACATGCAAATTGGCAGCAATGGTGCACGTGATTCCTCGTCCAGTAGGGGGAGCTGCACTTCAAATAGATTTGAAACTATTTCTGGTCCCACATTCATACTGTAAATATTAATCTAATTACACCAGTTTTTCTCCCCCCCCCAAAAAGTAAGATAACCTATTTTTCTCACATATGCATTCAGTCAATGTGCTAAAGTCTGCAATCAAATTTTGTAAACTTTTTTTTTTTTTTTTTTATAATAATTTTTGGAAAAGACAAATTTATTAACTGTTTACGTCATACAGTAACACAAAAACATCTCGATTTTAGCTTATTTTTTAAAAACATTTTCCATTCTTTTTTCCAAACAAAAAGCAGACAAAAAAAAAGAGAAAATTATTTATCTGCACTTCAAGTCTTAAATAATTTTAAACTATTTATGTTCCACCGAGCAATGTACCACACACACAGGCTATATATATATATATGTGTGTGTGTGTGTGTGTGTGTGTGCATAAGTCATATGGACTGTTTTAATGACTGCTTTTATGGAAACAAAGGGTGCATAAATGATGACAGAATTTTTGTATTTAGGTGAACTATCCCTTTAAATGACTTTTTCAAATTGTGCCTTTTTCCCACCAGTGTGTTTTTAAAGTATGAATGTGCGAACGTGTCCAACAAAAGCGCCACAGAGGCTCTCCAATGCATTGGACTACTTTTAACCCTTGCATTCCCTCTGATTAAAAGCACATTTAACCATTTATGAGCCATTTTTCCACGTGTGGAGCTTCAGGCGGTCTTGTGTTTTTTCCCTCTGCTCGAGCTGTCGTCACGAGCTCTCAGTGATGGGTTGTCCCATCTGAGTCCAGTCCACTTCAGTCCATCAGAACTCTGCAGAAACTCTCGGTGTCCGTCAGTCTGGAGTTTGAGGGACGCAACTTTCTCCAACACACCGTTCCTCATGAACCGCGTCCAGGAGCAAAGTTTCCAGTGTACTTCCAGAAGAAACGTCTCTCACTGCCACAGCTATGGATTATATTAATCTATTCATGTACTGTACGATAAACCTCTTATTTATGGACTATAGACATGCTGCAAAATCTCATGGTAAGAGAAGCTGGTTTCTATGAGTTTATCTTTGTTTTTAGTGTGAACAGTAATACTTCACGAACTTTTAGTAAGAAAGAACGGGTTAAAAACACTCCAATAAATAACTCAAGATCAAGTCGCCAAAATTGTGTTTCTACTGCGAATTTTTGCATGCATGTCCATTCATATGTCTATAAACAGTTAACTTCATACATTTTAAAATTCATACTTTATATATAAAAAGTTATATATATTGCATTATATATATATATGCATTATAAATATTGCATATTGCATTATATACATATTGCCTTATATAGCCTATATATGCATGTATGTATGTATGGATATATTCAGTATATGTACAGTATATATATTGTGCATGCATATTGCATTATATCCTACCTGTGTGTGTGTATATATATATATATATATATATATGCATATATATATGCATGCACAATATATATACTGTATATATATATATATATATATATATATATATATATATATATATTATATATTGTGCATGCATGTTGCTTTATATAGCCTATACACACACACACAGTACACAATATATATAATGCATATATGTATTTATATTGTGCATGCATATTGCATTATATATATTGTGTACTGTGTGTGTATATATATATATATACAGTATATATATATATAACACAGTACACAATATATATAATGCAATATATATATATATATAAGTTTGGTGTTATATAACGTATATGTTCATATAAGTATACATGATGTTTATGCAGGCTTCTGTTCTGTTTGTTTATGTTAGGGAATCTCTCCGGTAAGTTGAGTGAATTCGGTCTGATTGTCCCGTTCAGCACGGATGCGCGCGGCCGGTTCGTTTCTCACGTGCTTTCTACGAGAGCGTCACCGACCGGCCGGAAACGGGTCCCACGCGCCGCCCCCGTTACGCCTCACACCGCGGCCCTGAACGGGCAACAGCTGTTCTTCAACGTCACTGTGTTTGGAAAAGAGCTGCACTTGCGCCTGAGGGCCAACAGGAGACTCGTGGCCCCTGGATCTTTTGTTCAGTGGCAGGAGGATTTTGAGGAACAGGCCAAAGAGCGGATGCTGGGAGACTGCGTGTTTACCGGGGATGTAACGGACATGCCGAGGGCCTCAGTGGCCATCAGTAACTGTGATGGACTGGTGAGTAACAGCTCACACTGGCTGTGTCTCAAAACCTAGTGAGATGTCAACCTTGGCCATCATAAGTGTGTGCAGCTTTGTCAAGAAATGGTGCATTCTCAACAATCAGTGAAATGGAAAGCTAGAGTGAATTTTAGTGCAGAAATAGATGTGCATTGTTTTAAAGGCAAGACACCAGGTGAATATGATCAATCAATCAATCAATCAATCACCCACCATACTGCCCCAGTTGAAATGTTATGTTTGAATACGCAAATCAGGCAACATTTAAATTAAATATGCACTAATTTGCATACATTTCCAGAACAAAAAATCTTAATATTTTAAACCTGGTTCAAAATTTTTGTTTTATCTTGTTGACATATTAGCGCTCAACGTTTTTACTGAGTGGATTTTGTATTTCTCGTTTTATAACTCCGTAAATCAGAAGATACAGTCAGTAGCCAGGATAAATATATCTTCACCATGCTTAGAAGTAAAATGTTACATAAACCAGGTCAAATGAAATATGAACAAACCCCACAGTAAAAACCTTTAGAATATAAACAGGAATAAGTTTTGTATGTAAGTGCTGCTGAAGTGGAGAAAACTTTTTTTGTTGAGAAAACCACCTTTAAAGATATGTATTGTAACTGAAATCTACAGATGCAAACAGACAAAGTGCAATGATAAAATCAGGCAAATAATATATGAACAAACCCCTCAGTAAAAACCTTCAGAATATAGAGAGGAATAAAACCCTAAGTTTTAGTGTAAGTGCTGCTGAAGTGGAGAAATAACTTTTAAAGATTTGTATTGTATCTACAGACACAAATAGATAATTGCATTAAAATAAACACTTAAGAGTACATTTTGGGTGTGTATATATTCCACTAGTCTGAAACAACACATTATGAAAAACCAAATAGCCCAATATCTCAAAACTGACCAGTGCATGAAAAACTATCTTGCCTTAATTTTTGGCCACCATAGTAGCTTTTTTGGGCATCATAGTTGCTCTCCAAACATACACAGAGTTTTTGGGCATGTACAGCATAGGAGGGCTCCAAATGTGGAAAGTATTTTGGGGCATCAGATGCTTTAAAAGCACTGCTCATATTGCATGAAGATGCCAGGATTGCAGCTCACTGGGTTTCAGGATGCAGCCAGCAGAACTACAGTATTCATTATAATGACTCAAACTGTTGTATAAATCTGAGTTTACTGATTATCCACTTCCCCTCTGGACATGTTCAACTGTCAAATGGATGTAGATTCCAGTCCTTCCAGCTCTTACGTAATATTCACATGCCCACCAGCTCTGATCATACTTTCACTTTCCTGGTTTGTCAAATTAATAATGTCTGCCTGTCCCCCTCAAGTCCTTATCCAGGGGTCACAGTACACAAATTTATCCAGAGTATGACAGGATTCATTAATTTGGCAGCTGAAACATAATCAGGCTGAGCAACAGTCAACATCCTGTCCTAACTGGAGCAAGAAGAGTTCTGCCTTGTTTTGTTCTCTTATGGAAACTCCAGGATTTGTTCAAGTCACAGACTCAAACCGTCCTAAATCTCCCCAAAACACGCATGGATTCAGTTGACCCTTCTGACCCTTTAAACCTGAGTAATTGGACCCTTGATAGTGGTCATTCCTCAGTGCGCAGTCTCAAATCAAACACAGACTGCAAGAAAGCAGCCGCGGGTCTCGCTAACTCACTGTTATGTGACGCGGTTTATATATGGAAGCTTATTTCTACCACGGAATAAAAAAATTGTGAGATGCAAGCTAAGGATTTAGAGAAAAAAGTCAGACTTGCGGGATGCAAACTCAGAATTCTGAGAAAAACAAAAATCAGAATTTCAAGATATAAACTTGCGAGATTAAACAGAATTGTGAGATTCCAAGAAAAAAGTCAGAATTTCAACATATAAACCCAGAATTCTGGAGATAAACATCAGAATTGCTAGATGTAAACTCTTAATTGTAAGCTAAAATGTCAGACTTGCGAGAAATAAAAAAAGTTGTGATGTAACCTCAGAGTTCTGGAGAAAAAAGTCAGAATTGCGAGATGAAACTCAGAATTCTGAGAAAAAAGTTAGAATTCCAAGATGTAAAAAAATTCATGAAAAATTCAGAGGAAACATGTCAATATTGCAACATATAAACTGAGAATTTTGGGGAAAAATAAGAAGTGTGAGACGTAAAAACTTAAAATCCTGAGAAAAAAGTCCAAACTGTGAAACAAAAAGTATTTTATTTCCACGGCATAAATGAGCTTCCACATGTATGTGCATTGTTGTTGTCACTGCTCGACACATGCCCAGCGCTTCTGTGACAGGACGTCTGTGTTGTAGTCTCCACTGTTATTAGTTTAATCAGAGAGCTTTAGGAGGCAGTGAAAAGTGCTTTGCTTTTTCAGTGCAACTCAATACTCCCATCAGCAGCAGAGATTTCCACGAGGGGCAGCACAGAGCGGCTCTGTTCCTCCAGCACGTTTGTGCACACAATGAGATCATTCATTACGGCCACATTGATTACTCACTTAGGTAATCACTGTCAGGGACACGCTGTCTCCTGCGCCGCTGTCCCGGACAGAGCCGATACGGCGAGAAACGAGCACAACAGCCATTCTGTGCTGTTCAAGAAAATATTGTTGAGGGACAGGAAAATGAAAGTGACAGACTCCAGCTGCTGTCTGGCCTGCAGAAGAAGTGTTTATTTGTGCAGCATTAATAGTTTTGCAAACTGCAATTATCAGCGAGCAAATGCATTCACAGTTTATGATGTACCTGCTTGAGATATTTAAGATTACTCTGCAAAACAGCTATTGACAGTCGGTTTAACCTGTGAATCTCAGCAGTGTGAGTGTAGCTGCTATAAGAAGCATGACAATGCATTAAGAATAACAGATTTGAAATGTGTGTTAAAATGAGGCTGAGTATGCTATACTGTTTCTACAGTATACCTTGCATAGTATGCGCATTTTCAGTGTGCATACAGTAGAATACCTGCAAAACTTGCTATATTTGTCTTTATGTGCATATGCAACAGTCTATTGAAACTGTATCCCATAATGCAAAGCACATTACTTGACCTTATACATTAAGCATAATTAATGAACTGGAAGTTGCATTAAAACTGTGATCTTTATTATATTTTCACCATGCAGATTTGCAGACATTTTTAAGCCAGACTGGATTTCAGAAATGCATTTGAACTATTTGTAATGAAATAAATGGAATCTACTTTTAGAATCAAACAAGCACACATAATGAGGTCGTGTGACAATGTAGCATACTACTTTTTAAAATGCGCATAATGTTTCACATAGTATTTTGAGGTAGTATGCTGTATTGTACAGTAAGCAGTACACTAGTATTTCATTCTAAATTTAGCACTTCTTTCATTATAGCGCATCAGTAAAGTTTGAAACTCTAATTTGTTTCATTGTCTAACCAGGTGGTGATATTTAGTAATTTCATCCTTAAAAGGCTCAATTACATTCAAATCGAACCATACCGTCTGCTCCAGTTCCTGCAAATCATGATTCTATTGATGAGAAACCCAACAAAATGAGAGTTTCCTCATTCTTTATTGGACCTTGAACCTTCAGAGACCCACAGTGGGAAGATTGCAGGACTTTAAAGTGACTGAATACAACCAGTTGTTTGCTAAACTCAGCATCTTGTACTCTGAAATGTGTCAGTTTTGGCACACAGTGTGCTCACTGCATATTGACACCATTGCTGACTTCTGCAACAACTGATGTAGTCTCATTTAGCAGCTGCAATGGTAATGTCAAGCTGTTTGTGAGATGCACTTGCATTGAGACCCCAATACAGGAGGTAAACGAACCACCCGCGCACTACAACATTTATGGTGGCACTGAATCTCTGAAGCGTACCAGACATGATTATGAAAGCTGAAACTCTGGCAGACTCGTGTGAGGTGGTCCAAATGTCTCTCTGAAGTCTTTCTCACACATCGTGTGTCTGCAGCATGCAAACAACGCATATTTATTTCAGATTGTGTTAGCAGCTCTGCAAGTAGTGTTTTGGTGCTGAGGCTATTCATGCTGCGCACTGCATGCTAAATTCAGCAGAAAACATGGTGAAAAGCCCTGTAGGCCAATTTCTGGACAAGCTCTTGCAATATAGGCTTGTATGAAGCAACATAATGCATTGCTGTGGCAGTAACAGGCTGGCAGAAAGAGTTTCCTTCAAATGTGTGTTCCATTTAAACAGGTCAACAATTTAACTAACTTTAAATTGCTCAGTAAGATTCTCTTTAGTCTGTTGCTTTGCCATGACTGTAGTTGAGCTGAAGGGAAAACTTACTGTAAAAGACTTACAGTACAAGGCATGCTAATGCACACTATAGTGCTTTTATTGCTTTATGACTTGCAGTCTGACACATTTCAGAATGCACAGACACAAAATTGTTGTCGCAAAGCTAGATGCATTTGTATATCACATACTTTTCTGTATATATTAGGCCTCAAATGCAAGATGCATGAAAATGCTTCTGATTAAAGAATAACATCAACAGTTACGTCAAAGAATAATGAGTTGCAAACATAAAATCTGGTTGTTTCTGATGTTTTGTGAATGGATACTCTATGGCAGACTCATGTGTAACTTTATCACACATCTCGCATCTTTAGCACGCAAATGATGCATATTTATTTCAGTTAGCAGCACTGCATGTAGAGTTTTAAAACTCTGGTTTTAAGAACATTTTACTTACCCCATTGGCAGATAATTTTACTTGTTTTAAGCAAAATGCACTTAATTTAGTCCCCCCCCCCCCTGGAAACAAGACTAAATATCTAATGTCATTTTGCCTATCTAGTAAATGCATCTTAGTTTAAGAATGTTTAGATATTTTGACTGGAAACAAGACAAAAATACTAAGTAAGATACAGTTGTTTTTTTTTGTTTTTTTTTTGCAGTGTGAGGCTGTTCGTACTGTGCACTGCATGCTAAATTCAGAAGAAAATACTGTTAAAAGCACTGTAGGCCAATTTATTGACAACCTTTTGCCATACAAGCTTGTTTGAAGCAGTATTAATGCATTGCTGTGGGAGTAACGGTGGTGCATGAAAACGCTTTTGATTAAAGAAGAATGTCACATCCATAAAATCTGATTGTTTCTGACAACTGCACTGCGTGACATGTTCACAAGCCGATATCGATCCGCTCGGTTGCTCTTATCCACAGTCTGTCAAACCCAACCTCATTCTAGCTGACCGTACAGGACCCAGTAAATATGACAATATTGATAGAGTGCATCGATGGACACAAACAGCCCCTACATTAGAGCTCTTATGCAATGCATAGGATGTCATTTGAAAGTTCGTTCTGCTTTATCTGCCTCCTTCCAGCGAGTTATCGGACACACAGTCGCTGATGGAGGTCCATGTGCTTCTAAATGCGCCCTGCAGAAATGCACAGACAACTGCTCTCAGCATGGGCTGTGATAACTGTAATCGCTGCTGTAATGCGGCGCATTTGAAAGCACATCCTCAAGGTTTTATGAATAGCAGGGTGTCCCCTTCAAGCCTATGAGGTCATTGGTATGGCGCAGATCAGGCAGGAGAGGAAGCACGCCTGTCACGGTAAAGATAGATCAGCTGCCGAGCGTGTGATTGAGAGCGCGCCAACATCAACACCGGTATGTCTTGGCTTGCAAGATCTGCGTGTCGAAGAGCGTCCCCCACCCTACAAACTGCAGGCTGCAGATTCATACGGTTCACTGAATAAATCAACATGCAGACAGTAATGAAAGCTCACCCAAATGCACAGAGCATGCATGATTTAAAAGTTTGCTGTGCACATGTGAAAACCAAGCGTGACAGCTGTCAGTTGAGCCGTCGGCTGAATCTCTAGACTATCTCGGTCTCTAACTTTAGCTTGTCTCCATGGTAAACCCACAGCAAATCCAGTTTAGGATATGCATGGCGATATGGAATGCTGTGAAAGCGTATCTGTTCTATCTCTGCGTCCAAGATCTTTGTGGTTGCTAGATTCAGTCAGACCTCCCTGGTTTCTGGGAAATCTGGACGTGCCGTCACTAGCTTGCACTTATGTTCCTCACAGAAAGCGAGATGTCTTGCTTTTAAGATTCAACACTGACAAGAAGGAGTCGGCCTTCATTATCTTTCATTTCTGATGAAACGTTATTTATTTAAAGCTGATGTGTAAATCTTTTTTTTTTTTTTTTGTGAACTCTTTTGACTGACTCATTAAAAAAAGGTTCATAAGAATGATTCGTTCGTGAATCAGATATTTTTATTTACAGGTCGTCATTTGAACAATCAATCAGTAAACAGACTTGTGTCTTGGGATAAACCACTATTTTAAATTTTGAAATCAGACGTTCAGCAATGCCTAAAAACTATTCGGTAACACTTTATTTTAAGGTGTCCATAAT
Organism: Schizothorax lantsangensis; assembly: GCA_027422415.1. Lineage (NCBI taxonomy): Eukaryota > Metazoa > Chordata > Actinopteri > Cypriniformes > Cyprinidae > Schizothorax > Schizothorax lantsangensis. The sequence continues at coordinate 31,043,664 of CM049860.1, read as the reverse complement.
ACAGAGTAATTACCTAGTTAAGTACTTAGTACATGAAACAAAATGTACTTACCATGTAACTAAGTTACATGGTAGGTACATTTATAGCTCAAATAGTAGAGCATGGCGCTAGCAACGCCAATATCATGGGTTCGATTCCCAGGGAAAGCAAGAGCTGATAAAATGTAAAAACTGTAACTTGAATGCAATGGATAAGTCGCTTTGGATAAAAGCGTCCACTAAATGCATAAATGTAAATGTAAATGTAAGTTATGGAACAGCCTGTACTTACAGTTTGTAATTATGTAGATGTAAATAGGCAGCTACTGTTACACATATGTATCAGACCGAGTCTGTTACACAGCTACTTATGTAACCAAATGATTGTTACATATGTGTTGCAGACTTTATACAATGTAATTATAAATGTAAGTACACAGACATAAGCTACTTAAAATAGTGTATCAAGATTGTACTTAAGTGTACTTCATGTGTATCTATACTGTACACCTTATCTAGCTGCACCTTAGTTTGATTTAACCCACCAGTACACAGCTTAAATACATGTAATACCTTTCTAATTACATTACAATTATATAATATTACACAAACATAAGCTACTTAAAATAAAGTGTATCAAGATTGTACTTATGTGTAACAGTAGCTGCCTATTACATCTACATAATTACAAACTGTAAGTACAGGCTGTTCCATAACTTAGTTACGTGGTAAGTACATTTTGTTTCATGTAAGTACTACAGCTACTACTAAGTACTTAATTAGGTAATTACTCTGTATTATGACACCTTAAAGGGGACCTAACGCACACAGTTTCACCCAATCTCATGTTAATCTTGAGTACCTATAGAGTAGTACTGCATCCTTCATATCTCCAAAAAGTCTTTAGTTTTATCATATTTATAAAAGAAAGATACAGATTTACGATTCTCTCCGAAAAAAGCCGAGCTCCTGGAGGCGTGCCGTGTGGGCGGAGCTAAAGAGTGACGAGCACTTGCGCCGATCACCAACAAAACACAGACATTTGATGCCGTTTCTCTTACCATCTGCAGTTCTGAATCATGACCGGGATCTTTTATAGCTGGGACCGCTCCATCTTTCAGTATTAAACGATGTGCAAATCCAGCGTCGAATTGGGCCTTGTTTATAAAACGTTCGTCAACAAAACACTTGAGAAACTCCATTGCTGCCCCGGAAAAACAAACTATATCCACTGTTCACGTAACGGTGGGTTCTTTTGGGAAGCTGAACAAGGTTATCTTTTCCTCACAACCAAAAACACACTTCTTTAGAGACATTCTTCCCGAGCAAGTCCCGTGCTGCCAGCCTGCCGATTGAAGCGCGTTGATGGGCGCGCTCTCGCTCTCACTCTGGTCGATGCGTGTACGGACGCGTTCTTCCGGGAGAAATGCCCATATAAGGAGTTCCACCGTCGTTTACGTCATCAAGAACAACGATCGAAAAAAACTCTCCGAAACTTGTACGAACCCGGAAGTGAGATTTTTGACACAGAAATACTCTGTTATACGTCCAAATTTTTTTTTTTAAACTTTGCCCATGCTTAGCATGAGAATCCAACTCTTTAACAGTGTAAACAACTCTGAATGCATGAAACAGCATTGCACCCCCCCCTTTAAAATAAAGTGTTACCAACTATTCCTAATCTGATTTTTTGGGGTAATTTTATTCTTTATTTGTTGTTTTAATTCAATTTGTACATTTTCATTTACACTTTTGTTAAAAAATGACTTTATATACCACCTGGCTATTGTTGTAAAATTGTAAGTGATTTAGTAATAAAGAAGGAAAATGACTTGTGAACCTAAGCATCATAATAACGGTTTTCAGTTCATTTTGAATCAGAAGTAACTGAAAAATGACTCGCGGATTAAGGGAGTCAGTTATGAACTGCTCATAACGATTCACCGAGTGATTTTCACTAGTGTAAAAAATTGTGTAATTTTCACTAGTGCAAAAAACTGTATCAATTTATTTTCACTAGTGTAAAAAACTGTATCAATTTATTTTCACTAGTGTAAAAAACTGTATCAATTTATTTTCACTAGTGTAAAAAACTGTATCAATTTATTTTCACTAGTGTAAAAAACTGTATCAATTTATTTTCACTAGTGTAAAAAAATATCAATTTATTTTTCACTGTAAAAAACTAAAAACTATCAATTTATTTTCACTAGTGTAAAAAACTGTATCAATTTATTTTCACTAGTGTAAAAAACTGTGTAAAAAACTATCAATTTATTTTCACTGTCAATTTATTTTCACTAGTGTAAAAAACTGTGTAATTTTCACTAGTGCAAAAAGTGTATCAATTTATTTTCACTAGTGTAAAAAACTGTATCAATTTATTTTCACTAATGTAAAAACTATCAATTTATTTTCACTAGTGTAAAAAACTATCAATTTATTTTCACTAGTGTAAAAAATTGTGTAATTTTCACTAGTGCAAAAAGTGTATCAATTTATTTTCACTAGTGTAAAAAACTGTATCAATTTATTTTCACTAGTGTAAAAAATTGTGTAATTTTCACTAGTGTAAATTTTTTTATCAATTTATTTTCACTAGTGCAAAAAACTGTATCAATTTATTTTCACTAGTGTAAAAAATGGTGTGATTTTCACTAGTGCAAAAAGTGTATCAATTTATTTTCACTAGTGTAAAAAAATTTATCAATTTATTTTCACTAGTGTAAAAAGCTGTATCAATTTATTTTCACTAGTGTAAAAAATTGTGGGAAAATCCCACTAAAAGTGTTAAGTTCATCCATTTATGAGTGTGTCCTGTAGTGAATGTGGATGTAGCAGCGATGACATAAGGTCGATTTTCCTGAATGAATGTACTGTGTGTGCACTGGAAACAGGAGAATTAACCATATCAAGAAGCGGCTATTTTTGTTTCCATCAAAGACACAGTCACGTGACCTGCCAGACAAAACTGATGCACAATTTTTTTTACAATTCCAGACCCCCAATGGAGTAATTACAAAAATAAAAATTCTGTCATCCTTTATTCATCTTGATGTCGTAAGTCATGGTAAGGTTTGGAACGGCATGAGAGTGAGTAAATGATGACAGAAGCTATTCCCCGTGTGAAGGCTGATATTACACCAGATATGAAGCCTGTTTATTTTGAGGAGTGTAGCGAGCGCTGTGGTGATGTGTAGGTACTCCTGGTGTGTTGACGGATGGGATTATGAAAGATGAAGTCGTGGTGGCATTATGTCTGTGTCCGTCAGCGCTTGCTGCGATCTGCGTTAATTAGTGTGAATCTCTCTGTGTGATGTATGACATGTTCTCCGCCGGCAGTGGACAGCTGATGCAGCTCTGTATGCCGGATCACAATATTCCATTAGAAAGTGTCACGCAAGCGACGCGCTCCTGTCAAGACTACAGGTTCATGCTGGATTTAAAGGGATTGTACACAATGTTCTGAAAGTTTGGTTACAGCTTTGCAAATATGTGACCCAGGACCATAAAAAAACAGTCATGAGGGTCATTTTTTTGTTTTATTGAGATTTATACATCATCCGAAAGCTGAATAAATACACTCTCCATTGATGTATGGTTTGTTATGATAGGACAATATTTGTCCGAGATACAGCTATTTTGAAAATCAGGAATCTGAGGGTGCAAAAAAATCTAAATATTGAGAAAATCGCCTTTAAAGTTGTTCAAATGAAGTCCTTAGCAATGCATATTACTAATCAAAAATTAAGTTTTGATATATTTACGGTAGGAAATTTACAAAATATCTTTGTGGAACATGATCTTTACTTAATATCGAATAATAATGATTTTATTATTTATCATTACTTAATAATGTATATTAAAATCTATATTTTGACCCATGTATTGTTGGCTATTGCTACAAATATAGCCTACCCGTGTGACTTAAAGCTGGTTTTGTGGTCCAGGGTCACATATGATATTATAGCTAATTATTACTGATTGATTACTATTAGTGATTTAAATAAACCCTTAACCTTAACATTTTGTCCTTGTATGCAGATTTCATACATATCATTGTCCGGATGTCACATCCATACATGTAGAAATATTGTTAAAGTCTCTTTTGTTCAACAAGGCTGCGTTTTTTTAAATTAGAAAATACAGTAAAAATTGTGAAATATTATTGCACTTTAAAATAGCTGTTCTCTATGTGAGTATATTGTAAAATGTAATTTATTCCTGTAATCAAAGCTGAATTTTCAGCATCATTACTCCAGTGTTCTTCAGAAATCATTCTTATATACGCTGATTGATGCTCAACAAACTGATTATTATCGATGTTGAAAACAGTTCTGGCAAATATTTTTGTGGAAACTGATACGTTTTATTCTTAAGAATTATTTGAGGAATAGAAAGTTAAGCTAAAACATAAGCATTTATTTGAAATATAAATCTTTTGTAACATTATAAATGTCTTTACTATTACTTTGATCAATTTAATGCACCCTTGCTGAATAAAAGTATTCATATCTTTCAAAAATAATTATATGTAGAAATGTAAGTAGAAACATATTATTGTCCAAATGCTTGGCTCTCAGAATTGTTTACTTCAAACAGAAGACCGAGCTCCTGACTACAAATTATAGGCTGACAAACAATCTCCCTCAAATTGCATGTTTTGCTGTGGTGTGACAATAAAGAAGGATTTGGGGTTTTTCTCACCACTGGACGCTTGCCTTTTCTTTGTCTTTTTGTTTGTCGAGCAGTTTTTGGAAAACCCAGCTCTGTTTTACAGTATTGCACCTTCTTCTTCAGTAAGTCACGTCTCTGAGAAACAGATTCAGTTGTTTGATTTTACAGTCTCAATCCCCCAGATATAGTGTTTGGTCTATAAATAACAAGTCTTGTGCATTTATTTCACAGTATTTGCTTTGCTGTTTTCATTGTGCTTGCAAGATACTCCTGTGGTTTGTTTTAAAGCTCTAATTATTACGTTTCTGCAATTAAATCAGCTGAAAACACTTTACTTACACGCTCCATTTAAACTTTATATTGCAGATCATTTCAGTCTTGGACGTGCATCTATTACACATTATACTTTTTAAGAAACTTTATAAATCTCCCTTTGACTTACAGAGACAGAATTCTTTCAGAATGCGACAGTGATGATTAAATATTTGAATACTCAATTCCAATTGGTCTGTTTTCTTACATCCATTGCATACTGAATTGTTATTAATTGTTTCATTTTTGCTCCAATTTGACCATCTTCAGCTGTTTTTACACTTTTAGACATTGAGTGTTGTGGAGAAAAAGCTCTTAATAGCATTTAATTCCTACATTTACACAAAACCTGCTGTTTGCAAACAGATATTTCTTTCTAGAGATGTAAGTCTAAGGTGTCTTTACACAACCGAGTTAAGGCTGCTCTGTGCCTGCTCAAAGTTCAGTGTAAAGGTGCAATGCTGCATAAAAGCCAGACTAAATTAAGCCTGCTCAGACACACCTCAGCCTCTAGGATCAGAGCATACAGTTGTAATTGCTGAGAAAATGCATTTATGCCACCTCTGAGCAGCATAAAACAGTATAAATTCCACTTCAGAAGTGCTTCTGTGCTGTCTTTGCAGTGTAAATTTGCTAAATTTACTATATAACTCCTAAATGCATGTTCATGTGCCCGAAGACTGACTGTCAGAGTTAAACCTGTTTCTTCATTTTTACTCAGCCGTTTTGCTCATGTGTGATTCTTCTAGCATGTGTGTGTGAAATGCTTGCGGCCGTATGGGGCTGGACAGAGCGTCTCGCTATATTATAAATATCCACCTTCAAACACACTGGAGCTGATATGTGGAATTTAGTGTATATTCGTGCCTAAAGAGGCGTCAAGTTTGCTTTTTCAGTCGTATTGTCAAGAAGGACTCGGTCACATAGGTTCACAGGAGATGGAAAGTGATGGACAGGCAGTGACCTCACAATCTAAACTTGAACTTGTGTGTTTCTGCATGCTTTAACTAGACATTTTCATGTTCTGAAGTAAATTTAAGTGATGTTTGTTCATGCAAAACTCGCTGTCATGATGCTAGTGTGGTTTTCAGGATGCTTGGCAGGGTGTTTTGGGTGATAAAAGAGTTCTTCACCTTTCACTCTTTTGTGAGAATATTATGTGTCAGTTGACATTTGACTAAATCCCACATCCTTTAACCAAACCTGAATGCTTTGCTGATATCAAATCCCGCAGAACTCGGCTTGAGTCCGCTGTTTCTCTGGAGAAAGAGTTGTAACAGCAGCAAAGATTACAATAATTAAAAATAATGACCGTTTGGGCTTTGTGTTTCCTGGCCTACATTATGGCCCACATACGGTCTTTGTGTTCCAGATGAAAGTGCTTCCTTCTGCCTTTGTTCAGGTAAGAGCTCTAGTTCCATGAGTTTGCGGTTCGGTGCAGATGTTGGGCTCCATCCACTGAGCAAACGTCTGTCCAAACACTCTGAGTTCAATTTCCACTCCATGAGAGCAGCGTGAGCCGCAGAAGAAGAGCTTTAACCACGGCTCTTGGCATTTTCTGGCCTCGGAACAATTTCGACCCCCTTCTAACACCTATCATCACGCATCTTTCCTTCTCTGCTGACGTTAAGCTTATATACAAATATATAAGGTTTGAAATCACATATAGGAGGCGTTTGTCCTGTTGGTCAAGTGCAGGCTAAACGCAGTCCATTATGGTCTGGATTGCTGAAAGTGTATTTATAGCATTCCTGCCAAAAAAGCTTGTGGATGCTTTTCTTGTTGCTGTTTCTTGGCCTTTTTTGGCTGCGTTCAGCCTGAAATGACAGTTTGATGGTATTTTAAACAAAAAGCGAAGGCACTGTACTCGTATAAGTATTCAGTTGAGTCTTGACCTGAAGTCGTTTTTTGTTACTGGTGTCAACTGTTTATTGGTTTTGGCTTGGTTCGATTTTTTTAGAAAGCCCTAACCCGAAACATTAAGCTTTGCATCGTAACTCATTCCTGACCACAATATCTCAATGTATGTGTGTTATGGAGAGGTGGAAAATCTTATTGTGAATTTTCTGATTAAGTTTGTGTTTTTTTTTTTTTAATGAAATGTCCAGGTTTTGCTTTGCTTGTTTAATAATAATAATAAATGCTTTTTTTAAATCTCCAGGTTTTGCTTTGCTTGTTTAATAATAATAATAAGTGATTTAAAAAAAATGTCCAGGTTTAGCTTTGCTTGTTTAATAATAAGAATAAGTGATTTTTTTTTAAATGTCCAGGTTTTGCTTTGCTGGTTTAATAATAATAATAATAATAATAATAATTATTATTATTATTATTATTTGTAGTGGTAGTAGTAGTAGTAGTAGTAGTAGTATTGTATCACTGTTTCAAATTTAAAAATAATCTTGACTATTATTTTTGTTATTGTTCAATAATAGTAATAATTTTTTACAGTACAATATTAATACAGTACAATTACAATACAAATTTTTATGGCTGTCTTAATTTCTTCATTTTCATTTTTCCATATCACGATTTCAGTTTTAATTTTGATTAAAGATGCAGACCTATGATACAACCACCCAGAACACCCTAGCAACCATCCTAAACACCCTAGCAACCACTCTGAACACCCTAGCAACCATTAAACACCCTAGAAACCTCTCGGAACACCCTAGCAACCGCTCGGAACAACCTAGCAACCATCCTAAACAGAACACCCTAGCAATCATCCTAAATACCCTAGCAACCACTCAGAACACCCTAGCAACCGCTTGGAACAACCTAGCAACCATCCTAAACAGAACACCCTAGCAACCATCCTAAACACCCTAGCAACCGCTCGGAACACCCTAGCAACCATCCTAAACACCCTAGCAACCGCTCGTAACACCCTAGCAACCTCTCGGAACACCCTAGCAACCATCCTAAACCACCCTAGCAACCGCTCTGAACACCCTAGCAACTGCTCAGAACACCCTAGCAACCACTCAGAACACCCTACGTCGTAGCAGCCCCAGCGAGGTTTGCTCAGGCAAGCAGCGCTTATGTTCTCGTCAGAAACTGTGAAACCGGAGTGTCATATTGGCTTAGTCGATGTGACGGGACTTTTATTAAAGTGACAGCCGTTTGGATGTTGTTTCTCTGAAGTGAAGGAGTCTTTAACGGTGTCTGTTGTTGTTGGGGTTTGTGGTGCAGTAGAAGATCAGTCTAACAGCTCTGTTCGAATCAAATATCAGTCAATGGTTTGAACAGACGCTTCTGCAACCACCAGTGCTTTTCCTTCCCATCATTCCCTGTCCTCCGTTTCCTCCCTGAACAATCCCGCAGCCTCAGTGAGTGACGGACGGGAGGGTAATCATTTTTGTCCTGCTCTCGTTCATAAATTGAGTTCAGACCGTCCTGCTTTCTGACATTGAATCTTAATGGCTCTTGGTGATTAAACCATGTCAATGCTAATGTGAACCAGGATCCTTTAGGAGTTCAAGGTGGATGTGCTCATTTAACATGCTCTGTCTCTGATCGTCTGTGTTTGTCTGATGGAGCTCTGTGTGGTTTCAGGCAGGCTTGATTCGCACTGATGATGAAGAGTTCTTCATCGAGCCGCTGGAGAAAGGCCAGCAGGAGGTGGAGGTCAAAGGTCGCGTCCACGTGGTCTACCGAAGGTCGGCCATCAAAAGGGACAAGGATCAGAGGCGAGATGACCTCCACAATGAAGGTAAAGCAGAGGTTATGAAAAATCAAATTGCAATTTATTTTTATTTTTTATTAAATATTAAAATTGTGATTCTGATTTAAAAAAGCTCCAGGTTTTCTGTGTTTTTAGGGCTGCACAATTCAGACAAAAATGCTAATTATAATACAGCAATGTGACTTAATAAGAAAAGTAATAATAATAATAAATAAAGAAATAAAAATAAATAATATAACAATAATATAATATAATGAGATAAAAATATATATATATATTATTATAAATAATAAATAAAAATCAGTATAACAAATATTACTAAATAAAAATAAAAGTATTTAAGAAAAATAATAAATTATTAATTATTAATATAAAACATTTACTATTATTACTTTTACTATTATTGTTACTAAATTAGAATACGAAATGTTAAAGTATTATAATAAAAAATATAAAAATTATATTACTTTTTATTAATTTTATTACTTGTAATTTTGCTATTAATTTTACTATTATTACTAAATTGGAATAAAAAATTAGCCTTTAAGAACAATAATGAACAATTATAATTTTATTTTACAGTACAATTGTAAAATTATAATACTAAATATTTTACTTTTAAAAAATATACTTAAATATTATAAAACTGTATAATATTATACTAATTTTAAAATATAAAATAAGATATATAAAGTACTTAAAATACTTACAAAATACTTTTCAATTAAATTTTGCTTTTAACCTAACTTAATCGTTCTGTTTAACGATTAAATATGACTTAGACGTATCTGAGAGTTACTGCATGAAAGATGTGACTGTTTATTCTGACCTGTACATCCATAAATGTTTTTTGTCACTGTGTACGATATACAGCTTAGCTTAGACTCAGTCTGTCACATTCTGACATGTTTATTGACACATGAAATTGAAATCAAGCAAGCCTGTGCGCAGAAGATTCAGATGTATTGCTCTGTGAATACAGTGAAGGTCTGAGAGCCTCTCTGTGAATTTAAATGCACATTATTGAAGTGCTCGTACCACATGCTGAACTCAAAACCTGCTGAAGCAGAAACTTTGGAAGCTGTCATGGAATCACTGGAGGAAGTCAAAGATCTTTTACTATAAAAGTGCCTCGATGGTGCCGTAAATTCTGTTCCGCTTCTGCAGAGCGCCAGCGGCCGAACCGACCAGAGCATCTGCTTTCACAGGTGACGTCCGGTCCAAAAACTCAAAAGATCTTTCACTGGCCGGACAGATCATGAACGGCATGCCTGGTTATGTTTAGTATCTTTGTTTGATACCATGGTACAGTGATGCAAATACCATAGTATTTTGATATACTGTATACACAACCTTTTAAAATCTGGGGTCTGTATATTTTTTTAAGATATTTATACTTTTATTAATCAAGGGTGCATTAAATTGATCAAAAGTGACAGTAAAGACATTTATAATGTTACAAAAGATTTCTATTTCAAATAAATGCTGTTCTTTTGAACTTTCTATTCATCTGTGAATCCTGAAAAATAAAATGTATCATGGTTTCCTCAAAAATATTGTGCAGCACAGCTGTTTTCCACATTGATAATAATCAGAAATGTTTCTTGAGCAGTAAATCAGTTTATTAGAATGATTTCTGAAGGATCAAGTTTTAATTTTTATTAAAGATGCAGACCTATGATACAACAACTCAGAACACCCTAGCAACCACCCAGAACACCCTAGCAACCATCCTAAACACCCTAGCAACCACCCAGAACACCCTAGCAACCACCCAGAACACCCTAGCAACCATCCTAAACACCCTAGCAACCACCCAGAACACCCTAGCAACCATCATAAACACCCTAGCAACCAATCAGAACACCCTAGCAACCATGCTAAACACCCTAGCAACTGCTCTGAACACCCTACGTCGTAGCAGCCCCAGCGAGGTTTGCGTGACACTGAAGACTGGAGTAATGATGCTGAAAATTCACCTTTGATCACAGAAATAAATGACATTTTAACAGATATTCACATAGAAAACAGTTATTTTCAATTGGTTTAATATTTCACAATTTTACTGTTTTTACTGTATTTTTAATCAATGAAATGCAGCCTTGGTGGGCAGAGGAGACTTCTTTAAAAAAAAAAAAAAAAAAGCTTTTAATATTGAATGATCACCGTATTCATGTGCTGTGTTATAATACAAAGAATACCATGAAACTACCTCCTTATAAACTTAGTGGTTTGTTCAAAACTTTCTAGATTGTTGCTTCAGCACTTCCACTATTTCTAAATGACACTCCGACACTAAACCGTCACTTTGTCTGCTCTTCGTTTCCTGCGAAAGCCTCTGTGCATTAATTATTTACTGAGAATCATGTCTCACTGTCCCATGGACCTTCATTTGGACAATGATGCAAGTGATATGAAATAGCAGAAGTGGTAGAAAGGTGTCAGTTTGTGTTGTTTAGCCTGCGATAGATGTTTCCATGTAGATATCAGTGGACACGAGTGCTTTATTACAGATTCACACGAGAGTGAGGAAGAAACATGGAGAAATACAGAGCGGAACAAGACGAGGAAGAACTTATGAAAGGGTTTGTTAGATGCAATATGAAGTGGAGTTTGGTGATGCCATAATGCAGCCTGAAAGAACACTAATAATCATAACATATGGCAAAACCCTTGAAATATCCTGTAGTTTTGCAGCTGTACGGTGCTTTAATGCTCCACACCTGTATCAGAGGAATCCAGAGAGAGAATAATGATGCTCAGTAGTTGAAGTCTACACCGGCCTGCAGCTCGTTCAGCTCTGACGTCTGTGAAATTATGGGAGAACGTCAATGTAAATACCATATGTCTTGAGTTTTATGGAGAGATGTGCCAGAGGTCTCGACGTTTCTTCACTATGATATTTACCTCGGCTGTACCTTTCTTCTGCTGCATTAGAATATGTACCCGACCTTCAGTTATGCATTTAGAGGTTTGATTTGATAATTTTATCTTTCTGTCATTCTAGTTTTGGTTCTGCATACTGAATTCTTCATGCAAAATATTAATAAATGTTAAATAAACCTAGTAAGCTGCTGGTTTAAAAGCATAAATATACACAGTGCACACCAGGGGAATTATACTGTAGTTAACTAGAACCACTAAAAAAAGATTAAAATGAAATAAAATAAAACATTTTTTTATTTTTTTTATTTAGATTAACTTGATGTACTAAAATAACTAAAACTAAAAATGAAATAAAAATATTAAAGTTTATATAGACATATATATTTTTTTAAAAATGACAAAAACAAAATTATTACAACCTTAACTAAAATGAAATGAAAATGGAAAATATAAAACTGAAAACTAAACTAAAACTATAATAATAATAATAATAATAATAATAATAATAATAATAATAGTATACTAAAATAAAAAAGAGTTTAACTTGATGTACTTAATAACTAAAACTTAAACTAAAATTGAAATGAAAATGGAAAATATAAAAATAAAAACTGATACAAATATATTAATATAAACTAAACTATAATATTATCTCAGTGGAAATAAAATTAGATTTAACTTGATGGACTAAAATAACTAAAACTAAAACCGAAATAAAAAATAATGGAAAAAAAAACTATATTGACATAATAAAGAAAATAATAATAATAAAAATGGCAAAAACACAATTAAATAACTTAAACTTTAACTAAATTGAAAATGGAAAACAAAAATAAAACCAAATTCAAAATATTAATAAAACTATAATAGTATCTATGTTACAGTAAATTAACTTTGGTGCACTAAAATATTGGGTAAAATAATCAAATAAATGTTTTTATATTTTTAGAGCCAAAGCAAATCAATGATAGTAAATATTTTAAATTTAGTCTTTAAACATCAAACTTAAAACTGACAAGCGGTTTCTTCTGCTTGTGTGCGCTTCTCTTGTTCTGAAATGCAAAATTCAAGCTGTTTTACACTTTGAAACAACATTTAATGTTTCACGTCTACATTCATTATGAATAATGTGCCTTGTGATCTGACGCTTCAGTCTTTGTCT
>CM049860.1:31023463-31025963 GCA_027422415.1 Schizothorax lantsangensis | reverse complement strand
GACCCAAACCTGGATGTAATTACAGTCTGTGTGTTTTCCAGATGCAGGGAGAGATTTTTTCTAGCTAGTTGTGAGATTTAAAGTTTGTTGCATTGCTGACAGATGTATAGAAACTGGCTTTTTCATATCCTAATTTGTTAAACAGAACAATCTCCTTCTATGTTACACTTAAAATAAATCAGAATTGATTCTGTTTACTTATAGTGAACGATTTATATTTATACTGTAATGTGTCTTTGTAATTTTACATAAAAACATAACTCACTCTGCATTTTCAAGTGTATTCCTGTAACACAAATAGTATAGCATGGAGCTAGCAATGCCAAGGTCATGGGTTGTACCGTAAAGGAATAGTTCACCCAAAAATGAAAATGTGTTCACCCTCGGGCCATCCAAGATTAGGATGAGTTTGTTTCTTCATCAGATTTGGAGAAATGTAGCATTGCATCACTGTCTCAGCAATGGATGCTCTGCAGTGAATGGGTGCCGTCAGAATGAGAGTCCAAACAGCTGATAAAAACATCACAATAATCCACACCACTCCAGTCCAACAGTTAACATCTGGAGAAGACGTTTTTAACTAAAATACGACTCCATAATCCACAATAACTCTTCCTCCAGTGAAAAACGTGCACCTCCTATTGTTTCTCACATCAAAATCCTCCACATATTTGTTTAGAGCTGTTTTGTCTTGTAAACGCTGCTTGATCTGTTCAGATTTCTCTCCTGATTCAGACCAGAACACTTTTTCACTGGAGGAAGAGTTATTATAGATTATGGACTCATATTTGAGTTAAAAACGTCTTAATGATGGATTTGTTTCAACTTTTGTCTTCTCTAGATGTTAACTGATGGACCGGAGTGGTGTGGATTACTTTTAGATTATTGTGCCGTACTTTAGTGTATCCTGCCTTGTATTTATTCCTCTTCCTATTGATTATCTCTTCAGTATGTGGAAAAACTGCAAAACTTGAGTCATGTTATTGCAGGCGTGCCGTAAAAGTGACTTTACTGAGAGGACGGGTAACTGGAGAGGATTTAACCTCAACTGATTCCTCCAGCGTTACCTTAGTCTTATATTCCCCAGGCTGATCTTCAACCTTCACCGCTGTTAAATTTCTGCCACACTGAGCCAAACCAGCATGAGGCACAGAAACAGAGCCGAGAGGAAACGACGGCCGTGCGTTTAACCAGAATGCATTTGTAAACTCCATGACCTCGGCTGCAGGATCAAGTGTTTGAATGTTCTGTCTTTCCTGATATGTGGAAAAAACATCACGGCTGTTTTCCCTCTGGCTGCGTGTGCTGCGCTCAGAGCTGAGGTTGTGCTGACATGTCTTGTGGACGGTACGGCAGCGATTGAACACGTCCAGATTGATGCAGCGCGGAGTTCTGTTTAAATTCCCCACCGGAGATTCATTAACTGCGTGCCACGCGTCAGACTTTCAGCCTAAACTGCATTTTTTTGTAGGTCAGACATTTTTGGCTTTGCATAATAAACTGTGGTGAAGTGTGTTTTTTTTTTAAGACGACGTTGCACGAAATTCCCACCAGAATCAAATGGATTCAGGCTTCACTGAGTTTAAAAGAATTCTTCATGTCGGTTTTGTTGTGACTTTTCATATGTGTCCTTATCAGGGTTATTAAAGGTAACTAAAACTAAAACCGGAAACTTTTTTTTAAAATTCAAATAAACTTTAACTAAAATAAAATAAAATATTTAAAAACGTACTAAAAAACATCCTATTAATTTAGCTAGTTGCCAAGGCAGCATTTCTCATTTTCATTTAGTTTATATTTATAATAATCTAAAACTGAAATAAAAAATTAATGGAAATTATGTAGACATATTAAAAAAAATAATTAATTAATTAATAGAAAACTAAAAAAAATATAAAAACACAAACTTTGACTAAAATTAAAATGTAAACAGAAAATATAAAAATAAAAACAAATTAAAAATAATAATAAAATAACACCAGCACCTTGATAATGTTGGGTCTCATTTTAAAGCCAGAAAAATGAAAGTGTACAAACCCAAACGTAAATAATCAACCGAGACCTGAAATAATATACACTACTGGTCATCAAATTCATTAGTTAATTTTGACAAACCTCAAGACATTAGAGCTGAATAAGCAAAACGACTGTAGAACATTTTTTGCTATAACGCACCCTTGTGGCGACACTGAGAATGCAGCAATTACTTGTGTTACATGAGTAACTTCTGAACATAAGAGCATGTTAAATCGAGCTTGTGCGTCAGTTGTGTCGGGTGGTCTGGTGTATTTGTGTTTCAAGCGTCCATCAGAATGATATTCCACCAGAAACAGAAATCTCTCGACAGTCTCGTGTGTTTCCAGCTGTGTTTGTCAGGCTGTTTTTCACGTCACATGCATAGCACGTCATTAAACAGCGTTCATTCACGTTCCTACATCCTGAGAGACTAAACAAGCATGCTGCCGTTGTTTTCATCGCAAACGTTTTGCTTTTGTGTGTT
>CM049860.1:30995963-31018463 GCA_027422415.1 Schizothorax lantsangensis | reverse complement strand
TCAGCTTCGGCTCAGTCTCAGTTGGGTTTTTACCGGCGGGTATTCATGCTAAACAAGCAGCCAAGTGTCCTCGAATCCCCGCCGTCCTCCCGGAGGACCGCTGGAGCTCAGACGTTCCTCATAGAGCTGGAGCTCATGAGACATATAGAGGTGTTTCAGAGGCTTCTCTTAAAAATCCAAACCAGAACTTAGTCCAGTCCAATTAGAGTATAGAGCTCAAAAATGAATGTGGAGCAGCTCAAATCATTGGTTGAGAAATATTTTAGCTCCTTTTGAGATCTCAGACTTTTGATCACAAACATTTTGTGACAAATCTGAGCACAGATTGAGACACTATTGAGAAACTCTAGAGGAGACACATGAGATTACTGAGCCTTTTTCTCAAGAGAAACGTCTGAGAAGCAGGAGACTTCAGAAATAGTCTCTGAGCGAAGAAAGAGCAACCTCTGAGCAATAACATTTTGAATTTGTTCACATTCATTTTCCAGCTTTTCTAATTCGTAATAGTTGATTAAACTGAAAACTGAAAAGACTAAAACTTAAATTAAAGATAAATAGAAACATAATATATATATATATATATATATAAATCAAGAATAAAATGATAGAAATATTACATGAAAAACCTAATATACTTAAAATTCAATATTTTGCTTGGAAGCCTAACTGAAATAAGTATAAATAAAATAAGAAAAATTCTTAAATTACTGAAAGTTATTATATTAGAAATATTAGATAATATTAGAAATATTAGATGAAAAACCTTAAAATTACATGTTGCCTGACAGCTAAATGAAATAAGTATAAATAAAATACTGAAATTACTGAAACTAAAACTGAAAATAAAATTAAGCTAAATAGAAATATTTAAAAAAAAATCTGAAATAATAAATTATAAATAATAATAAAAATATAATAATAGAAATATTAAATGGAAAAATATAAATAAAATACTAAAAATATCAAAATGACTAAAACTGATATTAAAGTTAATAGTATATAAAATATAACAAAAATTACAAAAGCGCATAATTAAAATACTACAATTAAAATGAAAACTGAAAATCTTTAAAATCTAAACATGCTAGTAAAATAACACTGCTTCACAAATAAAGAAAAGAACTGATGCTCAGATCAGGATTCATGCTCATGTAGGTGGACAGTGTGGTGTAATAAGCTGGATAATGTGCAGGCGGTCAGTCTGCTGGAGCATCAGGCCACTAATCATCCCGTCAGGGTTTATTTTACAGTAATGACCGGCTGACTGCATCCTCTCTTATTTGTTTCATACATCTTTGTGATCATACAGACTTCACAGGAGAGTGTCTCTGAGGCAGATCATAGTGAAGCTTTGATGCATCGCTCTGTTTCTCATGTAATGATCAGCGTGTGTAGTCCAGACTGCAGGCTCATGTTTTATGTTTAGTCTGGTCTGGTTTTGCTGCAGGACATCGAGTGGTGACACAACACAGCACCGAAAGTGTTCAGCATACAGATTTATAATAAGTCAAAACACTTTATGGCAGTTCATGTTTATTCTTGCTGCATGTATTTAATGTAGTCTGGTTTCTTTTATCCTATGTGTGTTTGCTTATGTTTTGTGAGGATGACGGCATGTCAAACAAACTGACCATGTTGACGTCAGGGTTATTATTGTGAACTAAAACCTTAAAAAATACATTTTCATTACTTCGGATGAAATAAATTGAACTTTTATCCTATTGCCAAGGCAACATTTCTCATTTTCGTTTAGTTTGCTGAAGTATTTAAATAACTAAAACTAAGACATTTAAAAAAAAAAGACAAAAATAGAACAAAATGACTATAACTAAAAACAGAAAATATAAAAAACTTAAACATTTAAAAAATCTAATTCAAAATATTAACAGGAATATATTAGTACATGAATGATGCAAAAAATAACACTATAGTTGCAAAGTCAAGTCGCATTTATTTATTATTAAAACAAAAGTGTCATTATCCAGCTCAATTAAATTCAGTGTGGATTCAGTGTCAGTCTTGAAAAGTTCATCAATTATAGCTGAATTGAATTTGTTTTATTCAAGTCAATTCAAGTTTATTTGTATAGCGCTTTTTACGATACAATCATTGCAAAGCTCTTTATAAAGCAGCTCTACAGAAGAAAACAGTGTCATTATTTAGTATTATTCATTAGACGTTTGTCTGATTTGATGAGCTTTTACCGAGTGACAGATAAATGTGTGCAGAAATACCATGTAGTTTGATTTGGACACAACCTTTGACATACAATGCCTATTTATTTTATTTTGACTATATAATGAATAGCTGAATTGTTTTATTTTACTTTGTATTTTATTTTACCTGTCTGCCATTTTGGCCTCCAACATTTTATTTTATTTTATTTTATTTTATTTTATTTCATTTTATTTCATTTTATTTTATTTTATTTTATTTTATTTTATTTTATTTTATTTTATTTTATTTTATTTTATTTTATTTATTTATTATTACATTTATTTTACCTCTCTGCCATGTTTGGGCCACAAAATGTTCTTTTATTTTTTATTGTATTTTCTTTTATTTTTACTTCAGTCTGGACTAATGTTTTTTCTGGTTTGTTGTGTTCTGTGTTTGCAGTCCATCAGCCTGATAGAGCGCGGGAATCCGTCCCGGAGTCTGGAGCAGGTGTGCCGCTGGGCAAACACCCAGCAGAGGCTGGACCCCGAGCACGCCGAGCATCACGACCATGCCATCTTCCTCACCAGGCAAGATTTTGGTCCCGCAGGTATGCAAGGTACTGTGTTTCTCTCGATCGAGGCTGTGCAGAGTAAGTGCTTCTTTCTGCTTCTGTTCTCCAACGGTTGGCATCGAGATGCCCGGGACATGGGTCAGGAACGACCATCAAACACCAGATAATCTGATTCCAGACCGTGTAAACTGGGCAACGGTGCCAACCTGTAGTAACCAAAAATACTCTTTGACCGAAGGAGAGTTTTTGGCATGTAGAGGAAAAGAAGACATCTTTATTAGTAGCTGTGCACTCAACAATACTAATATTTCTAGTTTTTTGGTTAAAAAGTTACCTTTCTAGGTAGTTTGATGAAATTGACCAATTTGAATTCTTAATTAAAAGTAATTCTTGCATGCATACTATTTAAAGGGACAGTTCACCCAAAAATTCTGTCATAATTTGCTCACTTGCTCATATGAGTTTCTTTCTTCTGTTGAACACTCATGTTAGTAGCCAAACAATTGATGGTAGCCATTGACTTCCATAGTATTTTTTTCCATACTGTGGAAGTCAATGGCTACCGTCAGCTGAGGGTGAGTATATGATGACAGAATTTTCATTTTTTGGGTAATATCCCTTTAAAATTAGTAGATTAAAACGTCTTTAGTAATAGTAGTAGTGGTGGTGGTTGTAGTTGAATAACTGGGCATCTTAGTCAGATAGACGGCAAAATTAATTTGGTGTAAATAAAAACGAGTCGATGAGGGACAGGTTTACTGTCTGTTCAAAGGGTTGTGCTGTTGTGTGATTTGGTGTTAATCAATTGATGAAACACTGAAAATGCATACAAAAAAAATAAATAATAATAAGCAGAACACAAAATGAGACAAAATAGACTGACTGTACATCTGTCTGTCACAGCCTCGTTTTCATTCACATCACATTAAATATATTGAGTCTGACTAAGATCAAAAAATATGTTTAAATTACATTAAACTGCTATTTCACAAAGATGTGTTAACTCCATGTAAACATGATGACATTAAAATTATAAACAAATGGAAAAAAGTGGATTTCCTGGAAATTTGTTTACTTTCAAATTTCAAAATTTGAGTATTTGATCGCTGTGAGGCAGTGTTATTTCAGTATCATTGATATATTATTATACTTTTTGTTAATATGTTGAATTAGATTTTATTTTTATGTTTTGTCTTGAGACATCAGTAAGTTCATTGTAAATTTTAGTGTTCATTTTCAAGTAACTGTTATTTAATTTTATTTATGTATTTATTTATTTAGAAAAACCAAGGCAAATAAACGTCATCACAGGTTTCTGTAGTGTAGATTAAAATGAAATATCAAATATTAAAGTATGGCTTGCTTAAAATACAGCAGCACCAAAAAAGCTTTCATTGTTCTTCTAGATATGTAAATGTATTTTTGTTAATATTTTGAATTAGATTTTTACAATATTTATTATATTCTGTTTTTATCTAATTTTACTTTAAGTTTTAATGATTTTTTGTTTTTGTCTTTTTTTTATTAGTTTTTGATTTTTAAATATGTCTGTATAATTTTTGAATTAATTTTTAATTGAATAGATTTAGCTTATTTACTTTAGTATTTAGTTATTTTAGTACTTTAAGTTAAACTAAATGAAAATGAGAAATGTTGCCTTGGCAACCAGTTGAAATTAAAGTTTCACTTAACATTTGTTGTGTTTCGAGTAACAATATTTTTTTGTAATAATAATAATAAATGTCAACACAGGTTTCTGTTGTGTAAATGAAAACAAAATGTCAAATACTGAAGTACAGCTTGACTAAACTACAGCAGCACAAAAATATATATTAACCTCCATCATTCTTTTAAGTGTGTAAATATCATTGCATTAGATGCTGCCAGATCTGTTCTCTTCACTATCTTCACTGTTCTTCATGAGTGTTGATGTCTCTGTGTTTGAATCAGCTGGTGTTTTGGTGATTTTAATAGATGTACAGAATCACATTAACATGATTCATTAACACAAAACTGACTGTCTTCAACACGACATCTACTCTTTTAGGTTTTCAAACCCAACAAACGTCCTTTATGCTTCTAAATTGTGTTTGTGCATCATGCAGTGACGTGCACACACTGACTGTATTATTGTGTCCTGTGTTTGACTCTCACTCAGTCGTCTTTTTGAAGTTTAGGGACTCGTTTCGAATGAATGTGTGTTCAGGTTTCGTGATCCTCGTGTGATTTTTAAAGACAGTCAGTAATACCTGTTTTGTGTTTGGCACGTCTACTGTTGCTACGCCACGGTCTCTGTTGTGCTCATAACATCACAGAACGGCACCCTTTTACCCCGAGGGCAAACATCACACTCCCGTCCCAAGCTTTAAGCCTCATTCAGAGCCCAACTATAGACACATGCTTACAGTGACGCTCATGACTGAAGGTGTTTGGGAAACGGCCAGCACCTGAAGCCTGAAGTGAATGGAGTCAAGCAATAACTGAAGGTTCCTGTGTTTTTAACAGTGCTAGTGATTTGGAAAAAGATCAGGGGAACCCGTTTTATAGCTGTTCTGTCAAATCACTGTTCTTTTTAAATAAAGTGTCAGTGAACGGAGGCGCTTCACCTTCAGATGTTGCTCATCCACCCCAGGGCATCAAACTAAATGTTACATGTTTTTTTTTGTTTTTTTTACATTTATTTTATATTAGCTTTGTTATGAAAAATGTAAATGGTTAAAAAATGGTTTAAAACTATGATTTTCATCATTTTCTAGCAATAAAAATTTTAGATATATAAAATGTATTTTCTTGTTTAGGTTTAAATGTTGTTTTGTAGCATATATAATATGTATAATAATATTATTATGTCGTTTAATATTTTATATAAATATAATTTTATTACAATTTTATATATATTTGTTATAAAATAAAATAATTAATTATATGTTAAATATAATATACAGTGTGTGTATATATTATATATGTGTGTGTGTGTGTGTGTGTGTGTGTGTGTGTGTGTATATACTCTATATATATATATATATGTATATTATATATATTTATAATAAAATATATCTCATTTTAAAAATATATAATTTTTCATTCAGCTTTTAGTCCCTAGAGATTAAAATAGCTTAATGAATTCTGGAAACACTTGCAAAAAACATTTACGTTTCTTCCTGACATGTTGTACAAGGTTCAGGGTTTTTGTTTGTATATTTATATTTTGTTATGACAACATGTTTATGGTTGTTAAAGGACAAACATGTAGAGAAAGCAGTACTATCCTGTGTGAACCATCTTCATGCGGCGGCGCTTTAATATCAGTCTCAATATCCTGGATTAATGTCATCTAACACCCTGTGATTACAGCACTGCTGCAGACGCTGTCGCTTGACAACACAACGCTTTTCCAGAGCAATGCAAAGCTGCATTCACCTGGAGGACATTTATCTGAGGACAGATAAACAGCTCAGCTAGCAGCTTGATTTCTTATGTAACCCTTCGCTGGCTAAATACATCTTTGATTTTTTTGTTGTTGTTATTCTGGTTATGTAAAAAATCGAATAAAACCTACATGGCTGCTGGGCAGCGGGAATATCACTAGGATTACACATGTAATCAAATGATGCTGGATCGGCCCAATTATTATTGATGCTTTAACAGGCATTAAATCACTGAACGCTTCATAATCTGCATCCTCTGCTTTTCACCTGCATGCCAAAGACTGTCGGTGATTTCAGTAGCATGAACGTCTTATTAAAAAGAGCCCAGACTGGCTGTAACCTCTGGAGCAGCTCAGCTAAACTAAAGCTCTAGCACTGCACATCTCTTGATCGAGTGTCGGTCTCTGTTTGTGCTTTCTGTGGTGTTTGTGTGTCGTATGAACACTGTGTCCTGTTAAACGTGGCTAGTTGTGTGGGATTGATCGGGAAAGCTTTTCGGGTTGCAGCCGCTTCTGCGCTTCTATATGGAGGCAATAGTGGAGAACTTGTAAAAATCTGAACTGAGTTACACATATAGAGAACAAAATGGTTAAAATAAGTGGTGTAAAAAATAATTATCACTCAAACATTTCTAGTAAATGGAACATGTATTTAATGTGAAAATGTGAATTAGCAAGACTGAAATACTATTTTCTTGCAAAACATACTCTAATCTCCATTTAAAATAATCTTCATTCGTTTTTTTATTTTAAATTGCACCAATGTTAATATTAAGTTTATTCAAGTTAATTTCAATTAAACTATTTTTATTTATATTTTATGATGATGAATGAAATATACATTACATTCAAGTTTTTTATTGGAAGGAAATTAATACTTTTATTAATCAAGGATGCATTAAATTAATCAACTTTTGAACTTTCTATTCATCTGTGAATCCTGAAAAATAAAATGTATCACAGTTTCCACAAAAATATTCAGCAGCACAACTGTTTTCAACATTGATAATAATCAGAAATGTTTCTTGAGCAGTAAATCAGTATATTAGAATGATTTCTGAAGATCATGTGACACTGAAGACTGCAGTAATGATGCTGAAAATACAGCTTTGATCACAGAAATAAATTACACTTTACTATATATTCACATAGAAAACAGCTATTTTAAATTGTAATAATATTTCACATTTTTACTGTATTTTTTGATCAATTAAATGCAGCCTTGCTGAGCAGAAGAGACTTTTGAATGGTAGTGCATGTTTATAATAAACAGCAGCTCACTTGGTTTTGGACAAAAGCAGCATAGCAAGGAAATCAGAGAATGGCTTCTTTTTTGAAGAGTCATATTTAAAGTTCAGAATTGGCGTTGCTAATGGAACAGTGAAGTGATTGTGTCAAAAGGTTGAGTTGGGTGTCCACGTTGTGTGTGCTTTGATGTGTTTGATTTGACAGTGACCCGCGGCTCTTTGAAAGGGAAGGAATCTTAGACTTTCCAAATGAAACTCACCTGGCTCTGATCTGACTTCTAGAATGTCCCGCATTCCAGTTCATCATCGTTTCCCTTTGATCTCTGTCGCCCAGGTTACGCCCCGGTAACGGGCATGTGCCACCCGCTGCGGAGCTGCACGCTCAACCACGAAGACGGCTTTTCCTCTGCCTTTGTGGTGGCCCACGAAACCGGACACGTGTAAGTTTACATCTGCTTTTCAGTCCCGACTGTGAGCTTGCTTTCAGTGTTTTAGATCGTGTAGGTAAAGCACGGCATGTTAGCATGCATTTACAGTAGTTGCAAATAAAAAAAAAATATTTGCTGAAAATGTGTTCACCCTCAGGCCATCCGAGATGTAGATGAATGTGTTTCTTCATCATATTTGAAGAAATGTGTCATTGCATCACTGTCTCAGCAATGGATGCTCTGCAGTGAATGGGTGCCGTCAGAATGAGAGTCCAAACAGCTGATAAAAACATCACAATAATCCACACCACTCCAGTCCATCAGTTAACATCTGGAGAAGACAAAAGCTCAAACAAAGCCAGCATTAAGACGTTTTTAAATAAAATACGAGTCCATAATCCATAATAACGCTTGATCTGTGCAGATTTCTCTCCTGATTCAGACCAGACCACTTTTTCACTGGACGAAGCGTTATTATGGATCATAGACTCGTATTTTAGTTAAAAACGTCTTGATGGATTTGTTTCAGTTTTTGTCTTCTCCAGATGTTAACTGATGGACTGGAGTGGTGTGGATTACTTGTGGATTATTGTGATGTTTTTATCAGCTGTTTGGACTCTCATTCTGACGGCACCCATTCACTGCAGAGCATCCATTGCTGAGACAGTGATGCAATGACACATTTCTCCAAATCTGATGAACAAACAAACTCATCCTAATCTTGGATGGCCACATTTTCAGCAAATGTTCATTTTGGGGTGAATTATATCTTTAAATTGGAATTGTGAAATGTTGCCTGCACAGATTAGTTTGCATGCATTTTGTCAGCTGTTTGCGAAGAATGGCGATAAAGCGCTGCCAGGAAAAAGCTAGTCATTCAGCTAGTTTATGAGGCATCATTTAGTGTGGTGGCATGAGCATGATAAAATACATAAAGCATCTATTGTATACCTAATATGCATAAAGAAATGTGAAATTGCTCAGCATGTCCAATGCATTATGATCAAAATTAGTTGAATGCACATCCCTGGAGGACATGAACATAGTATGAACATGTGCTGAGATGAATGCTGCTCAATAGCGCCCCTGTAGAACAGAGCTCTGCCATGAGAAAAACTGGCTCCTTTTGCCATTTTGCAAGATGTTTTATATTTTCCGGTTCATTCCAGGTCTTAAGTAACTCCTCTCCGCTCAGCAAGTTTGGAGAACAGACATGAATCATCTTCTGTTCTTCACTGTGGTCTGTTGTGATTCATTAGCGATGACTGCAGATTTAATGTTTGTTGTGTCTCTATGAACACTGACAACAGTCACATGAGCTGGAAGCTCTTGTTTCACAGTGAATTCATCATGTCAGCAGAATCCAGTCTGTCTCACTCGTGACTGTACATGCAGAAACACTCTGCTTATAGTGGGATGTTCCTGCACTGCTGGGGATGTTGAGTAGCTGCTTTAAGACTGTAGTTTATCAAGCTGAGTATAGTTTAAAGTGGTTTAAGTCACATAAACACTGTAAGACAACACTTGACTTCCATAATCTGATGTATTTTGAATGAATCAGGATACTGAATGAACAGAACTGTACAGTAGGTTGAGACTTGAGGGGTTTTTAATGATGAATTGATTAGGTGTGAAGATGAATTGATGAGATCAGCTGTTTCATTAACGTCATTCAATTTTGATGTAAATGAAGATCAAGACAAAACTTTTTTTCTTTTCTTATGATGCGCACAAATTAATCATTCATAATAAGACCTGTAAAATTAAGAAAGTAAGTCTATTTTGATTTTATGTTGACTTAGATGTTATTTAAGATGAGTAACAACTTTATAAATATACTACTATTAGAATATATATATATATACATTACTGTTCAACATTTATTTTTATTTAATGTATTTAAAATTAACATTTTTATTTTTTTAGGATTCATTCAATTGATTAGAATTAGCAGTAAAGGTGTTTATAATGCTACAATTTTTTTTTTTAAAACTGATTGTTCGTTTAAACTTTCTGTTCATCAAATCATTTTATAATCAGCATATTAGAATGATTTCTGAAGGATCATGTGACTAAAGACTGGAGTAATGATGCTGAAAATACAACTTTGCATCACAGGAATAAAACACATTTTACAGTATATTCACATAGAAAACTGTTATTTTAAATTGTAATAATATTTCACAATATTACTGATTTTACTGTATTTTTAATCTAATAAATGCAGCCTTGGTGAGCAGAGGAGAAAAATCTTACCCAAAAAACTTCTTACCCAAACTTTTCAATGGTAGTGTAATTTAGCTGACAGCATTTGATTTGATCACAAATTAATGCTAAATGCAACTAATAAAATAATTTTAAATAAATAAACAACTCATATAAATATTACACAACAAATAAGCTACACAGAAAGTTCTGTGCAGGAACGAATCAGTGAGTCATTATATAGTCGAAATGAACCGATTCACTAATATGATTCTACATTACAGGACACCCTGTTTGATGAAACTGACCAGCAGTTTGCTGATTGTGTTGAATGTTTCAGGCTGGGAATGGAGCATGATGGTCAGGGGAACCGCTGCTCGGATGAGACCAGTATGGGCAGCATCATGGCTCCGCTGGTCCAGGCTGCGTTTCACCGCTACCACTGGTCCCGCTGCAGCAAACAGGAGCTCAACCGATACATCCAGTGAGAAACTGTTCCTTACATCTGCTCTGATCCTCAGAATCCATCACTGAAGAGGATTTGGGAGATGAAGCATGAGGATGGAGTGAAAACGAGTAACATAATCTCTCTGGAGAGAAAGAAATGATATGAATGCCATTAAATCTGACGCTGAACATTTATAAATCCTCATGTTGTTTCTTTTGTTCAACAGAAGAAAGTCATCTCTTATTAGAACAATTGCCACTAATATTAAAATATTTATTATTTCATTAAACAATAGCCGTTGATATTTAAATACACTGAAAAAAAAATTATACTTATTTTTTTAAGGTAAGTGGTTGCAATCAATTTGTTTTAGCTACATTTAAATAAACAAATTTAGTTGAAAGTTAGTCAACTAAATTTGTTTATTTAAATGTAGCTAAAATAAATTGATTGCAACCACTTACCTTAAAAGAATTATTAAATTCAATGAATCATTTTTTTCAGTGTACAACAATAGCCATTACATTTTAAATCTCACAATTGAACCATAACCATGGATATTTAAATATCTTAATAGAACAATAGCCATTAATATTTAAATCTCTTAATAGAACAATAACCATTGATATTTTATTAGCCATTGATATTTATATCTCTTAATAGAACAATAACCATTGATATTTAAATCTCTTAATAAAACAATACCCATTAATATTTAAATCTCTTAAAAGAACAATAGACATTAATAATTAAATATCTTAATTGAACAATAGGCATTGTCATCGCTTAATAGATCAATACCAATATTTAAATAGAAAAGGAAGCCTTACAGGAAGGAATGCATATTTATTTGTTGATCAGTGTTTTTGAGCAATGCTCTGATCCCGCTGTATTTCTTTCAGCTCATATGACTGTCTTCTGGATGATCCGTTCGAGCTGAAATGGCCTAAACTCACAGAGCTTCCCGGGATAAAGTACTCCATGGATGAGCAGTGCCGCTTTGATTTCGGTGTGGGGTATAAGATGTGCACCGCAGTAAGTCCTCAAGCATCTTTCTATCTCTATATTTAGCTCTGATCTGTGAATATAGACTCAAGTTCAAGCAGTTTATGATGAGATGGGTAACATGAGCTTGTTTAATGTGCATCTGCAGAGCTAAATCAGGAGAAACCTACTGCATTTTGATGAAATGTGATTCCATGTGTCGCTCTCTCTTCCTCCAGTTCCGTACGTATGACCCGTGTAAGCAGCTGTGGTGCAGCCATCCTGACAATCAGTACTTCTGTAAGACCAAGAAGGGCCCGCCGGTGGACGGGACGGAGTGTGCACATGGAAAGGTGAAACTGCACTGATTCTTGTCAACACCACCAAACAATTGAATGGAAATTGGCTTATCACATTTTCCACACAACCTTCATAAAATGTTTGTTTATTCAGTTGGCTCAAGAACAAAATGACCTTGCTTTGGAGAAATCAGCATTTGGAAAATCTCACATTAGACTCTTTGGCAGCCAGCTATTTGTACTTGGAACAAAGCCAACCATTATCTAAATCCATAAATTACTTTATTACTCAGGCGTGTTTGCGAGCATCAGACTTTCATCTGTGATTACTGATCATATTTTAATTTATGAATTACTTACTGTTGCTTAGAACAAAACCAACTTATATTTAATATCTTAATAGATTAATATTTTATCTCTTACTTGAATAATAACCACCAATATTTAATCTCATAATTGAACATTAGCCATCGATATTGAAATCTCTTAATTGAACAATAATATTATTTCAATCTCTTAATTTAACAATATCCATTGACATTTTAATTACATAACTGAACATTAGCCATTTATATTTAAATCTCTTAAGTAAACAATAGCATTGATATTTTAATCTCATAACTGAACAATAGCCATTAATATTTTAAGATGAATTGAAAAATAGCCTTTGATATTTTAATTACATAATTGAACAATGACATTGATATTTGAATCTCTAAATTGAACAATAGCCATGGATATTTTAATATCATAATTGATCAATAGCCATTAATATTTTAAGATTAATTGAAAAATAGCCTTTGATATTTTAATTACATAATTGAACAATAGCCATTAATATTTTAAGATTAATTGAAAAATAGCCTTTGATATTTTAATTACATAATTGAACAATAGCCATGGATATTTTAATCTCATAATTGATCAATAGCAATTAATATTTTAAGATGAATTGAACATTAGCCATTGGTATTTTAATTACATAATTGAACAATAACCTTTGATATTTTAATCTCATAATTGAAAGATATTTTAATCTCATAATTGAACAATGGTCATTGACATTTTAATTACACAATTGAACAATAGCCATTGCTATTTTAATCTCTTATATGGCTACTAATATGGTGATATGTTTAGGACAGTGTTCATGTATAGTAATGGTTGTGGGTTAGTGATACTGGTAAATGTGTGGGTTGCAGTGGTGTTTTAAAGGCCACTGCATCTGGAGGTCGTCCCATGAGCCCTACGGTCACGACGGAGGCTGGAGTTCCTGGGGAAAGTTCGGCTCGTGTTCTCGTACCTGTGGAGGAGGCGTTGCGGTCCCGCAAGCCGCCAGTGCAACAACCCTGTGTGCGTTACAAACCTGTTTACACCAGCTCATGAATGAGTGAAACTGCTCTGTTATTCATTCCTCTCCGTCTCTGCAGACCTGCGTATGGAGGTCGTGATTGTCCAGGGTCCACGTTTGATTATCAGGTCTGTAATTCAGAGGACTGTTCCGGCCCATACGAGGACTTCAGAGCGCAGCAGTGCGTCCAGCGCAGCAACAAATACCACAATAACATCAAACACACGTGGCTGCCGTATGAACACCCTGATGGTGAGAGAAATGCAGCTAAATCCATTTTATTTCACTTTATATATTAATATATTAAATGTTTATATTAATATATTTATATTTGCATTCTGGAATTGATTTCCTTGAACAGGGTATTCCCAAATATTTTGTCAGCCAATTGAATATCTTGAAATAATTGAAATGAGTTAATATTTTGATATTTTATCAACATTGTATTTTGTATCTGTTCTCTGCTGTCAGTTAATGGTCACATGAGGTGCAGGTAAACAAATAAAATATTATAAAATAAAATTATAATAATATTATAATTATTCAGTTATGGAATTATTTTTTATTAAAGTATTATAATATTCAATTATTCAATTATTAAAATATTATAAAATTGAACATATTATAAAAATAAAATAATTATTTCTTTAGACCTTTATTTCAATTGCTTTCATTTTTTTTATCATTTATTTAAATTTTACATTTTCGTGATTTAATTAATTATCACCTTTTCATCAATTCAGAAACCAAAGTTTGGAAACCTTGTTCTGGAGCATTTTAACTTTATTTTTCTAACCTTAAAAAACACAAAGTATGTTGCTTGAACCATGGTGATTTGTGGTGATATTTAAACAGAATTGTAGAAAATACGTTTGGGGTCACATTATTACTTTTATTCATCAAGGATGCATTAAAAGACATTTATAATGTTAAAAAAGATTATATTTGAAATAAATGCTGTTCTTTTGAACTTTCTATTCATCTGTGAATCCTGAAAAATAAATGTATCACGGTTTGCACAAAAATATTGTGCAGCACAACTGTTTTCAACATTGATAATAATCAGAAATGTTTCTTGAGCAGCAAATCAGCATATTATTATGATTTCTGAAGATCATGTGACACTGAAGACTGAAGTAATGATGCTGAAAATACAGCTGCGCATCACAGAAATAAATTACACTTTACTATATGTTCACATAGAAAAACATTTCAAATTTTTACTGTATTTTTGATCAATTAAATGCAGCCTTGATGAGCAGAAGAGACTTAATGGACTTGTTTTATCTTTAAAACAACTTACTGACCCCAAACCTTTGAATGCTAGTGTAAAATTGTAACAAAAACATCTGTTTTGCTCTGATGTTATTTTTAAAATATCTGGGGTATTTCTGTCACTTTTGCTGCCCGGTTTATTTCTGTCTCTGATGCCTGATGATGAATTCAGTCTCTCTGAAAGAGCAGGACTCACTGTGACCCTAAAACCACTGAATTCACCACAGACACAAGACACTGAGTGGGACGTGGGAACACAATGTTCCTGGCAGAAACCGGAGAGAGAAAATAAGGAGCCTGTGAGAAAGACAGACCAAGAAGCAGATAAACATGAAGAAAAAACGCTCCATACATCCACATTTGCATCGACATACGGTGAAGGCATTAATTACAGTCACGTCTCACTATTCAACGCGACTGACTTTCATTGTGCTTTTCTTTAGTATATTGATATGAGTCATGGCTCACCTTGAGACACATTTCTCTTTTGTACATCTCTCATCTGCATTTCATGAGCTGTGAGCTCTTGACAGTAAGTAGGTGGTCATTTAGTAGACACTTCTATTCACAGCAGGACTTTAATTACAGATACAGACTCCGGTCTTTTAGTTCACGTCTGCAGCTCATCTGAACACTCACAGTCACTGTTATGTAAGCTGAAGACTGTTGGCCTTTATATGAAGAGATGAGCCCTTTGATATTCTCTGCTAATACATCAACACAGGACTGGTTTTGTGATCTTTAAGGATGAGATGTTGATGTGTCGTGGCTGTTTGTGTATTTCAGAGGCTCATAAGTGTGAGTTGAGCTGCTGCTCTAAAGAGACGGGTGAAGTGGTGTTCATGAACCAGGTGATGCATGATGGGACGCGCTGCAGTTACACGGATCCGTTCAGCGTCTGCGCTCGAGGAGAGTGTCTGGTGAGAATCGTATCATGCACATAAACACAATACTGATTATATCTGATTCATTCGCTAATACTGGTCCTTTTAAATCATTGCATCTGTTTAGGACACTAAATATAACTTTTTAAATATATTATTATTTATATAATGTACAGCAATATATTATTGATCCAAATAAATACATTTTATTTTATACAACATATACTGCATCCATATATAATAGTCTCTTGTGCTCATTAAGGCCCCATTTATTTGAACAAAAATACAGTAAAATTGTAAAATATTTTTTCACAATTTAAAACAGCTGTGTTCTATGTGAATATGTTAAAATGTAATTTATTTCTGTGATCAAAGCTGAATTTTCAGCATCATTACTCCAGTCTTCAGTGTCACATGATCTTCAGAAATTATTCTAATATGCGTTAAAACTTTATTTTGATAGTCCACTTTAGACATTCTACTAACTATAAGTAACTTTGCAACTACATGTCAACTAGCAGTCATTAGAGTATTAGTAGACTATCTGCTATCTTCTACAGTTTTCTTAATTTGTTGTTTTAAGTTTATACAACAAAAAGTTGAGAAAACTCAAAAATCTGCTGAAGCTGGTTGCCTTAAACTTTTTTGTTTACACTTCTTCTTTTTTTTTACCGTGTAGAAGATAGCAGATAGTCTACTAATACTCTAATCACTGCTAGTTGACATGTAGTTGCAAAGTTACTTATAGTTAGTAGAATGTCTAAAGTGGACTATCAAAATAAAGTGTAACCTAATACGCTGATTTGCTGCTCAAGAAACATTTCTGATTAATATCAATGTTGAAAACAGTTGTGCTGCACGATATTTTTGTGGAAACTGATACATTTTATTTTTCATCATTCACAGATGAATAGAAAGTTGAAAAGAACAGCATTTATTTCAAATAGAAATCTTTTGTAGTATTACCAATGTCTTTATTGTCACTTTTGAGCAATTTAATGCCTTCTTGCTGAATTAAAGTATTTATATCTGTCATAAAAAATCTTACTGACCCTAAACTTTTGAAAGTTGAATATATGACTGCAACAAGTCTGTGAATGTTTTTTGAACAAGTTTGTTGAAATGAACTTTACAAATAAATGTATTCTCAGTGATTGAAACACAAACTGACCTCAGAGACACACTATTGATTGAGCACACCTTCTCTTCAGTGTGAAGTATGAATGAATGAATCCTGTCGGTCTCTTCTGATCAGCACGTCGGCTGTGATAAGGAGGTGGGATCGTACAAACAGGAGGATAAATGTGGCGTCTGTGAGGGAGATAATTCACACTGCCGAACCGTCAAACTCACGCTCAACAAAACCCCGAAGAAGACAGGTACAAACTCACACATTCAGACGAGCCTGATGAAACCACCTTTCATTATTTACTTCAATCTTTCTGTTTGGCCTAAAAAACACACGCCTCGGGACAAACACAAGTCACATTCATATTTCACTTTCTCTGAGCTCGTGTTCAGCTCCTGCTGAGAGAAAATGTGAAGTACAAAGAGTTTTATTTTACCACAGTAAAACACAATCCTACTATTTGTGCACTTTGTAGTATATAGACTTTATAGTGTAGTAGGTATAGTATAACTATTAAAACATTTTCATTAATTCATTAATAAATCTCTTTAATACTGTATAGTGTGAAATGTTCTTTATAAATAAATAAATGAAATGAAATGTAGATAATACTAAATAAAGTAATATAAATATTAGGTTAAAAATGAGACTAAATAAAAAATGTAAATGTTGTCATGTATCCAACTGAAGTAAAATATGTTTACAAAATTATTAAAAAGCATTTTTGTTAAAACTAAAAAAATAAAGTATAATAATAATTTGAAAACAAACTAAATGAAAATGAGAAATGTTACCTTGGCAACTAACTGAAATAAAATGAGTTTAAACAGAATACTAAAATTACAAAAACTGAAATAAAAATTATTTAAAACTAACGTTTATTTATTTTTTTTTAAAGAGGGAAAAAAAATCAAAATATAAAATCAAGTCTAGTTCATATTTTACTCCAAAATAATCTAAATAATGTGATTTTTTTTCTGTTGAAGTAATGAAAATTTGTCGTAAAATGTGATTTATTTTTGTAAAAGGTTACTTCTTTAGTGCTAAAATAGGCCTCATTTGCTTTATACAAAAAATAATTTATGATTTTGTGATGAAATCCGCAGGACCTTCATCACTGAGGTTCATCTATCGAATTGTTTCTTGTCAAACATGTAAAACGCCTCAAAAGTAAAGATCATCTCTGAACCTCTGAATCTCTGCAGCATCTTCATATTTTCACATCTGGATGAATCTCACGAAAGCAATTTCACTTTAAAATCAGGATAATGAGATTGATTTTTTTGGCACAGTATTGAGAATTTGTGTGGTAAAATGTGTTTTATTATTATGCAAATAACTTCATTAGTGCTAAATATGCCTCGTTTGTTTTAAGCAAAATACAATTTATAATCTTTGCATGAAATGTGAGTGAAATATTGTGTTGTTTATTGTCAAACGTGATGACTCTCGCTCTCGCTCTGTTAGGTTTGCTGAAGATGTTTGATATTCCTGCTGGAGCTCGGCACATTGTGATCGAGGAGAATGAAACGTCTCCTCATGTAATTGGTGAGTTTGTACCTGTGCATCTTTCAGTAGGAATCAATGCTTTTCTCCAGCGGCACAAACCCAGGACAACCATGCATCCTATTGAGACCAATTACTGCCTTCCCATCATGCTTTGTGTGCCATTCCCCAGCATCTCCCAGCTTGGATTAAGCAGTTTGTTGTAATAGTTATGTTTGTATTTCTTTCTTTTCTTTGACTTGAATCCCTGAGCTCATGCCTGATGTATTATCAGAGAAAATATGAAGTGTTTAAATGTGAAGTACAAAGAGTTTTATTTTACAACAGTAAGACAGTATGCACATGGGTTGATGTTGTCTGTCAGAAGAGCGTACTACTGGCACTATTTGTGTACTTTGTAGTATATAGACTTTATAGTATAGTATATAGCAGTGTTGTTAACTAAAACCAAAGCTATAAAAAAAACATTTCATTAATGCACTGTGAAAAGTGATTTATGAATAAATGAAGTGAAATTGAAAATAAAACTGAAATAACAAAATATACATATTAAATAAAAACTAAATAAAATTTAGAAATGTTACCAACTTACTGAAATAAAATCAGTTTAAATTGAAGTAATAAATTACTAATACTGAAATAAAAATTACTTGAAACAAAATAAAAGTATAAAAAAATATATAAAAAGCAAAAAACATGACTAAATTACTAAAACTTGAACTAGAAATGAAAACTGAAAATATAAAAATAAAAATATTAACAAAAACTAATATAAGATATAAGTAATATTGGATAATAAAGATATTTTTACACAAAATTGAATTAAACATTTAAAATAGAAGATACTTATATGATATAATGTAGCATACTACAAGTTTAAAACGTTTATCATTCTATAATCCCTGCTGTTTTTAAAAACTGCACAGTATCAGAAAATTACTAAAACTGAAATATAAACAAATGAAAACTAAATAGTAATATTTTTAAATATATATATATCAAAAAATGACTAAAACTTGAGTTAAAATAAAAATAAAAATTGAAAATATAAAAATAAATTCAAAATATAAAAAAACTGTAGCAGTATCATAAAATATTATAAGTAGTATAATATTTTACACAAAATTGAATAAAAAATTTAAAACAGATATGATGTAATGTTGCATACTATACAGTAGGTTGAAACATTTATTACTGAATAAAACTAGTATATACTGCACAATGTTTCATCTTCAGCTCTTCTCTGTTAAAATGATTTTCTCTGGTGATAAACAGAATCCCACAGATGCTGTTAATAGAGTTTAAGTCGTATTGAACCCATAATATTCCTCTTCAGATGTGTCTTTCTCTTCTGTCCGTGCGTGTGTTCTTCAGCCGTTAAAAATCAGGTCACTGGCAGTTTCATCTTGAACGCCAAGGGAGAAGAAATCACGTCCAAGACTTTTATTGAGAACGGCCTGGAGTGGGAATATTCGGTGGCAGAAAGCAAAGAATCTCTGAAGACCGTCGGGCCGCTGCACGAAGGCATCGTGGTGCTGGTAAGAGCGGCGTAACACTGATGGAGTTTGATTGAGTCGATGCTGCAGGCGTTGAGTTTGAGTTTGTCGCTCTGAACAGGTCGTCCCGCAGGCCGAGGACACCAAGATCAGTCTGAGCTACAAATACATCATTCATGAAGATCTTCTGCCGGTCATCACCAACAACAACGTGCTGCTGGCCGAACTGGACACGTACGAGTGGGCACTGAAGAGCTGGTCGCAGTGCTCCAAACCCTGCGGTGGAGGTGTGCCATTCAACACCAGCTGAGATTTATTATAATAACTTCAGAATAATTACAATTTATTTTCAAATTTTTGAAAGAAGTTTCTTATACTTACCGAGGCTGCATTTATTTGATTAAAAATACAGTAAAAATAGTAATAATATGAAATATTATTACAAATTAAAACAACTGTTTTCTATTTTAACAGATTTTAAAATGTAATTTATTCCTGTGATGCAAAGCTGAATTTTCAATTATGAGAAAAAAGATGCAATATTTTTTATTCTGCACTGGAAAAAGAAACAATTGAAAATATAAGTCAGCACTTCAAGATCTAAACAGGCAATTGTGAGAAAAATGTCCTAACTTCAAGAAGTTTTTTTTTTTTTTTGTTATTAATGTGTGCTGTTATTAAGTATTAATGTGGTTGTATTTATGTCACCAGTGTCAAAGACTAATTTCTGCTCTGTGACAAGCAGAATGGACAATAAAGTTAAACTAAACTAAGCTAAACTCGCAATTGCGATTAAAAAGTCCAAACTTCTAGATGTAAACTCATAATTACGAGAAAAATGTCCTAACTTTGTGATTTAAAATCACAATTGCAAGTAAAAAGTCTGAACTTTGAGATGTAAACTCACAAAAAAAAAAGTCAGAAAGTTGCAATTACCTTTTTTATTCAATGCCGGAAACAAGCTTCCATAATTTTTACTGTATTTTTGATCAAATAAATGCATCTGGGTGAGCAAAACATACTTCTTTCAAAAACATTAAAAATCATATGTATTCCAAACATTTGATCAATAGTGTATAAATGCACTTTGTAAGTACTAATGCAGTGTTCCTCAGGTGTCCAGTACACTAAATACGGCTGTCGGAGGAAGAGCGACGGGCATTTGCTTCACAGGAACTTCTGTGAGATCAGTAAAAAGCCCAAACCCATCCGGAAACGCTGCAACACCAACAGCTGCAGCCAGCCCACGTGAGTCCTGCACCAGCATTAAGAGTCACCTGAGACTAGACCAGCTTTCAGTAATGAGATATATCACGATAATGAACATGTGCGATATTGTTATCGTGGGAACTTCAAGAGACCGTAAATAATTATTTATTGAATGCATTTTAAGAATACTTTTCTCATCAGCTGGTCACAATGCACAACACCGCTGTATGCTGCATCAAATCTCATCTGATGTAAACGAGCACGGATGAGAAGAGAGTGAAGGAGACGCGCTGAATGATAGCACATTCACTCTCTGACAGCAGGTGGCGCTGAACAGCAGAAATGCAGCCGTTACCCCGGAAACAAAGCAGCTGTGCTGCTTTCTGAAAAGTATTTAAATATTTAAATACATTTTCAGATATTTGTATTCGCTATGGTGTTCATCACAGCACTGAATAGCCTACTTAAATACTTAGACTTAATAGACTATTTATTTGAAAGATTTTCACATTTTAATCTGGACAACAACATACACTAGATATTGTTTGCAAATGTTTTGATTCTTTATCGTTCGGTCACACTTTACATTAAGGCTCCTTAACATTAGTTAATTCATTAGTAAACATAAACTGCCAACAAAAACTTATTCTTAACATTCATTAATCTTAGGTCATTTCAGTATTTAATAACACGTTAAAATTAAAATGATTAATCGTGATTAATCGCATCCAAAATTAAAGTTTTTGTTTACATAAAATATGTATGTGTACTGTGTTTATTTATTATGTATATATAAATACACACACATACAGTATATATTTTGAAAATATTTACATGTATATACATATATGTATTTATATTATTATATTTAATATTATATATAAATATGTATAAACATAACATATTTTTCTTAAATATATACATGCATCTGTTTGTATATATATATATATATATAATAAATATACACAGTACACACTCATATACAGTATTATGTAAACAAAACTTTTATTTTGGATGCGATTAATCGTTTGACAGCACTAGTTAAAATCAAAAGTTGCAACTGTGTTATTTAATGAACTCGAGCTAACATGAACTAACAGTTGTATTCTTTATACAAAGAATAATAACTTCTGTTAGCAAATGTAGCTATTGCTCATTATTAATGTTAATGCATTAACTAAGGTTAACTAATGAGATCTTATTGTAAAGTGATACCTATTGGTCTTTATAATTCTTTTTCACTTCAATCTGTGGGATTTTTTTTTTTACTGTATACATTTTTTTGTGTGTTGCTTTAATTTATTTCAAAAGTTATCAAACCTGTTATACTGTATTATGACAGTACTTTTTTGCAACTAAATTTCAATATCGTGATAATACTGTATACCACGATAAAAGCAATAGCAATGAATCGCAACATGAACATTTGACACCGTCATATGCCTACCTGAGACCTGAATGAAGGCTAACCGAGGTGTGTGTCTGTGTGCAGGTGGGTGGTGGAGGAGTGGGCTCCGTGCAGTAAATCCTGCGGGAAGCTGGGACATCAGTCTCGTGTGGTCCAGTGCATGCAGCCGCTCCAGAACGGCACCAACAGACCCGTTCACACCAAATACTGCATCGAGGAGCGTCCCGAGACCCGCAGAGCCTGTAACACCAGCGCCTGCCCGGCCCAGTGGAGGACCGGAGCCTGGTCACAGGTGAGGCTTTGTTCACAGGGTTTCTGGGCAAGTCATGTTTGGTGCCTAAAACCCCTTTAATTGATGTCAAAATCACTGTAATGCTTTTAATATTAAACGGCAGCAACAGCAATACTAAAACAACAATAAATAGTTGCATTCATTAATTATTATTATTATTATTTTTTTTTTTCATTTGTTT
>CM049860.1:30825963-30990963 GCA_027422415.1 Schizothorax lantsangensis | reverse complement strand
GTTGGGTTTATGTATTATTTAAGATGAACTGTTTTTCCAAGGCACTGTTAAAGGCCAGTGTTTCCAGTCATAACTATGGAAATATTTGATTTCAAAAACAGTATCATATTTGCTAAACTATATCTTGTTATGGTTTTAAATTTGTATTTAACCTCAGAACAATCGCCAAGTAAAAAGAGGAGCTAAAGTCTGATTCTGTGGTGGCTGTGCTTTAAAATTAAATGATTATAATCTTAATTCAAGTGATTTTGAAAGTGACAGTAATCAGTGTTGAGCACTACTCTAAGGTTAACCCTGCCTGGTATATATGTTTGAAAATGATTAACAGTTGAAAAAATTAGAAATTTAGAAAATTAATCAAATGTAATCATTACTTTAATGAAGTAATTGAAATAGTTACACTACTTATTACATTTTAGATTGGGTAACTTGTAATCTGTAACCTATTACATTTCCAAAGTAACCTTCCCAACACTGTATATCAGACACTGCGGTGACTTCCTGTCTGACAGGAAATGTGCGTTTGTGTTGTTTTGTTCCAGGAGAGCCGTCTTTACCCAGTCCCACTAGAGATGTACTGGAGAATATGTCTACTGAGGAGGAGAAAGCACCGGGAAACACTCTGGATAAAGTCTCTAGTAAGTGACTCGCTGATGATTATTGATCAGTGATCCGCTTCTGTCAGTTCTCTTGTGTGATCGGCCTCTCTTGTTCTCACTAAGACTGTGTTTATTTATTCAAAAATATAGTGAAAAACTGTGAAATATTAAAGTAAAATATAATTTATTTCTGTGATGCGCAGCTGTATTTTCAGCATCATTACTGCAGTCTTCAGTGTCACATGATCTTCAGAAATCATAATAATATGATGATTTGCTGCTCAAGAAACATTTCTGATTATTATCAATGTTGAAAACAGTTGTGCTGCACAATATTTTTGTGGAAACCGTGAAACATTTAATTTTTCAGGAATCACAGATGAATAGAAAAGAACAGCATTTATTTGAAATAGAAATCTTTTGTAACATTATAAATGTCTTTACTGACACTTTTGATCCATTTAATGCATTCTTGATGAATAAAAGTATTTAATTTCTGGCAAAAAAAAAAAGAATGGTACTGTAAAGTCATATGTTTTTGTTTTTTTTACATTGTATGCCAAACAATACTGATGATTTAACTTAAATCAGTAATATAATTGCAGTTTATTAAATTTTTGTATTTTAGTACTTTAAAAAAGTTCTAGAAATTAAACTAAAATTATTTTATAGAAATTAATACTATAAAACATATTACTAGAAATTAAAAATTAAAACAGACAAAAATTAAAACGAATAAATACAAAACTAAATAAATATATTCTAATATATTAAAAATTGTTGTATTATTTTTAACAATTATTCAATTTTATTATTGAAAATTGTTTTATTAATATTAATAATTGTATTTAAATTAATGAATACTCATCTAAATATATATGTAGTTGATTAAATTTATTTTTTTGTATTTTTATTATTCCTGTTAAATTAAAAATTATTAAATTGTATTATTTTATTTTTTATTATTTATATTGTTATTAATTACTATATATTTAAATGAATGAATACTCATCAAAATATAATTAATATATATAATTTATTACATTTATTTTATTTATTATAAAATTAATTTATTATACTGAAAAAATTATTAATGTTAATTATTGTACATTTAAACACATAAATACTCGTAAAAAATAATAAATATATATTCATTATATGTAATTTATTTTATTGTATTTTTATGATTTCTATTTTTCATTATTCTAGTATATTTTATAACAATGTCAACAACGTCTTCTATCATTCATAATTGATTCCCGTCTCTGCTCCAGATGAGCCGTGTCTGGGTGATAAGTCCATCTTCTGTCAGATGGAGGTTCTGGCGCGCTACTGCTCCATCCCGGGGTATCAGAAGCTCTGCTGCGAGTCCTGTAACAGGAGGCTGGGGTTCAGTACGGTTTCTCCAGACGTTCATCCTCCCTTCTCATGGCTTCCGGATTTCACCTTTGCTCCTCTTCCTCAAACGAGTCCCGATCCGACTCAGACGCA
Source organism: Schizothorax lantsangensis (assembly GCA_027422415.1). Classification (NCBI taxonomy): domain Eukaryota; kingdom Metazoa; phylum Chordata; class Actinopteri; order Cypriniformes; family Cyprinidae; genus Schizothorax; species Schizothorax lantsangensis. The sequence continues at coordinate 30,988,873 of CM049860.1, read as the reverse complement.
GACGTCTGTATCTCCGTCTACAGCAGCTCCGCTCCTCCACACCACTAAAGCAGCTAGCAGGAGACCTCGGCCCACTTCCTCCAGCCCTAAAGCGGACGAGAGCACTTCCTCTCCGGAGTCTGTCACCTCGCCTCTACCTCCAGACGCACTCCAGATCCAGAACACCACTGCGGACTCGCTCGCCACGACCAGGGACTCGCCGGTCACATGATCACTCACTAACCAATCACACAGCAGCTACTGGTTACCTCAGAATGAACCGAAGTCACCCACAGTCCGCTGCTCTTCCCACAATCCTCTGCTCCATGTGTGGAAACGGGAGAATCCACGAAGGTGCTGTTATTGAAATGCTTCCGGCTCAATCGGTGCTGTTTTGTGTCTTCAGGACTACTAGCGTGTTTGTGGCTGTAGTACGTCATTATTCTCGTATAGATCGTAGCTGTGTTATACTGAGGCTAGCTGCGTACGTTTGCTTTGTAACTCTGATGTAGTTTTGTGATCGCTTTCAAAATCCCCCGATGACCTGAGAAAAATAACACATTTTATAATTTTCACAATAATTGACATTACAGAAACCTGTGATTAATTAGTGTGGAATACAGATTCCCACAATGCACTTGACTTGAGCTTTATTGATATTTTAATTTCTGTTAAACTCATTATTTGACCTGCCTTCCAGAAATTCAGACATTTTTACACAAAATTAGATTAAGAATGCAAAACATTTTTACTATGAATTTTGAGATATTTATTTTTGAAACAATCAGCACATGACAATTGCAAAAATAAACATAAAATAGTTAGGCCATATATTAATAAAAATAATAATAAATAAAAAAAAAAAAAATATATATATATATATTAGTGCTGTTAAACGATTAATCGCGATTAATCGCATCCAAAATAAAAGTTTTTGTTTACATTATATATGAATGTGTACTGTGTATATTTATTATGTATATATAAATACACACATACAGTATATATTTTGAAAATATTTACGTTTATACATTTATATATTCATATTCTTATATTTTATATTATATATAAATATATTTAATATGTAAACAGCATATTTTTCTTAAATATATACATGCATGCGTTTGTATTTATATATACATAATAAATATACACAGTACACACACATATATTACGTAAGCAAAAACTTTTATTTTGGATGTGATTAATCGCGATTAATCGTTTGACAGCACTGATATAGATGTATATATATATATATATTAGTGGTGTCAAACGATTAATCGCATCACATCCAAAATAAAAGTTTATATATATATATATATATTTATTAGGGGTGTCACGGTACACAGATGTCACGGTTCAGTACGTACCTCGGTCCGGGGGTCACGGTTCGATACGATTTCGGTACAACATGAAAAATACTATGCTCGCTTTCTTTTCATTTATTTTGAACAGACAGTAGTGCAAATAAAAAAAAATCCATCTAGATGTGAAAATACTACATATTATTACATGTTATATATATAAAATCTGTTTTGTTTTCACAAATAAAAGCAGGCCTTTATACAGTGATTATTAATAAGACAATAAGTGTTTAAAGTTGATTCTGCTGGTACAAGGAAACAGTTGAAGTACTCAAGCACACGCACTCACTCGCACACACACAAGCACACGCACACACACGCGCGCACACTCGCACACTTGCGCGCGCACACACACACACACACACACGCCCACACACTCTCGCTCACACACACACACACTCGCGCGCACACACACACACACACACACACACACACACACACACACTCGCGCGCACACACACACACACACACACACACACACACACTCGCGCGCGCACACACACACACACACACTCTCGCGCACACACACACACTCGCGCGCACCCTTCTGGATTGGGGGTGAATTGCCTGTATTCGTCGTAAGGTCTCATGCACCGAACCGAGATGCCTGTACCGTGACGGTTCGGTACGAATACATGTACCGTGCCACCCCTAATATATATGTAATATGGAGAACTTTAATCAAAATTGGCACAAAAACTGAAATAATTTGAAGTCGAAGTATTAAAATTACTAAAAGTAACTCTAAAATAACTTGAAAATTATTCAAATGAAAAAAAAAACTGAAAATATAAAAAAGCTAATATATATAAAACAGATGAAACTTTAAAAGTGAATTTGAAATATGTTAAAATATATATTATATAAAATACTGTTATAGTGCGTAAATAATAATACAATAACATTGGCCTGTATTCTATTTAGTATTTGAGTCATATTTTTTGCTCATGTTTATGAAGCTGAACGACACAGATGTACTGAAGAGTTACAGAGCTAGTGTACTCCTGGTGCTCCTGATGTGACGTCACTCACCTGTGAAACAACAGCAACCACCTGCAGTCTGTGTTTGAGCTTGCATCTGCTTCTGAACTGGGTGGTTTTGTATATACTGTAAATAGTTGCAGGTTTTCAAAGGTGCGAGAGCGTCAGGTCTGCCGTCTCTCATGTGGTTTAACCTAATTTCTGTATTGTATAGTACTTGTATATACATGAATGAGAGCTTTAAGTGTTAATATTTATTAAATTTTTAAGTTGTAGGATGATGAAATACATGAAAATATACACATTGAAAAGAAAAGTGGAGTTTTTGTTTCAGATTATTTGTTTATTTGCACATTCAAAACAGATTCTCTGGAAATGTCAGGTTTAACCGGTGTATCTTATTTTTACTGGATTAAAAGGTAAAGAGTAAGAATTTTTTTATACATGACATGAAACACAAAACTAATATCTGAGATTTCTGTTTCTCTAATTCCCCATCAGCAAACAATATGACATATTAAAGCCATGAAATAAATAAAAAGGTAATTGCAAATTTGAATTATTTTTTCATATTAATCATATTGAACATTTTAAACTTTCATGCAATTTGAGTTAGTTGCACATATTTATTCGAGAAAGTCAAAATGATTACTTCATTTTAAATTTTTAGTAGCATTTTTTATATTTTTATTAAGTTTTAAAACAAAAATAAATTGTATAGTGTATAGTTCATCCAAAAATTATACTTGACAGATTTATGAAAAATTATTTAATGAAAAAGCAGCAGTGAGTATTAAAAATTGTTTTTAAATTATTTTGAATATTATTTTTTTCTTTTTTCTCTAACTATTTTTATTAAAATAATTTATTATATTATATTAATATAATTATTTTTAAGCTTTTTAATAAAATCGTTTTTAATACAATTATTTTTAATTAAAACTTTTTAAACGTATCGTTCATCCAAAAATGCTGCATGATACTTAAGAAACAGTTGTGTGAAAATTCTTCTTTTTTTCTTCTTTTAAATGGTTTTAAAGGTTGATGATGCATCTCTGTATTTTTCTCAGTGAACGATTCCTTTAAGTTGCTCTGATAAATGAAGCGCTCTGACCCTGGAGCGTGTTATAGGTTCAGAGCTCGTTATATTGTGGATTTGAAGCATACCTAAAGTCTTTTCAGCTGATTGAATGGAGTCATTGTCCTCGGCTGATGTTCTTCAGCTCTCTAAAGGCCATTCCGCTGATGTTCAGAGACTATTAGAGATAAAAGTTCACTCTTGAGATTGTCTCTTTAGAGTCTCTTCAGCATGTGATTTGTTCTTTTGAAGTGTTGAATCACGTCGAGTCTGTCAGATGATCTCCATCTGTGTGCTGTCACTGCGAGCGCAGATGTGTGAGTCTGCATGATAACAACACGTCTGGATGATTCTCAGCTGAAGGATAAAGGAATAGTTCACCAAAAAATCATTTGGTCATCATTCACCCAAACCCATCTGCTTATTTGTCCTGTTTCCTTCACTGCAGCTCATTTAAACTCTAATTATTGGTACAAATATGGTATGAAGCACAAAATCAGACACAAAATACAGAATCAGAGTTATCATAGTTAACTAAAAAAAGTTTCTTGAAAAAACTTATTTCAGCTATTTGCAGAGGCAGCATTTCTCACTTTTATTTAGATTAACCTGATGTACTAAATTAACGGAAAATGATAAATAAAATTGCAAGACGTAAACTCAGAATTTCATGCAAAAAAAAAGTCATGAATTTCATGAATTTAAGTGACTTTACCTCTCAGAATTGTAATTGCGACTATGAAACAGGGTTATAACAGTTATCTAAAACAAACCACATATATATATATATATATATATATATAAGCTAGTAACATTAGGCAATATTTCTCATTTAACTTGCACTAAATTATACTAAAACTGAAAAAAAATAAAAAAAAAATTTTTACATAAAAAAATAAATGACAAAAAAAACACTAATTAAAAATTACTAATACACTAATAGTTTAACTAAAATTTAAATTAAAACAGAAATATAAAAATAAAAAGAATACAAATATAAAAATGTAAAATACATAAATAAAATGCCACTACTGTGAATTTTTTTTAATTGTAATTTTATATTGTCAAATCAATTTCATAGTAGTTCTACTCTGATGAGATGAGTCTGAGGTGTATGTTGCTTGTCTATGTTCCTATATCATCGTCTGCAGTCAGTGTTGGTCTGACTCTCAGCATCTGTTGTTTTGTGGGTTTTGAGCGGCCAGCCGGTGCCGCAGGTGTTTAGTGAAGTCCACTTGTGCTCGAGGAAGAGCCTTGTTCACCAGTGACGGCGGGAGCCAACCCTGAAAACACAAGGACACGTTCAACACACGACCGCAGAAATACATCGTTTCTACACTGCAAACATACAGTGTACAAACTTCTTTCACTCAAAAACAGTAGTAATATCAAAGAGTAAATTAAACATAGACTTTAACACTGGAGTGAATTAAACATGACATTTTGATGTAGAAAGACTGAAATAGTCAAATGTTTTATTTTCAACTTTCAACTTCATATTTCAACAATCATTTTTACAGCATGTAACATCTGCTGGTCACTGGTCACAATCAGTCAAATCTAGTGCTGTCAAACAATTAATTGCATACAAAATAAAAGTTTGTGTTTACATAATATATGTGTGAACTGTATATATTTATTATGTATATATTAATGGACACACATCCATGCATATATTTAAGAAACATATGTAATATTTTTTTATAATATAAATTATATATAAATATAAATATATACATGCATTTTTTTAAATATATAAATGTATGTGTGTGCATTTTTATATACACACACATACAGTATATCATGTAAGCACACACTTTTATTTTGGATGGGATTAATCGTTGTGACAGCACTAGTAAAATCATAAATCATAATACATGTGCATGTTTAGTACCTTGACGTCCATGTTGAGCAGCCAGATGAAGCGACTGTGGTCGGGACGGTCCTGAAGCGGCTGCAGGATGATGCAGGTGGGTCCATCTTCAGCTCTGAACACAACAAACACCAAACCAACACTTACAGACGGTCTTTACCATCAGAAAACACTGTCAGATTATGTCCTTTTATAGTAACTTCTAATCAAAATGTATATGAAATAATAATTCACCCGAAAAAATTAAAACTGTCATCGGTTATTCACCCTCATCCATCCAAACCCTTATTAATTAAGCTTAAATGACTCATAAAAACAAAAATGGATTATGATTTATACTGTTGTGCTACATAAACATGAAAAAAGCACAATAAAAGTCATGCATACGGCTCGGGCGCTAGTATGCAAAGTCTTCGAATTCATATAACAGCTTTGTGCGACAAACAGCCAAATATTAATCGATGTTCACTTTCAAAATAAAATTCTCAAATCTCAAAGAAGAGGTGTTGTGATCGGTTTGGAGGATAACAAGCTCAGTTATTTTGTCAAACACTTTATTCAGCTTTTCACAGAAGAAAGTTGTCACGTGTGATTCGGATCAACATGAGGGTGAATAAATGAACTATTTTATTTTTACCTGACAAACCCCGGCTGAGGCGGCAGAGACTCCAACCGCGTCGCGGCTCCGCCCAAATAAACACGTGACTCACGCTTGGACGAATGTCTGACGCTCAGAAAGTCCCGCTGGCCAATCAGGTTTCCCACCGTTTCCGCTGAAACCTCGTGTGTAACCATGGTGTTTCTGCCCACGTGTCTCAGCACCTGCGCATAAAGGAGTTCGTTTACGGCTGAGTCGGACTTTCGTTATTTCACAGAAACAACGCAGAAAGAATCTAAACAGAACAAAATTATTATAATGTGAAATTTACGCTTTTGTTACAATTTCAAATGGACCCGTTCAACATTGCAACTCATGGATCATCTAGAATTCCGAGTTTCCCACTTTTAAATACAACTCCACATCTGTGGCTGTTAGAATAACAGAAATGAAATATAGAAATATAAATATGGGCTTTCCTGTAGCTCAAATGGTAGAGTATGGCGCTAACAACGCCAAGATCATGGGTTCGATTCCCAGGGAAAGCAAGAGCTGATCAAATGTAAAACTGTAACTTGAATGCAATGTAAGTCGCTTTGGATAAAAGCGTCTGCTAAATGCATAAATGTAAATGTAAATAAATAATGAAATAACAGATGAAAATGCATTCCTTGTATTTTCTGAGAACTCCAACTTAAAACGTTTTACACTTTAAAACTAATCCAGTGCACTTAAATAAATGCATGGTTGCAAGTTATAAATTCCAACTCATTTATTTAATTAAAATCTTTTTCGTTGGCAACATTATTTTGATTAGTTCTGTTTGCATAATATTGATAATTGCATTCACTTAATATTGTGTGTAATGTAAACTCAAATTTAATTAAAGGCAGGGTAGGTGATTTGGTTCAAAAGCATTTTTTGTTATGCTGGTTGAAAGTCTCTTCACATCCCGATAGAAGGCTAATCACTAAGATAAGTGGTCTACATTTATTTATATGTATTTAAACATAAAATGTTTGTCCAATCAAAATGTTCGGTCCGAACATTACAATAGTCTGTCCTGCCTGCCTGTCAAATATGTATTTGCATACCTCTGCGCACCATCTTTGTGCAGACATGATACGTCATCAGCGCGTTCCAGCGAGAATGAAAGGCGCTATTATTGTAATATTATGCGCTCTGTACTGTAATGTTTTCTACCCTACCTTTAAGTTGTAGTAACTTGATAAAATGCCTTGTTAACTTAATAAATTGGGCAGTAGATTTCTAGTTCCCAGCATGCTTTGCATAGAACTGGAGATTTTTTTTTTTTAAATAAGTGTTATTTTATGTGTTTTTAGTGAAGGAAGAGATCATGTTTAATGCTGTTATGTGTGACTTGGGCATTTAATAGAGTTTCTCATGTTGAAATGTTTGTTGAAGCTACATGACAGTAAACATTATGACTCTGTGAGCAATGATGCACTAATGCCAGTGATTAGTGATATCTTACTTCTTTATTCACATGCTACATAAATTTTATGCTGTTGAGTATGTGTTTATGCTACAAAATAGTTCCTCTAACTGAATGTAGTGTGTTTGTTTGGGCATAATTTCATTAGAAGTTGTCATAACTCAAAAAAGATGAAAAAAGTTGACCTAATTTGCGTTCATTTGGAAACATAGCCTATCTAATGTCCCACTAATTACACTAAAAGATAATTAATAAGGTATTTGTATACTTGCTGTATTGTGGTTGTGTCTATTGATTACACAAATTACACAGATTAATTTTGCCATTAACAGTGTTGCCACTGAAAGTGAACGTCTCTGAGCAGAACGTCCAGACCTGACTCAGTCATCTAGTAATTACAGTAATTATGACATGGATTGAATACAGCATTAATCACAGAGCCGCTGACCTGAGGACACATGAACACGACCTGTTCTATCATGCATGTTTAGCTTATTATCTAGAGACAGACATGCAGCTGCTTGCAAAAGATGTTTGTTCTTCAATTTTGGGCTTTTTTCCATATAGTGTGTTTTTCCATTAAACGCCTTGTTTCTCTCTCTGTTCAGTCTGTTTTCTGTGGCTTATTGATTGCATCACAATTTATTATTTACTATCAGCCATAGGTGTGGAGAATCAATGTATTTACTTATTATTCAAAATGCAATACTAATGAATAATTGTCATATTAATAAGCACTGCTGCATGAATGACAATTAGAACAATTATAGAGCATCAAAATATAATACATGATCATTTTGCCAAATATAGTTGAATTATTTTTTGAATATAAGCCTAGTATTACATCATTTTTGTTTCATATTTTATTTATATTATTAACACAAGTAGTCTTAAAAGTAGATGCTGTGTGACCCTCACAGAGGATGAGAGAAACCTCATCTACCTCTGATCTGAACACTTCTAGCTCTATTGATTTATCAAGAGAGAATATTAAACAGCGCTGTGTCCTTGAGTCCTGCTCAACAAGCCAAAACTCATCAATCCAGAGCTCCTGACACTACATTTACATCTACAGTCAGTCTCTGCTTTAGAAACTGAAGCCGTGACTCTGCTGTTCTGACAGTTTCTTCTCTTATATGCTAGATGTGTTACAAGAACAGTGTTTTTGAAAGAAGTGTCTCTCTGCTCACCAAGGCTGCATTTATTGATCATAAATACGTTAGAATTTGTGAAATATTATTAATATTTAAAATAGCTGTTTTCTATGTGAATATCTGTTAAAATGTAATTGATTGATCAAAGCTGAATTTTCAGCATCATTACTCCAGTCTTCAGTGTCACATGATCTTCAGAAATCATAATAATATGCTGATTTGCTGCTCAAGAAACATTTCTGATTATTATCAATGTTGAAAACACTTGTGCTGCACAATATTTTTGTGAAAACCGTGATACAATTTATTTTTTAGGATTCACAGATGAATAGAAAGTTCAAAAGAACAGCACTTATTTGAAATAGGAATATTTTATAACATTATAAATGTCTTTACTGTCACTTTTGATCAATTTAATGTGTTCTTGATGGATAAAAGTACTAATTTCTTTCAAAAATGAAAATAAGTTATAAATAATATAAAAAAGTAATAAGACATACAGTAAGTACGTGTCTTACTTTGATGCGTCTGATGCTGGGGTTCCATTCGTGCATCTCCTCCACTCTGAAGAACAAGATGTCGTGAAGTTCCTCCGGAGACGCGTTCAGTTCGGCCTCTAATCGGAAAACCTTCCTGTTGCCCGTGAGAACTTTACTATAGATCACATCTCCATTCTTCTGAAGGAAAAAGACATTCATAATTTCCTGTGAGAGCACATTCTGGAGATCTGCACACCAAGAGAACATTTTACATTCACAGACAATCACCTCGACAGTGTCCAGTTTCCATCCGTCCTCAGACTCCACGATCTTCAGAGCTTCCTCCAGAGCTGCTTCTCCTTGTTTCAGATAAAACACGTCCTCATCAGCCAATGCAGCTGTCCTCTGCTCCACCGCCTCTGTCTCTGAAGACATTCATATACAAGTTATAGGACTTTGAAACTTTAAAATAATAATAATAATACACTATATTGCCAAAAGTATTGGGTCGCCCCCTTCTAATGAACAGGTTTGACTACTTTAGTAATTTCTATGAGTACAAATCTTGATGTTAAAGCATATAATGATATTCTAGGAAATTGTGTGCTTCTAATATTATAGCAACAGTTTGGACTCTTTTCTATTCTAACATGACAATGTCTCTGTGTATAAGACAAGGTTCAAAAAGAAATGATTGATTCAGTCAGTGTGGAAGAACTTGACTGGTCTGCATAAAACCAAGTCCTAATCCCAGTTTAACACCTCTGGTGTGACTGTAAATGCAGACCTTGAGACAAAAACTCATCACCAAACACCAATGACTTGTACATACACTATATAGACAAAAGTATTGGGACACCCCCTTCTTTAGAACAGAAAAATGCACTTCCAAATCTGTGGCAACAACGATGGGAACATAATTCATGCATTAAAAATTGTATTTACATCTCTGTTGCAACAGTTTTGGAAGTGTCTAAAATGACTGAACCCATATGTACAAGTCATTGGTGTTTGGTGATGACAGGCACTGATATATTTTAAGATCAGTCAGTGCAAGTTTATTTCAGATGAAACAGCTAAGACTTACATTTTAGTCTGGGACTAGGTTTAAGCCTGGTCTGTGACACTGGGGGTAAGATTTGTACTCATAGAAATTACTAAAGTAGACAAACCTGTTCATTAAAACGGGTGTCCCAATACTTTTGGCAATATAGTGTGTGTGTGTGTGTATATATATATATAATGAAGTATAAATATTTCAGATTCTGCAGTGTTTCTATGTGAGTGATCAAATGTAAGTAAATGAGTGTCATTAATCATGTGACAGATTTTCTTACATCATTAAATCTGAAGATGCTTTTTGGATCATTTTCAGTGTTTATTCTTCTTACTCTGTTTTCTTACTTTTTTTTATTTGACAGAACTTAATATTTTATTCATCAAGGACACATTCAATTAATCAAAAGTGACAGTACAGATATTTATAATGTTGCAAAAGATTTCTATTTAAAATAAATGCTGTTTTTTTTTAACTTTCTATTCATCTGTGAATCCTAAAAACTAAAAGTATCACAGTTTCCACAAAAATATTGTGCAGCACAACTGTTTTCAACATTGATAATAATCAGAAATGTTTCTTGAGCAGCAAATCAGCGTATTATTATGATTTCTGAAGATCATGTGACACTGAAGACTGGAGTAATGATGCTGAAAATACAGCTTTGATCACAGAAATAAATTACAGTTTAACAGATATTCACATAGAAAACAGCTATTTTAAATTATAATAATATTTCACAATTTTTACTGTATTTTTGATCAAATAAATGCAGCCTTAGTGAACAGAAGATACTTTTTAGGCTCACCATTTTAAAAAATCTTACTCCCTCCAATTGTTGAACTGAACTGCACCTCTGCTGGAGTGTTGGATGGAAAGTGAAGTTAGATATGAATGCACTGACTCACTTTCAGTCCATCTCAAAGGGCTCCATGCTGGAAGGGTGATTTGTCCTCTGCTCTGCAAGTGTGCGACCTCCTGGCCGAACGCCAACAGAGCTGCTCGCTGCAGACCTGCATGATGAAAAAGACACTATTAATAAGAACACAATACAAACACAAGCTCACGCATCGAGCTGAAGCTTCAGGTCACACACCTGTCATGCTCCGTAGATGTGGGTATGTGATTCCACAGCAGAGCTTCAGGACGGCTGGCAGCATGTTGGCTCCCGCTGAGATGGCGAGGAGGAGGAGGCCGCGGGACGCTTTTATAGAGCTGCTGAAGGACAGAGATGAAGATAACGGCTGCATTTACAAGATAGGATTCAGTTCGGCTTTGCCTCCAAGGCCACATTCAAGAGGAACAAGAATGTAGGTTTGCACTGTTTAAAGTCACTGGAACCTAATAGTTCAGACAAAAAATCACAATCAGATAACAGCTGTGGGTTAAGATAAGACAGATTGGATTCATTTATTTATCATAAAAAATATATATATATTTATTTGTTTGTTTTTTGTTAATACTTTTCAGTATCTCATTTGTTAGCATTTGTTAGTCTTCTAAAGTCATGTAATAGCTGTGCGTTAATATAAAACAGAAATTATATTTATTTATTCATTCATTTATTTATTCCTTAGTAATAATAAATTAAGAAAATATATTTAATAAGTAATTTATTTTATAATTAAATAATTTATTAAATATTATTATTTTCAAATCGTTTATTTATTTATCGTTTATTTATTTATTTATGCTTGTTTGTTTGGTAACACTTTACAATAAGGTCTCATTTGTTATCTGTTAGTCTTTTAAATTCATTTGATATATTACATTTATATAATATTCATACACTATAAAAAAAATCCAATTAACAAAATGTTGAAAGGGCAAAAATATTTAAGTTGAACTAATTTTATTGCTTGGGCTTAGTTGAGAAGACACATTATATTAAGTCTGCACAAATATATATTAAAAACATTAAATGAATGGTTATTTACAAATCCAGTCAATGTTGACTAAACTAATAAAAACAAATCGAGTAAGTCGGGTGGCACTGAATAAATATTTGTAACGTTACTTAAAGGGGACCTAACGCACACAGTTTCACCCAATCTCATGTTAATCTTGAGTACCTATAGAGTAGTACTGCATCCTTCATATCTCCAAAAAGTCTTTAGTTTTATCATATTTATAAAAGAAAGATACAGATTTACGATTCTCTCTGAAAAAAGCCGAGCTCCTGGAGGCGTGCCGTGTGGGCGGAGCTAAAGAGTGACGAGCACTTGCTCTGATCGCCAACAAAACACAGACATTTGATGCCGTTTCACTTACCATCTGCAGTTCTGACTCATGACCGGGATCTTTTATAGCTGGGACCGCTCCATCTTTCAGTATTAAACCATGTGCAAATCCAGCGTCGAATTGGGCCTTGTTTATAAAACGTTCGTCAACAAAACACTTGAGAAACTCCGTTGCTGCCCCGGAAAAAACAAACTGTTCACTGTTCACGTAACACTGGGTTGTTTTGGGAAGCTGAACAAGGTTATCTTTTCCTCACAACCAAAAACACACTTCTTTAGAGACATTCTTCCCGAGCGAGTCCCGTGCAGCGCTGCCGATTGAAGCGTGTTGATTGGCTGCTCTCGCTCTCACTCTGGTCGATGCGTGTACGGACACGTTCTTCCGGGAGAAATGCCCATATAAGGAGTTCCACCGTCGTTTACGTCATCAAGAACAACGATCGAAAAAAACTCTCCGAAACTTGTACGAACCCGGAAGTGAGATTTTTGGCACAGAAATACTCTGTTATACGTCCAAATTTTTTTTTTGAAACTTTGTCCATGCTTAGCATGAGAATCCAACTCTTTACCAGTGTAAACAACTCTGAATGCATGAAACAGCATTGTACCCCCCCTTTAACGTTAGACTGAATTTATCGAAACATATATTAACAAGGTGTAAATGTTTTATTTAAAACATATTTATACACAAACGTACAACATATATAAAAACATCGAATAAGCGTATGATAGCCTATGTATGACGGAAATTTAAGTGAATGTGATCTTTCACCTTGTTTAACCCAGAAAACACAATGTCAAAAGCTGTTACTACAATGAATTTTAGCTCATTTTGGCGTGTTGTATGATATTTTTGTGTTTCCATGCGTCGTCAAAAGATATGAAGAGATCGCGCGGTCTTTCTCTCTTTAATAAGCCATTCAACCAAAATGAAACATGTAACTTAATGTAAACCACAGTAATGCGCTCATTTTAAGTATAAGGGGTCATATGATGCGATTTCAAGTTTTTCTTTCTCTTTGGGAGTGTTACAAGCTGATTGTTCATAGATAAGATCCCTGAAGTTGCAAAGACTAAAGTCTCAAAACCAAAGAGATATTCTTTATCAAAGTTAAGACTCTTCCACACCCTCCTAAAACAGCTCATTCAAACACGCCCCACATGTCTACGTCACGATGTGGAAATATTTGCATAATGCCACCCAAATGTTCACGCGAGGAAAGAAGGTGTGGTTTCAGTAACAGCAGTAGTGTTGATGCAGCCGTGTCAGGGAGAAGCTGTGTGTTTCTAGGAGAAAGAAAAAGCACTTTATTTGGCTTCTGAAAGTAGATGCATTTAGGAATCATTGAGATTACTTACAACAGAACAGCACAACCCAGATGTTATCACAACGCATTTTATGGACGACCGTTTCGTGAACCTAGGAGAGGAGGTAATTCTGACTTTGCTCTGACAATCTGGCACTGTATGTTTTGTTATTAGTTTAAGTATTTGCTATTGACTGTTCAAATGCGGAGTTTTGCACATGTGTGTATGTGTGTGTGTGTGAGAGAGAGACACAGTCACATCACAACCATGGCTTGTTTGCAAACACATACTAGCTTCATCACTGTGTCTGTCACATGACTCTGTTCCCCTCTCAGGCTTGAACTGATGTTAAAACTAAGGAAATTATTAACTCTTTACATTTATTTTGAAAGCTAAAGCTCGCGATTATGGAAAGAGACATTACATTTCCGACGAGTGCTTGTGGTGTTCGGCCAATCACAATGCAGTATGCCTGTTGGCCAATCAGAGCAGACTGTGCTTGTCGGAAGGAGGGACTTTGTAGAAAACGAAGCGTTTGAGAGAGGCGAGGCATAGAGGACCTACAATAATGTACAGTATTTGAAAAATAATGTTTTTTGAATATTAAAGCATGTCAACATATTCTGTTACACCAAATACACAAAATAATGATCTTTAAAAAAGCATCATATGACCTCTTTAACATAGGCGTGTTTAATGGGTTTTTTTGGGGGTGTGTAAACTTTTGCAATTGTCCCGTGAAATAAAAAGACGACATTAAACGTGACTAACAACAAGACACAAATGTCGCTCTATTCAAACGGGGCTGATTAACGTTACACAGTGTTTCTGGGGCCTCATTTATAAAATGTTGTGCAGAAACCATCGTAAATTTGATCTTACGATCATTTCTCAGATATGCGTACGTGCGATTCATAGAATGAATGTACAAACAGAAAACATTGTGCATACGCGTCTCTTTCAGATGTGAAATCTATGAATCACAAATGATCTTGAACTTGCGCGTAATTGAATGGTTTCAGCTCTCTGCCTTGTAAACGACTCCTAATTAATGTCATTAACATGTAAAATATCACCAATCATCATAATTTAGAACAGCGAGCTGCAAGAACAGCTTATATTTTCAAAAACCTGCAATACTCCGACAATAAAAAGGTATGTCTGCTCAGACCCTGATGTGACGCTAAGCACTTTTTCACGTCAAAGACCGTCTTTATAAATATGAGCGCTCGCGTGGATTTAAGCGTACACAGATGCTTCGTCCCAATTCGTCTACTTATACTATGCCCTAAAAGTATGTACTCTTTTTGTGAAGAATAAGTACATACTTTTGAGTATGTAGCAGAATAGTAGGCAAGCTTTGGGACATACTACTTCATCATAGCTGCATCTTTAACTGACGCTCTGTTGCTTTGTTACGTGCATCCTGTAACCATTTAAACTGCCCTGTCAATCATCTTGTCACAGTTAACATCATCCACATTTCGTTTAATTTGATTTCCTACCGTATTGGAGAGAAATAAAGAAGCACATCGCGGGTCTTTCATGCCGAGAACTCTGCTCATGTGTTTGCATAATGATGCATTTCAAAGTTAATGACCAAACGTATCATTATAAAAGTTCACAGTGTTGCTGCAGATGAAATATAACGTGGATAACATTAAATAAATATTTTTTCATCAGGTTAGACACTGATTATTTATCAATCAAATCCCTTTATCTATCTGTCCGTCGGTCGCGCATATCCACCATGTTTGTAGTTTTAAACACTTTTTATGCGTGTTTGTAGTTCTAATCGAATCCTCGTCCACCGCGCAATGTGTTGTGGGCAATATTAGCCATTAGAGTGTGCAGCGATAGTAGTAGACATCCGGTAATCTTTGGCATACTTTTTTAAACATACTATGATTTAGGACATACTAATTCTATTTTCGAATACTATTTAGGACGGATAGTATGCGAATTGAGACGCAGCAACACTCTAAGATCAAATCTGTGCGTAGGCACGCTTTATAAATGAGGCCCCTGGTCTCGTGAAGGCGCTTTGGGAAAAGAGTTCGCCTTTCTGAATGAAAATGAACAACTGAATCGTTTCACAAGGCCGTTCAAAGCGTCTCAGTCAGTTCCCTAGGTAGTGAATCACTAGATCGTGCACAAGTTCATGCACTTGGTCTGGGGAAGACCGTGGCTCAGTAAACACTGGGACAACTGATCAATCAATTTGTAAAATGTCACCACTGGTATTTATCAACAACAGGCAGGACCGTTATATTTTGATATTATTTTTATGCTATTTAAGGTAACTTAGCCCTATAATATGAAATGTACATGTTCTATTACAAATCCAGTCAGCATCAATGCTCCCTGTTGTGCAATGCATTGTGGAATGGATTTGTACCAAAAAAAAAAAAAATGGTTGCAACTTCTGTTTCATCACAAATTTAATTACCTGATATTGATACATTGTAAATGATTTAAAAGGCATCATTTCATTTTTTGAACTTAAAATGTATTTTTCTTTCTCCATCAGGGTTTGGCCAAAGGTTTCATTGGTGCTTTGTCATCATTGCAAGATTTCAGATGCAACCCAGTCAGTTCTTCCAAGGCACCAAACACTGGCTCGTGACCAGACCGCTCCACTGCAAATACATACTGTCAATGATACAATTATAATGTGCTTTATTGTTCTCAGTGGCATCTACGCTAATATTAATCTGTTTCTTTCTTATTCCGAGGTCACCATATAGCCATTCAGATCCAGTCCATATCCAGATCATATGGTGGATCAGCATCTAGAGATGACCTCTACAGCCCTGAACGTCAGCTGAGACTAAGATGTCAATTTTAGTAATTTTAAAAGATGAGCTCCAGAGATAGATCCCCTCCGAAGACCTCGCTGGCCATCGGGACAAGACCATGAGAACCAGACAATCCTTTGCTCAATCTGACCTGTGTTACAGCCTAGAATTAAACCACGCCGTGCTGGTTTCATCTGGCCAGAGGAGAACTGCCCCCGACTGTGCCTGGTTTCTCCCAAGGTTTTCTACTCAATCTCTGTCACCGATGGAGTTTTGGGTCCTTGCCTCTGTCGCCTTTGGCTTGCTTATTTGGGGACGCTTGACTGATTGCACAGACACTATTGGAAGAGAGCTGAACTGGATGACGTCAACACTGAACCACCAATGAACTGACTTGAACTGGAAAAATGACTTGTTAATGTCATAATAATAATGCATTACTGACAAACTATTTTCCTGTTTGACTCTGTAAAGCTGCTTTGACACAATCAGTATTGTATAAAGCGCTATGTAAATAAAGGTGACTTGACTTGATTTTATATACTGTAACACCTGGGTCATTTTTTATTTTTTTTTATTTTTTTTTTTTACTTCTGCCTCATTTTGAAGATGTAATTTTGAACAGTAGTAATATTTGTAAATGTTTGTTTGCTAACATTTTGTTTAGCTTGTTTAGTTTTTTCTTAGTTCATTAAAGTTTAAACTGAATTTTGCAGTTGTATTACAGATGTAATGTTTGTCAACTGGAGCTTTAAAGGGATAGTGCACCCAAAAATGAAAATGTGCTGTTCATTTACTGACCCTCAGGCCATCCAAGATGTAGGTGACTTTTTTCTTTAAGCCTGTATGTTTAGTCTGTATGAACATTTTTATAAATGGAGATTGTTATGAAATAAAGGCTATTATGTGTTGTAAAGTGTGTGTTTTTAGTGATTGATAAACACCAATGAATCATTTTTAATAATTTTGTTAAACTATTAAAATATATGTTTTTGTAGTTAGTTCCCCTGCAATTTCGTATGATGCCCAAATAATAAATCTTAGTTGAGGTAACATATAAAACACATGGAGTAAATGATTAAATTTTAATTGACATAACTTGCTGTAGTTTTCTAAATGTTTGACCAATTAAAACATTTTAGTTGAATGGACTATAAAACTAGTTCAGTAAAGATTGAGCCAACTAAAAAATAATTCAGATATCACTTTGAAGTCAGAAATTGACTGAACGTAAAATTTCTTTGGAACTAGTTACTAAATAATAATTAGTTGAAATCACTTTAATTTTTTTAGTGTATAATGCCATAGCTGTGATTTAAGATAATACAGAAATTGTGTTTATTTGGTTATTAATATTAAATACATTTTCTTTCTTTATTATTATTATTGTTGTTGTTGTTATGATTATTATTAAATAATTGTATTTATTTTTTTATTAACAAAAGTTAAAATGCCATGGAAATATATTGCTCATTGCAAGTTCATGTTATTTAATGCATTAACTAATGATAACAAAGGAGACTTTGTTGTAAAGTGTTATGGTTTGTTTTCATTTTTGAGTGAATTATTCCTTTATTTATTACCAGCACAAGAAAAAAAGTTTATACATGCATGCAGAAAAAAACTATTTTCTCTTCAAGGTGTTTAAAGCTTTAGTCCCACTGACTCTAACTAGAGAGTTTAGCAGAACGACCATAACACTGACCTTAACCTCCGCTAAACCCTGAGAGAAACCTTCACCTCCTTCTGCAGCCACACCTCCAGCCAGAGGACACACTAACACCATCACAATCACAAACCCTCCTCACATTAAACATGCTTTCATTGAGATTTCAGTGAAGAACAAGCTCTCAGTCATCATGCATGAGAGCAACAGATGCTCCTGAAACACTGAGATTAAGGAGTTTAGAGAGATTTGTTCATCCTGGGTGTCATAGTAAAGTCGTTTGTCTTTGGTTTCATGTCTGAAATGATCAACTAAGCAGAATTAATTCAATCTAGAAAAATCCATCATGCACACAAGGTCTATTATAGCAGAGGAATGAGAATTTCTGGATGACTACATATTTTATATTTACATTATATTTTCCTACTGCCATTCACAAAAGTTTCATCAGCTCAGAGGATAATATTAGTATTTTTAAAGGGTTTGACTTTCCAGTAATATTAATCAATTTCACTGCACTGACACTATCAGATGAATGAATGGATGAATGAATGAATGATGCATTTATATAGCGCTTTTATTTTGTATTGCCATACACCCAAAGTGCTTTACAATCATGTGGAGGGGGGGTCTCTCCTCAACCACCACCAGTGTGCAGCATCCACTTGGATGATGCGACGGCAGCCACAGGACAACAGCACCAGTGCGCTCACCACACACCAGCTACAGGTGGAGAGGAGAGAGAGAGATAGAGACAATCAAGTTGATGGGGATTATTAGGAGGCCATGATTGACAAGGGCCAGTGGAGGGAATTTGGCCAGGACACCGGGGTTACACCCCTACTCTTTACGAGAAGTGTCATGGGATTTTTAATGACCACAGAGAGTCAGGACCTCGGTTTAACGTCTCATCCGAAAGACGGTGCTTTTTACAGTATAGTGTCCCCGTCGCTATACTGGGGCGTTAGGACCCACACAGACCACAGGGTGAGCACCCCCTGCTGGCCTCACTAACACCTCTTCCAGCAGCAACCTAGTTTTCCCAGGAGGTCTCCCATCCAGGTACTGACCAGCTCAACCCTGCTTAGCTTCAGTGGGCAACTGGTCTTGGGCTGCAGGGTGATATGGCTGTGGCTGAGAACAAAACGTGAAATGAATTGAACAGAATAATGACATTCACAGCAATATTAAAGGAATAGTTCATCCAAAACTGAAAAATTTGGAGAAATGTGTCATTGCATCACTTTGCTCAGCAATGGATGCTCTGCAGTGAATGGGTGCCGTCAGAATGAGAGTCCAAACAGCTGATAAAAACATCACAATAATCCACAAGTAATCCACACCACTCCACTGGAAGCAACACTGGAAGGATTTGTTTCAGCTTTTGTGAAGATTCAGCTTCTCAAGACGTTAACTGATGGACTGGAGTGGTGTGGATTATTGTGATGTTTTTATCAGCTGTTTGGACTCTCATTCTGACGGCACCCATTCACTGCAGAGCATCCATTGCTGAGACATTTCTCCAAATCTGATGATGTGATGCTGTTGGATGATGTTAATCAATAGTCAAAAAGCTATTTAGGCATTGATTTAGCAAACACACACAAGTCACTTTTCACTATTCAGTCAATTCCTGTTATTACAGAAGTAAAATGTTTCTTGAAGGTTTTGCTCTGGTTCTGTTGTCTTGCTGTATATGGTTTGTTTGATGACTGAATTAAATGGTATGCAAATAATTATGCTTCAACTGCAAACTAAATGTGCTGTTTCTCTTCTGTTTGTTTAAAGTTGAACTACCAGCCTAAAGTGGCAGGTGATTTGGGGTCAGAGTAGTTGAGTCATTCAGGCTTTGAAGCTCTGGAGAACTTTATCAGTCTGAGGCGATGAATTCAGCGGCGCATGAAAACCTCCTCGAGAACGTCTCTCATGTGTTTTCACTGTGTCCAGCATTTTGAGCACACTAATAAATGTGTCTGGTTAGAGAAAAAAGCAATGAGCAATACATAGGGCTTTATCCAGCATACAAGCCTTCTGAGTCACAAATACTAATAAATGTGACATAAAAGCACTGGTTAGAGATTCCCCAAACAAGCACTTCAGTATTGAGCAATACTGCAGAGGTGTAGGGCTTGTGAACTCCCAGCATGCATTGCAGAATTAATTATGCACTTACTGTTACTGTATTGTTTTACTGTTTACTCTATGCACTAAAAATATTTAGACCTAAATTTAAGATTTGTGTATTTTAATTGCATATAATATATATGCATTTAGATTACACCGTTTTAACATAATCTAATAAACGTAATGTGAAGCATAATTGACAGTCATACATTATATATTTATAATTTATAATTATATATTAATAAGTTCTTCTATTTATTTGAAAGAGACAGATTTTCTATCTGTCTTCTATCTATTCAACAAGGACACATTAAACTGATCAAAAGTGACAGTAAAGACATTTAAAATGTCACAAAAGATTTCTATTTCAAATAAATAGTTCTTCTATTTATTTGAAAGAGACACATTTTCTTGCTTGTATTCATTAAAGAATCCTAAAAAAAAAACAAAAATATTAAAGCAGTAACTGTTTACAATGGTTTCAGCTTTTGAAAATATATTATTTGTGTGTGTGTGTATATACCGCTATATATATATATATGTAATCAATCAAAAGTAAAAGATAATAGAAGAAAATACTATTATTAATAGTAATAGTTAATAGTTCATCTGTGTGTATATATATATTCTCTAAGTAAAGTACATCAATAAGTCAAATTGAAACGCTGCATTAAAATCTCTTGCATATGACCTCACTGACCTCAGAACAGGTCGGGCTGAAGGTCCAGCCGTCGTCACGTTAGCAGCGACCTGTGAAATCACTAAAAACCTCACGCTGCAGGAATCCTCAGAGATAAAAGATCTTTTGTGTCCAAATGTTGATTTGTCTGCGTCAGTGCAGCAAAGCAGCAGAAACGACGATGGAGTCCAGAAACCTGCAGCACAAAGGTCACAGATGAATCACTGGCACACTAATGAGTGTGTGTTTATGAGTGTGTGCATGATCCAATAACAATAACGCAGCACGGTTGAACTTCTTGACCCTCCAGTGAGAGTTTATTACAGTGATGCATAATTACAGTTAGACTGAAAATGAGGCTCAGAAACAGTGGAATGATTGTGAAACCACGGAAACAGTAAGTCAGAGCAAATAAACGACAGAAACATCAAAATGTTCAAAATCTGGTTCAGGATTTAATATGATTTACTTGATGCATGAATGTTATAATGTGCCAGTCATTATCATAACTTAGAAAACACACAGTTCCAACTCTAAAGCTGGGAATAATGAAAAAATATCAAATTTGTAAGTCCACTGAAAAAAAAATTGGTGCTGAAACTCAGCAATTGCTAGTAAATCAAATAAGTGCAAAGAAATAGCAAGCAACACATTGAATTAAACTTGAAATTGTGAAGAAGGAAAACTGAAATAGTAGGTTTTTATTGTAAAATTTACTTTCTTTGTTTTATTTAAAACTTAGAAAAGTTTATTTTTTATTACCATACTTGTCAAATTAATTACAGTACATAAAGGCATTAAATTTTGCATTACAAATTTTCTGAAGTGTTGTTGAAATATGCAAATGAGGCATTATCTAATTAAAAATGCACTAACTTTCACAAATTTCCAGAAAATAAATCTGAACACTGGATGAAGCTAGGTTCAAAATGTTGTTTTATTTGGTTGACATATTAGTTAAAGATTTTTGGGAATTTGGATTTCTCTTTTTCACTTCATAAATCAGAAAATGGTGTCAAAGGAGAGAAAAAAAGACATTTTCATGATGTGTGCAGGAATAAAATGTTGCAGGCAAATAATTTGTTGTATGTCAGTGCTGCTGAAGTGGAGGAAAAAAACTTTACAGATGTAAATAGATAAAGTACAAAAATAAAATCAGGTCAATGATATATGAACAAACCCTTCAGAACATAGAGAGGAATAAAACGCTAAGTTTTGGTGTAATAACTGCTGAAGTGGAGGGAAACTAATTTAGAGAAAACTGCCTTTAAAAGATATGCATTGTAATTCATTCTACAGACATAAACATGCTTAAAAAACATAAAAGATAAACACAATATTTTGGATGCTTTCTTTAAACTAGTCTAAAAAAAAAAAAGAAAATGTTATGGAAGCAAAAAAGCCCAAATTCTCAAAATTGACCAGTGCATGAAAAAACTTTTTATGTGTCTTAACCTTAAACTCGGGTCTGTTCCTCATGATTATTTGGTCAGTAAATGATAACAGAAGGATCATTTTTGGCTAAATAATTCCTTTAATATAAGTATAATCTATTTTGAAATGAGAGACAGCTTCTTCACTAAAATGAAGAAACTACTGCCTACACAAAACAGCTTAAAGCCACACACACACGTGATAGTGATGACATTCTGCTGCTTCGAATTATTCATTCATCTATTTCAGTTCATAACGCGTGGTAAAATAATACGCTTTCATATGCAGCACATGTGAAAATCTAGTAACTGGTCGAACCTTCAAACACTCAGGTATATTTACCTCATCAAGCATCTGCATTAACGAGCAGCACAAAGACAAATGTTCATTAGTTCCTATTCAGGTGCTGATTAAAGGGCTCAAACATCTCTGATTGATTTCTTTTATGACACTTTTTCCACATTTATGATGTTATTAAAGTTTTTTGTGCATGAGACGACATGTTTTATGACTGTTCTGTTAAACCGGCTGTATTTACTCATGCAGGAGCTGAAGGGTTAATCTAGCTTTTATTCGCTCAATCCTTTAATTACAAACTCTATGTTGCATCACATACAGTATGATGACATTATTAAATCAATCAGCACTGAAATGCATCATTTTTTCATGTTACAGTAAAGAGAATGAGACTGTATTTTGCATTATCGTAATGAGAACTGTATTGTAAAATTGTATTAATAGTCCTGAAAGAAATGTCACATGCTTAAAAGAAAATGAAGGATCTTTAGTTTGTTTATGCAAAATATAATTCGATTTTTTTAGGTATAATGTGAGACGTGTGAGATGGTTTATTGGTGAGTTTCAGTGGATTTACAGTAATGCTGAAGTGACTGTGATTTTCTCCAGGAGGGTTTTAACACTGAATCCAGTCTCATTCACAAAGCCCTTCTGGATCTTTTCTCTTTCGTCCTGTGTAGTAAATCTTTCATTGAAAAGCTTCTGTTTCAGCAGGGAACCGAATACAAGATCTCAGGGATTGAACCTGTCAGTTTGATCAAGGATGCGACATTAATATGTGAGTTTGAAACACTCTAGAATAGTTGCTTGATGTATAATTGACTGTGTTTCAAAGATTTATTCATTTATTCAAGATTTATTCAAGTTATTCATGGGTATATTAGTGCTTTCAAACAATTAATCGCAATTAATCGCATCCAAAATAAAAGTTTTTGTTTACATAATATATGTATGTGTACTGTGTTTATTTATTATGTATATATAAATACACACATACAGTATATATTTTGAAAATATTTACATATATATATAATTTAAATAAATAATTTATTTACAAATTAAAATGTTATTATATTTATAGTATATCTATATTTTTCTAGCATGTCTGAATTTTCCTCATTCCATCAGCTTAAATAAATGTTTATAAGATGTTCATTGAAATGTAAACATGAAATCAAATTGCACTTAATACTCATCCCTGGTTTTATCATGAACAATCAATCAGTGTGTGTTATTCTAAAGTCTTTCATAGGAGTCTCTGACTGAAATGCCTCTGAAATGGCTTTCTATTCCGGTTGACATCACATAATGTGTTAACCAGCAGATAAACAGTGGTCATTGTTAGTTACTGTCATGCAGTGTTTCTGAAATCTTGCCTGTTAATACAATAATGTCATTGCTTGTTAGCTGCTCAAGCCGAGTGCAGTCACAGTGAGGGCTGTAACAGATGTGTTTGGAGCTCGGCCAGTGTTTGAGCATGTGGTCAGCAGGTGAAGTTCAGTGTCTGCGTCATTCATCCTCACACAAGGACACCTGCTCGCTGATAACGGAGAGATGCACTTCATCACGCAGCACACAGGTGGCCTGAGAGACTGGCTGACACCTGACCTTTAGTGTGCATTAGTATTAGAGGTCACCTCACATGACCTGCACTCATTACTCAAACACGACCTGCATCCACGCAACAGAAGCAGGTTCTTTATGTACTGCATGATCATTTCTGTGCAAAAAAGATTTATAGAAGCATCTGTTTAACATTAAATGGAATCTGATCATCCTTGATCTTCAGAGATAAATTTTTTTTTAAAAAACAATGCAAAAATGCTTTAGTTTAAAAAGAGCTTTTATTCACTGTAAATAATGATTGCTGCAATTCAACATTAGAATTCAACATTAAAATAAGTAATACTTACATATAGAAGCCTGTTTCCACCATTCAATAGAAAAAAATAAAAAATGTAACTTTTTAAAATAAATAATGTAACTTTTCATCTCACAACTGTGAATTTATTTCTTAGAAGTGCAAGTTTATATCATGCAATTTTAAGAAAAAAATGTGAGAAAAAAGTCAGAATTGTGAGATAAAAAATCACTTATATTTTTTTATTTATTGTTGTAACGGGCTTCCATAAATAATGTATTGTTAAACTATAATTTTAAATCAAGCCTGAACATTATTATTTTTTAAGTAGTGCAAACTAATTGCAGCAATATATACACTGCAATATATACATATTTTGAATACATGCAAAGATGTTTAAAAAAATATTAAGTAATTAAATTTAAATTTTGACTGCTTTGACATGGCATGTGTTGTTCCTTATTACAGTCATGCTAAATAAAATGTGTGTGTGTGTGCGTGTATGTATGTATATATATATATATCCATTTTATATATAATTGAATATAGAATTAGAATTGAATTGGGGTAAATAATGTAAATAATATCTTGGACAGGCTCTTGAATTGTGAGATTCTCCCATGAATTACTTTAGAAATCAGATATTACTTATCATTCATTGAAAGAAAGTCAATTATACATCAAGCTCTTCACATTCACATATCACTGTCCCATCTTTGATCAAACTGATGCATTCAGTCCCTGAGATCTTGTAGTGAAACAGAAGCTTTTCAATAGAACATTTACAACATACATTATTGCAAAAGAGCAAAACATCTCCTGCTGCTTCCAGAAGGGATTTGTGCATGAGGTTGGGTTTAGTGTACACTGAAGTGTGCACTTCTGAGGGCTCAATCATTAAATGCACTGTTTTGGGTCTGAAACAAGTTTCCTTTGAGGTACAAACACAGTCTGTGAGAAGTCATAAGATAAAATATGACTAATATTCATGTCTTCTGAAGTTACATAAGCCTTTGTTTGAGAAACAGAGCCATTTGAGCTCTATATTGATGGTCAGAGTGTGAATCTGTCTGAAACACAGGAATGAGTGTAAAAGACTTCAATGCACTGACAGAAAGAGCTGCTTTTAGACATTCATGCACTAATGCGCTCGGTCGGTGTGGGACGCTTTTATTCCTGATGTCTGATTTCTCAGCACTTGTTCTGATTGCATCTGCGAGCTAGAGTTTAGAAACTGACAATTCAATTAAAGAAAGAATAAAGATGCTCCGCTCTGCAGACTTTCATTATTCACTCCCCTACAATCACAGAAAAATGTCACCTCATTACAGAGGGATATATGATGATTATACAGTCTGAATAATGAGGTACGAATAGAAATGAAAGGGTGACCATGACAACCCTCCATTACAGCCATTCTCATTCCACAATGTCCATAGTGAGATTGTGCTTTCAGTGGTGGACAGTTTGCACTAAAAGAAAATCAGTTTTCTTATTTTGGCAACAGACGCAACACATGATCAAGCCTGAGCCCATCGCTGTGGTTACATGTATGTAGAATCAGAACCAGATCAGAACAGCAGCTGCTCACTAACTCACCCGTGGGAAATAAAACAATAGTGCTGCTGTTTGTCCTGAATCTGCATCTCAAATGAGAAAACCCTTGTAATCTCACACAAGTTTCAGAAGAGCGTCAATATTGTCTCGGACTCTCCTCAGATTTGCCAATGTCTGCAAACAAGCTTCAGAGATTTTAACATGGAGTCAAACACTGCAAGAGCAAACTGTTTGGACTGTGATATGCACAAAGAAAGCATGTTGTTATAGCAGGTTGAGTCATTTTCTCCTGAAAACATCAGTCAAAACTAAAACTTACTGACTTTGCTCACACATAGTATAGTATAACACCCACTAAAAATGGATAATTTTAGTACTTTTTTTGGGGGGGGGGGGGGGGTTGAAGTGGGATCTTCACACTTTTACACTTGTTGTTCCTTAGTTAAAAATGATCAGACTTTTAAAAAAAAATAGAAATTTCTCATCACGCAGGCCTCATTGATCTGAGCTCATGTACTTCAGGTTTTGAGTGAATATTGCCAAAATTATGAACAAATAATGCTTTTTCCCCCACTCATAAGCTCAGATCAATGAGGCCTATGATGCTAATTAAAAGATAACAAGTTGCCAAAAAGATTGAATCTGATATTTTTAAAAAGCCAGGCAAGGGTTAATCAAAAAATAATAACACGCACACACACACACACACACACATATATATATATATATATATATATATATATATATATATATATATATATAAGAGTTGTCAAATTCAAAATATTTTTTTTTGTTTTTACATAATATGTGTAATGTATATATGTATAAATACACATACATGCATGTATATATTTAAGAAATATTTACATGTATATTCATATTTATGCAAGATTTATATTATATATTATATATAAATGTATGTGTGTTTTATATAATATATACAGTACACACACATATGTTACGTAAACACAAACTTATTTATATATATACTGAATATAAATAAATAAAAAATTAGGTCACTATTCATTGAAAATCATAGTGAATCAAGTCGTATGACTTTGAATTCTCCTGAGTAGTTTTACATTTCAGTTTTTAGGAGGTTTATTGGCATTGCAAATATTTTTACATTTCTGTTGCCAAAGCAATTTCAGCATTGCTGCGCACAATTACAACAGTGAAAAATGAAAATAGTGTAAAGCAACATAACATTCATGAGCAACTGATGACAGAATTTGCATTTTTGCTTAACTTAATATTTTAATTGAATGTTCTGGATTCAAAACAACATGATTATCAATTGACAGTATTTTAAATGAATACCATATACCAACTGTGATTACAATAATGCACAGTAATGGAAATGTAAGATCTTCTAGAAGAATGTGCAGCTCATATTTGTGTTAAAGCGCTTACAGCATATTAAATCTTCCAGGCAAATATTGTTATTCGAGCTCTAAACTGTCTAAATTGTTTAATTTGCTGTCTGACTCGTGGCATTTCACAAGAGACATGACTCCCACAGAAAATAAATACCTGTTTGTATGCTTTATTAACAAGAAATTAAAAATTAACATTGCATTGCACTATGATGCTAAACGAGCTAATTACTTCATGAGATGCAGATGTTGTGTTCATGACAGCAGCAGCATTATGTGTTTTCTGGGTACAGCGTGAGAACTTCTGCTTCTCCGATCCGCTCTACAACAGAAAGAGACGCTCAGAGACATCCAGAGAACATTCTGAGAACATTCTAAGAATATTAGAAGAACATCCAGAGAACACTCTGAGAACATTCTAAGAACATCCTGAGAACATTCTACAAGAACATCTATTCAGGAACATCCTCGCTCAGAGACATCATGAGCTTCCTGAGAACATTCTAAGAACATGAGAACTTCTGAGAGGACATGAGAACATTCTGAAGAACATCTTCTGAGAACATTCTAAGAATATTAGAAGAACATCCAGAGAACACTCTGAGAACATTCTAAGAATATTAGAAGAACATCATGAAAACATCCAGATAACATTCTGAGAACATTCTGAGAATATTACAAGAACATCCTGAGAACATTCTAAGAATATTAGAAGAACATCATGAAAACATCCTGAGAACATTTTGAGAACATTCTGAGAATATTACAAGAACATCCTGAGAACATTCTGAGAATATTACAAGAACATCCTGAGAACATCCTGAGAACATTCTGAGAATATTACAAGAACATCCTGAGAACATTCTGAGAATATTACAAGAACATCCTGAGAACATTCTAAGAATATTACAAGAACAAGAACATTCTGAGAACATTCTGAGAATATTACAAGAACATCATGAGAACATTCTGAGAACATTCTGAGAATATTACAAGAACATGAGAATATTACAAGAACATCCTGAGAACATTCTGAGAACGTGACATCAGTCAGTAATTTGAGTTTGAAGAAACCCAGAGCATCAGTCTGAGCTGGTATGACCTGTACAGACACTAGTCATTTAGTTGTAATAAATCAAATCAAATCAAATCACTTTTATTGTCACGTCATCACAGCACATGTGCCTTGATGAGTGAAATTCTTGAGAGCGTGCTCCAGACAGTGCAGAAACAGTTAACATATAGACAGTACCATTACATACTTACAGACTTATACAGACGACAATGTGCAATATACACATACATATACTCAGTACACACAGTGTACTGTCATACATTACTATAGAAACCACAAACAGAAGCACTCGAATGCTTGTTTACTAGAATCTGACGTCTGTGTAGTGGACGACGCTCACTTGATTCCAGCTTCATTGGCAGATATTTTCAGAATAACTTATTTATCATGATATCACAGTATAAAGATGCATCTCTCTGTTTTTTAACATCAAACGAGTTCTCTCTACTAGATGAAATGCATTTCACTTCGAATTTGGATTTCACTTCAAAAGGTTTTTAAAAAATGAAATAAAAAATACATAAGATTTAACAACACAGGATGAGTCATTAATATGTTTTTTCCAGAAGAAAAGTTTAGGAGATCACTAGCACATACTGTACACACAGAAAAAGGTACAATAGCTGTCACTGGGCCAGTACCCTTTCAAAAGGTAATAATATGAACCATTTAAGTACTAATATTTACACTTTAGATACTAATATGTACCTTTAACAAGCACGCTTTAGGGGTAAATAAGGTACAAAAATGTACTTTTTGAAAAGGTACTGCCTCGGTGACAGCTTTTGTACCTTTTTTTCTGTGTAGATGTAAACCTCAAAGATACAAATATAAACTATGAGCCACAAAAAAAAACAATATTTGATCTAATGATATCTTTAACTTGATTTTTCATCAGTTGTTAAAGTTTCTATTGTGATAGAAGTCTAAACAAGAGCTCTGTTCCAGGTGATGTTGTTAAAATAGGTCAGTCCAATTAAAAATGGTTTGTTCGCCTTCTGTTTTTTTTTATGTTTATCATATGTTTATTTGTAGAAATGTGTCATTCCATCAGTGTCTCAGCAATGGATGCTCTGCAGTGAATGGGTGCCGTCAGAATGAGAGTCCAAACAGCTGATAAAAACATCACAATGATCCACACCATTCCAGTCCATCAGTTAACATCTGGAGAAGACAAAAACTGAAACAAATCCATCATTAAGACGTTTTTACTAAAATATGAGTCCATAATCCATAATAACGCTTCCTCCAGCGAAAAAGTCTCACATCAAAATCCAGTAACATATTTGTTTAGAGCTGTTTTGTCTTGTAAACGCTGCTTGATCTGTGCAGATTTCTCTTGATTCAGACCAGAACACTTTTTCACTGGAGGAAGCGTTATTATGGATTATGGACTGGTATTTGAGTTAAAAACATCTTAATGCTGGATTTGTTTCAGCTTTTGTCTTCTCCAGATGTTAACTGATGGACTGGAGTGGTGAGGATTACTTGTGGATTATTGTGATGTTTTTATCAGCTGTTTGGACTCTCATTCTGACGGCACCCATTCACTGCAGAGCATCCATTGCTGAGACATTGATGCAATGACACTTTTCTCCAAATCTGATTAATTTTCATATTTGAAATGTAATTTTGAACCATTCCTTTAAGGCTGGAATACACAAGAGATTTTAAAACACTAGGCATCACAGCCCACTCTGTAAGCGGTTACAGAGGAGCAAACACTACCAACAACAATCAAACACAGAAACATGTGCACAGTTGCTAGGACACACGGGACACATGAAAACAAAGTGTGTTCTAAGATTGTCTCAAAATATCAAACACGTTTGATCTTCTCTGACTGGATGGAATCATAGTCTGACACTAAAAACCAGAGTCTGTGTCCAAAATAGACTACTAGTGTCGACTCCTCCAGACTGCAAACTGGGCACAGTTTGTGGACAAAATCCTCAAAAATCTACTAACACTAGAAAAGAACCAGTTTTTAACATAAAGAACATTTGGATAATCTAAAGAACATTTTGTGCAATGGAAGGGTTACATGAATGTTAAAGCTTCAATGCCAATAAATAAATCTTTATTTTTAAGAGTGTAGCTGTCTATGTGAACAGTGTTCCTCAATCTCAGTCCTAAAGAGTCACTTTCCTACAGCGTTTAGTTCTAGTTCCACTTAAATCCACTAATGAAATTCTTTGAGTTCACTTGTAAATCCCAGCCAGGTGTCGAAGCACATTTGAAACGAGATGCAGAAGGAAAGTGGCTCTCCAGAAGCAGGAATGAGGAGCCCTGATGCAGGCGGTGGACTCCGTTTGAAACGGAGCCAAATTGTCTTTTAATAAAAGCTGAGAGCAACATTACTCTTCTCTGCCAAAATCAGCCCACGTGAAGTCATGAACTCAATCTCTCAGAATGACAATGGTGTATTAATAACGCTCCAATTCACATCAGCACACAATACATCTAACACAAGTACAGAAGCCTCACCTGGTTTGTCCTGTAATGTCTCTTCAGGATGTGAACTGTGCAAAAGAAAGATAGGCCTAATAAAGTCTTGAAATATTCATAATCATAGTCATATCACTATATGATGATAAAAATTGGGTAAAACTTGGAACAAATGAGTAACACGGTATTAACATTGTAGTAATTAATATTAACTAACAAGAAACTATGATTAATGAATTATTCAGCAGTATTAGTTATTATCCTTCAGAAGAAATTACTGTCTAAAAACAATCGTTACAAAATACTTTAAACACTTACAATGACAATGACTACTTTACTAGGGAGTTATCATGATTTTCACTTTAGAATACTATTCCAAATAATTATTATTAATAATAATATTTTTTTTTGCTATTATTTGTGAAATTTGCTAACGATTTCTGAGTGAAAATGGTTCTTATGCCAATTTTTTAAATCAAGGTACTAGTCAGTTACCACTTTATAACCTGCAAAAATGCTTGCTTAGTATTTTTGTCTTGGTTTCAATTTCTAGATAGATAAATTTGATTTGTATTGACAAAAAATACTAGGGAAAAAATACTAATAAATATTTTATTTTTTGCATTGTAGAATTAATTTTCCGTTTGCATTATGAAACAATATTTAGCTTTTTCCTCACAGAGACATTTACAAAAACAGTATTTATTATAATTTATTAATTTATTAGTACTAATTAGCTTATATGTTAATCAGAGTTGTTAGTTAATAGCAATATTGTGTGTAATGCATTGCGAAGTAATCTGATACTATAATTGAATTACTTTACCTTGAAAACGTAATAAGGGATTACTCTTAATTTTTCTATAATTTAATTACAGTTAACCTTGATGTAACTGCATTAAATGTATAGATTATAGAAGAATTCTACATAAGACAATAAAAGATTTTTAACATCAAAAATTAACATCTAATGCTAAAATGAATGCTTTAACTGTAACTTTCTCCTTTAAATACTTTGGTCAGTTTGAGAATAATTTATGCAATTTTATATTATTTATTTGAAAGAATTAAAAGAATCTATCTTTGTACTGTTGAACTGGTTGAGGCTGATATGTGATTTAGAAAGTAATTAGTAATAAGCAATGCAATACTTTTTAGAGAGAGTAATTAGTACACTGCATAAATAGATAGGAACAGTATTCTACCAATAATATAAGACAGCAGCACTAAACTGTCACCTGATCTTCCTGCGGCTGACAGACGAGTCCAGGAACACGTGATCAGGAAGATCTTCAGACGTCAGTGGCAGAAGTTCAGATCCAGACGTCTGCTGGGTCAGAGAGCTGGAGTCGACCATGGCCTGCTGGAGTAACCCCTGAACCATCTCTTTCTCTGAGAGCAGAAACACATCTAATGAGCTTTCATCAGCACATCAATGTGCAGGACGCAAGCGGCCCGTGTCCAGGGGTTAAACTCACAGATGTTTCCATCATAGAAACTAATAGAACAATTAGTGCGCCCCTGCTGTGTTTGTACTGCATTATGTATTTGTGTTGTTGGTGGTGATTATTTAAAGAGATGATCTCATGAGGAACATGAATAAATTGAGGCAAAGTTTATTCATGACTAATTAAACACAGAACTATGTAAGCCTGTTTTCATCACGGGATAAACCATATGTAATCGTGACTTTTTAATCTCACAATTCTGACATTTTTCTTTTAATTCTGAGAGGAAAAAGTCAGAAGTCCGAGATATAAACAGAATTCTGATTTTACATCTTGCTATTTTGAGTTTATATTTCACAATTCTGAGGAGATGTTTCCTTATTGTACATATGCAGTGTTGCACACGCATGAAGGTGTTTGATTACACTGTAAAAAATAAGTTACATTTGAACTGTAAAATTTTGTAAAAACGCTACGGAAAAAAACTGTTAATAGGTTAACAGTAAGTTCCCGTACTATATACAGGGGAAAACTGTAAAAGATCTAACCACACATTTCATGTAGTTTTACAGTAAAATGCTGTTAATTGGACACGTTTTATAAGTAAAAAATAACAAATCAATGTATAATTTAGTCAAAAACTGTAAGCTGATATTCCCAGAATTCCCTGCGTGACACTCCACATTTGAAAGTATTTTGTTTAAATAATCATGTTTTTTAATAGTTTCTGTTATCAGTTATGTACATTTGGGCTTTATGTTACATCTTCTGTTGTTTAATGAAGGTTTATTGCATTATTTAAGTATCATGTGTGTTATGATGGTGTTTTGTGTTTGCATGAATGACTCCTCTATATATTAGTATATACTTCTGCCTGTGGCGAAGCTACTTGTGATGAGCTTTGATTCTTCTCTTTCAGCTCCTGCATTATTATGCTGGTTGTCAGTATGTTAAAGGCACAAAACAGATTTTAATAGCAGTGTGTGTTGTTGAATTAACTGGTTCACATTCAAATTTCCTTGTTTGTAAATTACAGTTTTATACTATACATTTTACAGTTTTTTCCTGTAAATGTGTTTACAGTTTTTCACAAAATTATTCCGGCAACCACAGCTGCCAAAATTATTTTGTAAAAACTACTGATTTTTTTTTTTAAGTGTACATAATCGCAATGAAATAATAGTTCAAATATTAACAGCAACTGCATTTTATGTTTGCATAAACATCAAGCATTTTAAATTTAACAAAGAATTTTCTATTTCAAAGATCAATGTGAAGTCAACAGGGACATCACTTATTTATATAAAGCTAAAATATTCTGAGCAATTCACTTCATGACTGTGTTTATTATTTTCCTTTCCTCAGGTTCTTCATAATTTCATGCATCTGAATATCTACAGTGTTTGTTAGTTGCATTAGAACAATAGATTTTACACAAGAGAAACAGCAAACTCTGAAGCCTTTAGAAGTCATCAGTACTTTCAGTCTGTCTTCTGGGAAGAAAGAGATTCTGCATTTTACATTTCCTCAGCAAAAACTCATTTAGTCAGTGTTTAGGATAGTAGCATGAATGCTTAAAATGCTCTTCAAAGCAGAACATTCACCATGTGTCAGTTATTTGGTTAACTGCTAATAAATCAATCAATAAAATCAAAGGGAAATTGTTCACCTCTGTCACTCGCCAACAGAAGCCACTGCTGAACCATCGAGAGAGAATCAGTCTGCAGGATCTGACACAAGAGCTCCAGCACCTGAGAAATACAGACTTCATTGAGATATTAGTATACAAAGCTTCAGTAACTTTGTTGTGTTGTAGTCTTTTGTGTTAGCTTTTTATTCATTTTTATTTCCGTTTTAGTCAGTTTTCATATTCATCATCTTAAATTGAAAATGAGCAAACAAGAAGAGCTTCAGGATCTGTCCTGACACACTGCGTTCTGAATTAACACTGTATAGATCGCAGACTTCATTGTATTTTCATCATTTCAATTTGCAGTTTGCTACATGGTTATCCTCATCATATTGCATGCTTATTTCAGCAAGTGCAATAAATACACTTTTTACTCCAATTTTTTATAGAAATGTATAAAGTTTTGGCAGTCAAAGAAAATGACCACAGTTTATTCATCACAAAGAAAAGTCTTGTACATTGCATTGAGAGTAAAAATATCAAACATACTCTTTCAGTCAAATGTTTGGACTAATTGCTCACCAAGGCTGAAATTATTTAATCAAAAATACAGTAAAAACAGTAAGATTTTAAAACACTCTTTTCTAGCAATATACATTTTAAAACTATATTTGAATTTATTCCTGTGATGCAGTAATGATGCTGAAAATTCAGCTTTGCATCACAGGAATAAATTACATTTTAATATATATTCACACAGAAAACTGTTATTTTAAATAGTAAAAATATTTCACAATATTACTGCTTTTTCTTGTATTTTTGATCAAATAAATTCAGTCTTGGTGAGCAGAAGAGTCTTCTCTAAAAACCCTT
Source organism: Schizothorax lantsangensis (assembly GCA_027422415.1). Classification (NCBI taxonomy): domain Eukaryota; kingdom Metazoa; phylum Chordata; class Actinopteri; order Cypriniformes; family Cyprinidae; genus Schizothorax; species Schizothorax lantsangensis. Next base: position 30,954,040 of record CM049860.1, on the reverse strand, counting down.
AATCCAAACTTCTGACCAGCTGTGTATTTCTGCTTGGTGTTTTATTTGAGTCCATTCAGCATGATGCACTTAATTTGTTCTGAAACACTTTGCAAGAGGTGAATTAATGCTATTTAATATTTTGTAGAATGTTTCCATAGAAACCTAACTTCTGAGGACACTCAAAAAATCAATTGAGTTTTAACCTTAATTAACTGTAATTAAGGCAAGTATGATGTGACCTGAACACCACATGCAATCTGTCGTATAAATCAGGTTATGCCTTTACCAAAAATGTGACTAGCAATTGTAATTAAAAAGCGGGATGTCTGTTCTTCCAGCTGCCAATACTGCATTCTAACTAAAAGTTGGAGTTCACATTCACTATCAAACTGTGGTGTCAGAATGTCATTGCTGAGGTCAGTACACCAGCTCAGGTGAGTTACCTTGAGCTCCACTCCCTCCAGGGTTTGTGTCTGCCATCGCTGGGCTCGTTTGTGTGAAGTCCTGCTGCTGCGCTTCTTCCCTCCCCAGGACGAGACAGGGATGATCCGGCCCGACTGCGCCGAATACTGCGTCTTCCTGCGAGGAACTTCCTCATCTGACGGTTTCTTTGAGTTAACACAAAGACTGGCTGTATTCTCCAATAACATATATGTGATTCATTCTGCATCATATAATATAATGTATATTCATCCAGATCAAAAGGTTACACACGATGCATGTGAATCAATACACCTTTTTTCAAATGAGCCTAATGCATTTTAGATTATGGGAGTTCTGGGGAAGTTCTGCTCAAAAAGACAGAAACAAATCATTTTAAATCATAAATATGTGCTACAAATAATCCTTATCTGTCAGTTTGACTGAATGAGCTGAACATTTTCCTTCATGTTCTATTTTCAGATGTATAACAACTGTGCTGCATCATTTTCCTCATTATTTTCATTTTTCCTTTACATTGTGCTGTAACAATAAAAAAGACAACATATACTGCACATTTGTGCTCTGCTTTCCTGATTTAATATACAATATATCCCATGGATAATGAACTGGGATGCACAAAGGATATCTCGTTTTCTCTTCCCAAATACTCTTTCAGGTTTGTTTTCACAGGGATGCTTTAAATGTAAAGGTCTCCTCTTTTCACTTCTAATGCCTATTAGCCGTGTTTACTGGAATGTTGTATATTTGTTATCTGACTGAAATCACAGTGTTCCAGTTAATGAACATGTTCAAAATATGAACAGGTTAATTTAACATGTTCATAATATTTCTGCAGAATTAATTGAGGTTTTTGGGGTTATTCATGGTCTGCTGTAGTAATTTGTTACTGCTCAGTCAAATCATGCCTTTGTTTTTTTTTTATTAAATATCTTGGCTGATTTGATTATGATTTCAGCTATTAATAAGAGTGCAGTAGGCCTAATTTATGCTTTGTTTTAATACAGTTTATCATATTTGAATCAATATCACAAAATTAAAAAAGTATATATAAAATCAGTGTATACTAAAATGCTAAAAAACAAAAACAAATCAGTGAATCAATCAAATCCATAAACAAACAAACTTTGTGCACTGCACTGCATTAAATGCATTTTTTATCAGTTCATGCATTCACTAGTAATCACACTCATGACCTTCTACACTGTAAAAAAAGAAAAAAAAGTTGAGCAAACTTAAAAGTTTAAGGCAACCAGCTTCAGCAGATTTTTGAGTTTGTTTGTTTTTTTGAGTAAATTAAAAAAAAAAAATAGATGCACAAGATCTTGGCCTAGAGTGCAAAATGTATAAAATCTTACATATTAACAATAAATAATTTTGCATTATACACCAAAACCTGGTTAATATCTGAAGGAATAGATCTGATTTCTGCAGATCTGGATTGTGTGTATTGTGCTCAAAGCCTCTGCTCTCCTGACAGCAGCGTTTTGCAATGCGGGATGTGCCATTGTGATTTAAAAGCGTAAAAACAAATGTTTGATGTAGGTGTTACGGTAGGAATAAAGTGAAGCTATAAAGCTTTGTGTGGATGAATCATAAAGAGCGCTGGGCTTTACTGCGTACAGCTTCACTCTTAAGATGAGAAGTTTCTATCATCTCTGCTGACAATCACTCCATCCTTTCAGAAACACTGCATTCTCTCTTCCTGCTCATGCGGTTCTGAATATTATTCATGCATCATTTGTGATGCCTACAGCAAATAAAAGGTCAAGTACCTCTCTCTTGTCCTGCTGGGTCTCAGCCGCTGCTGAAAGACTGACTTTAGTGGCCAAATCCTTCAGTTCCTCACGCCAGCTTTCAGAAATCAGTGCTGTGGAAAGACACGAGATGAAGGAGAGCAAGAAGAAGAAACAGATGTGAGAATGTCAAAAAGGAAAAAATATATTCACATAACTAATATATAAATATAATAATAATAATAATAATACTAATGCAACCTATTTCTCTTGTTTGTTTGTTTTTATTAACTAATTCTGTCCAACTAAAATGACAGTTTCTGACAACTTAAATACATTTGGTCTGCTTTTGAATTAATTTATTTTATTGGAATTGGAAAGTAACTACAATCTTACATCTTTATGTTTGATTTTCAACGCCTAAGACATGATGATATGAGCATTGCAATATTTGCCTCTTAAAACTAGAGACCAATGTATTATTAATATGCACCTAAACTTGAACACACAAATCTCAAACATTGTGATGATCAACAAATGTTAGTTAAGTTGTATATATAGTAACCATTTAGTAACTGAACATTAGTTGTTGTTTTTTTCAAGTTCCAATGTAACAATTCATGCTAGAAACTTGTGCAACATTGTTATATATATATATATATATATATATATTCATTCATTCATTCTAAATTAAGCCTTAAAATCTCAACAAGCTGTTTTGGGTATTTTGGCCTTTTCTTCATTCACTTTGGTTTGGACACATCTGGCAGAATGTATGTTTCTCATGATACTGAATGTGATGCATGTATTTGTTTATGCCGAAATACAAAACATTGAAACATTCATTATGTGCATATATAACTACCTCCACAAACATACACATCCATTTCTTATTTACTTCTCTTCTTATTTATTTTGTTTTCTATATGTGCATATTTTCTCAAACCTTTTTTAAAGTCAAACAGTCAAACTTTTTTTTTTTTTACATTTTACTAGAAGGAAAAATATATGCATATATACATACAATAAATAGAAGTAGAAGTGCATGCATAAATGTATTTCTCTGTCGTAAAATGTAAAAATGTTGTTATTCTGTTTGATGTATCAAATGTTGTTTTCACTCAAAAAAACTTAATCCCCCCAAAATTGAAACATTCAAAACTCAAACTGTTTAAACATCACAAATAAAATTTGAAAGATTTTTAATCAGTAACCTAAATTAAAATTCCTCACATAAAATGACACAAAAGGCTTTTCTGAGCTCGACAGATTGTGAATATTCAGTCTAGACTCAAGCATCTCCTTTTGTGTTGCCTGAAGAAATAAAGTCATATGGGTTTGGTGCATCAGGGTGAATAAACATTATTTTTGGGTGAAGTATCTCTGTAACACTAAAGCAGCGTTCAGTGTTCGGTATCTGTACCTGCTCGTGGTCCAGAGCGATCCGAGCTGATCGCAGGAGTGAGAAACACAGAAGAACGGCTTCCAAACACTTGACTTTTAATGAGTGGATGCGGACATAGCGGAGTGAAGCCATACCAGTCATCATTCACCATACAAACCGGCTTACCATTCAACCCTGCGGAAAGAGGAGACCATTAGAAGTCTGTGCTGGAAATGTGATCAGACTTTCAAGTCTCCCAGGATTCAGCGGGGGATCATGCGACCATGTATCCATGCAAGGCCTGATCAAAAACTGCATTAAAATGCATTGAGCGCCTGCTGTGGCCGAAGCTCTTCACAGGATTACAGTAAGGCAAAGTTATGAACAGCTGCTAAAGTAAAGGAAAATATTCAAAGGTAGGTGGAAAGTCATCAAAGAAACCATCTGTGATGAGAATCTGCGAGCGTCTGAGATGCTCGTGTCGATCACAAATAAATCATCTGTTGCCCAAAGCAACACCTCACCAATATCCAAGGAGACCGAGGCCTGTATGTGCTTGATTTCACTCCATCACCATTGAATACGGTCTAAATTAGTAACTTGTGGGCAGCCCTGTGCGGGTTTTCAAACACAGACCTGCTTCTTCACACTTTCTCGCAGACAGCGTGAAGAACTCGCCGTTGGAAGTATGTAAATCAGTCACGTTTGTTGACAAGGACAAACTGTGTGTTTATGCAGTAACTCTTCATTAAAGTCATTCAGAGAACAGATGAACATGCTGGCACTTTCCTCGTATACGGGGCTTTTGATAGATTCAGGTGCCTTTATTATGCTAATAGAGCCTAAAACTTCACAAAACACCTTCTATGTCAGGAGTCCTGCTGCTACAGGCATATTTTACCATGCAGTGAGTCTCCAGTGCTGTGACAACATAGAGGATGAAGAAATAAATGATTTGTACTAAATATTAATCTTGCAGGCATTATGCTTTTAATGACAATATACATGTTCTCCTTGCTTTTATCACTCATTATGTGTCAACACTTTCTGTCACTAATGCAGTGTCATGACAAGTCTAGCATCTAACATTAAGAATGAATTTAGAAGATGACTGACAGCTCCATCTAATGAAGAAAATCTGACGAGAGTGAATAATCATATTTTGCACACATGCATTAAATGCAAAAGTAGTTTTTTTCTGGTGTTTCTGGACCTACATAAAATAAGAGACATTATCTACACTGTAAACATTATTTTCTTCCTCAGTATTTTTATCTTGTTTTTTTCCAGTACAAATATCTAAACATTTTTAAATCAACATACATTTAATTCAGAATCAAAATGACAAAAGTCTTGTTATCTGGAAAAATATATCAAAATTAAGTGAGTTTATGCTTAAAATTAGAAAAAATACTTTTTTTCTCTATATTTATGACCACACTGGCAGATATATAATGTTTGTTTGGTCAATCATTCATTCATCCAGAAAACAAAACTTACAACCTTAAGATCATTTAGCTTCTTAAGTAAATGCATCTTGATTCAAGAATGTTTAGATATTTGAAAATCTTTTTTTTTTTTTTTTGCTGTATGAATTTGTTTTGCAATTTTTTTGTTGATATACACTGCCCTCCAAACGTTTGGAAACGCCCTAGAAAAGTGGTGTTTTGGACGATATCACACTTCCAAGCTGTGCAAATCCTATTTGGAGAGGAAACGGTCAGCTGGCATCTGTCATGAGATGGCCTCCCAATCACCCTGACCTCAACCCAATTGAGCTACTAGGAACTGGACCGTGATGTCCATAAGAAGTGTCCAACCAGTGTGAATCATCTTTGGGCAATCCTTCAGGAGGCTTGGAGTAATATATCAATCAATGTTTGAATAAACTGACCGCTCGGATGCCCAGATTATGCAGAGCTGTAATAGCTGCTAATGGTGAATATTTTGATGAATCCAAAATATAAGTGTTTTCTATGTATAAACTGTTTATGTAATGAAATGTTTTCCCTTATCGGTGCAAAATTATCACAAATTAAAAAGGATTCATGCCAATATTGTCCAAAACCCCATTTTCTAGAGCGTTTCCAAACTTTTGGAGGGCAGTAAGTTGTTGATATATAGTTGAGTTGATTTATAATTGTGAAACTGAAAAACACCTTAAATGAAAAACACTTAAAATTAAACAAAAAAAACAACAACAACAACTATTAAATACACAAGAGCTTCAATATAAAGACAATATTAATTTAATAATGCCTGATACATTTTTCTTACATATCTGAAAGTGCTGAAAAAACCACACACACACAAATGTGAAACCTGAATATGAATATATTTTAAATGCACCGTTTCTTTCTTTGTGGTCATAGCTTGATGTAAATACATGTTCATAAATATTTAAATGTAATAATGCACAACAAAATGTTGAAGTTGCCCATCCTCATGCATGATTACTGCCGATCACTCACTGAAAAATTGCTAACTAGCCCTTTAACCTGTTCATTTCTTGTAATTGTGTAAATAATCAAGTTATTATGATTAAAAGAAGTGTCTGATCTTGACCAGAGCAGATTTCTGAAATGCAAGCATGAACGTGTTTTTGAACACGCGTGCAGACGCAGGTCTATGTATCCGGAGCGGCTCACCTTGCATATGTCTGACTCTGTGAGGATGAGGATTGTGTCTGGAGAAGAAGGAATGATGGCTGAGGCTCCCGAAGCGAAGGCTGCCTCTAGTGGAAGTCCTGCTCGTGCCCGGCGTCTCACACAGAGCTTTCTCCTGACGCACAGACTCAGGACTGAGACGCAGGCCCGACCGCAGCTGCTCATCCGAAGCCTCCATAATCTCTGGAAGGAAAAATGAAAAACGTTCCAAAAGCTCAGTCCTGTTCACCAGGAGTCACAGAGATAAAAGCATTTCCACTCATTGCCTTTGACACAAAGCAAACATCATGTACTTTCACATACAGTACAATACCGCAATTTAGACACACAAAGGTTGTATTTATTGTATGTAAAGTCTTCATTCATGCAATAATCAGTTTTTGAACACTTATTATTAGGAATACTTTGAAATACCCATGCAGCTCACCTCAGTTCACTGTGTTCCTCTGATGTTTGCTGTCGTTGCCTGGAGACTCTGAACAAAGCCAGACTAAAGCTCCAATAGCAGAGCTCAGGACGACTAAAACACCTCAACCTATTAATTTTGCATTATTTTAAGCCACTTGAAGCGGTCATGAGTTCAAGTAAATGCATTAACCTTTAAAAGTTTGCACTCTATGGCCCTTCTAAAAGCTTATAAAACATCCTTCAGATTGAAGTAATCAGGCTGAGTCTGACATTTTATGACGTTTTAAGAGAAATTATTATAAACAAACTCTAAACCACATAACATACAATTTTCACATGCTAAGACCTTCTATCAGTTGTATGCTTGTTGCTTTATTGTATTTTTGGTCATGCATTTTTTAATTCAACAATGACTAAATTCAACACTGCGGTCTATACGAAGGCCAAACCAAACAAAGAAATGTCAATGGACACAAAGCATGAGAGTAAATGCACATATATTTGTTCACCACTCAAAGAATCAATCAGGTCATGACTCTAAACTAACCACTGCAGTGCAGCGTCACATTTCTGATGTATGACAATTGTGAGCTCCACTTTTGCACGTCATGAGCACCCAGCTGTAATTTTCTGCACCACATGTAGTGTGTTCTTCTGAAGAATCATCACCTCATATGCTGCAGCATGAAGAACACACTCTAATACCTTCATTTACAGCTCCTCTGTGATAAATTGGCCCATGCAGACCGGATGCACAGAAGTAATTGGAAATTACTGTTTTTGAAGCAACAAAGGCACATTTCCCATTAAACATATTAGATAAACTATTATATAACAAATTTATATGAACACAACCATGTCCACCCACCACACAACACGGTTGGAAGACAAATAGCTTCAATCTGCTGATTGCATTATCAATTTTCACACAGACTGTGACTAGACCAGCAAACACAGAATGTCCCCTAATGTTCCTGCTATTTAATGTCCCTCTTATTTAATGTCTAAATGTTTAGGGAGAAAACAATAGTTGTATTAGCAATGCTTAAGTAAAAAAAAAAAAGTAATTTCCAACATATAATATTACAAAAGCAACAGCTTAATGCTTAAATAGCGCTGCTCTCAAATACTAGAATATAGATCTTTTTTCCTGATCACTGTGCAAAAAAGTGTTTATCCTATAGTTTTGTCTTGTTTTCCAGTGCAAAAGATTTAATAAATAAAGATACATTTACTTGAAAATTGAGAAATCTACTTAATTCAAAGGAAAAACAAGTTTTCATTCCCCATTGACAGTAGTTCTTGTTTTAAGTATAAACTCACTTCATTTAATTTTAAGACTTCATATGTTCATTTTGCATCTCAAGGATCTTGATTTAATGGATTTGCTGGAAAACAAAAATGCTTGTTTTTCTGCAGCGTATGCAATATTTAATACCATGACTTTCTGCTATAAATACAAGAACTTTTAAGGCCTTAGTTTGTGCAAGTGCAAACTTTAAGATCCTTTTAAGACCCGCAGAAACCCCAAATAACTACGTAGTACCAACATTTGGTATACCAAAACATGCTAGTCTAGTTAGCATGAGACTGTAAATGTTATTTGAAATCCCATCTGACATTTATTTCACATTACTATAACTTTTAACCTAGAAATTCAATTTGAATGTTATTTAACGTTTAGTGGTAGAAAATAACGAAATTAGGAACTGAAATTTTGGTACATGTTTGTTACCATATTTTGGTAACCAGTGTTGGGAAGGTTACTTTGGAAATGTAATAGGTTACAGATTACAAGTTACCCAATCTAAAATGTAATAAGTAGTGTAATTATTTAAATTACTTTATTGAAGTAATGTAACTGATTACATTTGATTAATTCTCTAAATTTCTAATGTTTTCAACTGTTAATCATTTTCAAACATATAAAGCAGGCAGGGTTAACCTTACAGTAGTACTCAACACTGATTACTGTCACTTTCAAAATCCTTCATCACTTGAATTAAGATTATAATCATTTAATTTTAAAGCACAGCCACCACAAAATCAGACTTACTTACTAACTTCATTCTGAGGTTAAATACAAATTTAAAACCATAACAAGAAATAGTTTAATAGCTATGATGATGTTTTTGAAATCAAATCTTTGCATAGACAGGAAACACTGGCATCTAACAATGCCTTGGAACAGTTAATCTTAAAAAATAAAGCATATAAATAAACTCAAATAAGAAATAAAACGTGTCATTTGTGTCCTAAACTCCTGAAACATTGGTGTCTTATATTCACTGCAATTTATGAAAGAAATCAATTCAATCTGTATGTGGGTGTGTTTGAAAAAAATGAAATAAAAAACAGATGTAACCCCGTTTGTAATCTTTAACATTTTCATAAGAAACTGTAATTTAATTACACATTTTTTTCCTCAGCAACTGTAACTGATTACAATTACATTTATTTTGGGTAACACTTTATTTTAAGGTGTCCTTGTTACACATATTCAATGTACTTACTATTATAATAACAATTAATTATGCATAATTACATGCAACTTTGCATGATGCAAGTGACCCTAAGCCAAACCCTAATCCTAACCTTAACTATATAGTAAGTACAAGTAGACTGTAGTTAATTAATATGACTCAGTAGTACTTAAATGTAGCCTATAATTACACTGAAACAAGGACACCTTAAAATAAAGTGTAACCTTATTTGGTAATTAAATTACGTAATTTAGTTACATGTAAATAGTTAATTCCCAACACTGTTGGTAACAGGACGTATAAAACACAAAAAATCCCTTACGAAAATTAACCATGGTTTTATTGTAGTAATAGTGTAGTAGTAACCATGTTTTTTTGGCGTATTGATTACCATTTGTATAACCACAGTTTTACAACAAATACCATCGTTAAACTGTGGTCAGTGTAGTAAAACCATGTGGTTACCATGGTTTAACTATAGGGTTTTTTTTGGTTTTATTTGTAGTAAAATCATGATTAGTTTTCGTAAGGGATTAATTAATGAGGTGGAAATCAAACCTTTAAGAAACATTACAAGGTTGGCCAAAGAAAGAAAAAAAAAGTAGTCTATTCTTCTCAGATACTAGCGCGCGCGCGCTGGCGCTCCCCACAGACGCGTACGAGCAGCAGAAGCAGCAGAACATCTCAGTTCACCAAACCTCAGCGGATCACTGGATTTATACTTTTTCCCTTTCTACGTGATCAGTAGAAGCTGGAAATCGACATGTCTTCTTCTACAGAGATGACGGCCACCGCGAAGATCACTCCGGAGGTTCTCCAGGAACTCCTGCAGTACTACAACCTCTCCCGTCAGGAATTCATCCACACATACAACATCCAGCCTCTGGTCTACATCCCAGAACTCCCTGCCGGAGCCAAAACCACGTTTGTCGTGATGTACGTGATTATTTTCGCGCTGGCGCTGGTGGGGAACAGTTTGGTGGTTTATATCGTGGTGCGTAAACGCGCGATGCGCACCGCTACAAACATCTTCATCTGCTCTCTGGCCGTCAGCGACCTGCTCATCACCTTCTTCTGCATCCCGTTCACACTGCTGCAGAACATCTCTTCTGAGTGGCTGGGAGGTCAGAATCACTTTAATTAGTCGTTAACAAACTAAATATGACGATGGGTATGACAGGTTAGAAGAGTCGAACATGACATCTACTGTATTCTTCACCTCAAACTATTCAGACATTTCATATTCTACAGTTTATGAGCTCATATTAATTAGAATACGCAATTAACAACTTGTAACAAATCTGCAGGACTAGATGCATATGAGCAGGTGGCGCATCTAAAACACATTTTCCTCTATACAATAATACAGATGTTGAGTTTATGTGAATTTAATTATTTGTGAATTGCACATAAATCAAACTTAATTTTATTACACTTTACCTAAAACATTTAATATTTCATATTTTAATATGCTAAACTGTAATATTTCACATTCAGTGTCAATGAATCACAGTCATGTTTTTATTTGTAAACATTTATCATACCGTATGTTGTTTTATGAGATCATATTAATTAAGAGGCTATATGGAATATTGGTAGGTTTATAAACTTATTTGTTAAATTGTAGGAGCATTTCAAATTTACTAGTGACCATAAAAATGTGATAAAAAATGGTGAAACATGACAATCAAATATTTTTTTTATTATTAAATACATTTAATTTATTAATGTATATTTTCATATGAAAATACTGGAAAATGTGCTGTCAACTATCCAAAACTCTCTCTCTCTCTCTCTCTATATATATACACACACTTTTTTTGCGGCATGTCAGATAGCACCATGGTATCATGTAAAGAACTACACACACACACACACAAATATATACTTCATATATGCAAAAGCACCAAAAAGTATCATGATAATACTATTATAGTACTATTTTTTGTGGCATGTCAGAGAGCACCAGGGTATTATGTAAAGTACCTTGGTATATAATGTAAATACCATGATTTACAAATATGGCACTCAATCAGTACCACAGTATGTTAAAAACTCATGGTATTACCATCAGACAGCATCTCAGTGTTTTATAAGGACTGTTTTCCTGTGGCTTTAATTAAAGTGATGCTTCAGGTCTGAATCTAAAGTAGGATTATGAGAAGTCTGGAGCAAATACACAACAAATATTTGCTTCTCTCATTTTTATATTTGTCACTGCATTAAAACATGGCATTTTAAAATGTAAACAGTTTAATATTACAGCAAGAAGTCATTAGACAAAAATATACACACCCGTATGGAAACACACATTCACTGTCACTGTTGTGAGCAACAGCACACTTTGGCAAGTTTGTCTTCATGTCATGGTGACAACCAATGAGTGTGCAGACAGTGCAGGTCATGTGATCTACGACTGATGCAGCGGCACAGGTTTTAAGCATGCTAATTTTCCCATAAAACTGTACATTATACAAGTCTGTATTCTATGCACTGAGCGAGTTCAGAGGTCATCAAACTAGAATGAACTTTCTTCACCGTGTGCTTCTGCTCTCCTGCATTAGTATATGTGTCAATGGACGTGAATGGAGCACAATGTTCAGTGACGCACCTTTAATCCTCAATAATTCAGGGTTTTGTGCTGCTCTCCTTCCCTCTGGACAAACGTTCTTCTGCAGTAAATCACTTTGATTGCTGGTCGTGCTGCAATTGCAAATTATATATGACTCTGTTAGTGTTATCAAAGCAAAAAAAAACTTCATCTACAAATGTACAATTAATTAACATTTGCACAAAAGAACAAACATCTTCTCAACATCGTCATGTCCTTAGAGCTTTTATCATGTATGAAATAGTGATATTTCATTAATGGTCAGGGTTATCATCATTAACAAAAACTAAAACCATACAAAATCATTTTTGCTACTTGAAATAAAATAAATGGTAACTGGAAAAAAAAAAATATATATATATATACACATACACCTGTATATGTATATATGTCATCTTTCGACGTATCCCGGCTATCTGATATGGTTTCATTTCCGCTTCCTCCCCCTGAACAGTTATCATCTCTTGATGCTAACAGTGCTACTGATACTTTCTGTTCCACTCTGACGTCTTGTTTAGACACTGTCTGCCCCTTATCTTCCAGACCAGCCCGTACCACCCCTTGATCTGCCCCTTGGCTGTCTGACGTTCTCCGTGAACATCGTTCTAAGCTCAGGGCTGCTGAAGGGGTGTGGCGCAAATCACAAAATCCTACTGACCTTAATGTGTATAAGACACTCCTCTCTTCCTTCTCTGCTACTGTCTCCACTGCTAAAAGAACATACTATCATAAAAATGTATACAATTCGTCTAACTCTCGCATGCTCTTAAAAACATTTTCCTCCCTCCTTTGTCCTCCTCCTCCATCAACTCTAACAGCTGACGACTTTGCCACGTTCTTCATTACTAAAATTAAAACCATCAGTGCACAATTTTCCACACCACAATCTGTCAAGCACATCTTACCAGCAAACATACACTGGTTCACATCCTTCTCTTCACTCTCTGAGGCAGAAGTCTCTAAACTCATCCTTTCCAGTCATCCTACTACTTGTCCGCTTGATCCTATTCCATCTCATCTCCTTCAAGCCATTTCTCCTGCAGTTGTACCTGTACTCACTCACATCGTTAACACATCCCTTTACACTGGAGTTTTTCCCTTAGCATTTAGACAGACTCGTATAACCCACTACTTAAGAAACCCACCCTTAACCCATCTATTTAAGAGAACTACAGACCGGTTTCCCTTCTACCTTTCATTGCTAAAACACTTGAACGAGTTGTGTTCAACCAAGTCTCTGCCTTTCTCACACAGTACAACCTCCTCGACAGCAACCAGTCTGGTTTCAGAAGTGGACAGTCAACCGAGACTGCCTTGATCTCAGTTGGTGAAGCCCTAAGACTTGCAAGAGTGAATTCCAAATCTTCAATACTTATCTTGCTGGATCTGTCTGCTGCTTTTGACATGGTTAACCAACAGATCCTCCTGTCAACCCTATTGGCAAAGGGCATCTCAGGAACCGCACTCCAGTGGTTTGAGTCTTACCGCTCAGATAGGTCCTTCAAGGTATCTTGGAGAGGTGAGGTGTCCAAGTTGCAACATCTAACTACTGGGGTGCCTCAGGGCTCAGTTTTTGGACCACTTATCTTCTCTGTCTACATGGCATCACTAGGTTCTGTCATTCAGAAACATGGCTTTTCATATCACTGCTATGCTGACACTCAACTCTACCTCTCAATCCATCCTGATGATCCAACGATAGCTGCTCGCATCTCAGCTTGCCTAACAGACATTTCTCGCTGGATGAAGGACCATCACCTTCAACTCAAACTTGCCAAGACCGAACTGCTTGTGGTTCCATCAAACCCATCGTTTCATCACAATTTCACCTTCCAGTTAGGCACATCAACCATAACTCCTTCAAAAACAGCCAGAAACCTTGGAGTTGTGATTGATGATCAGCTGACTTTCTCAGACCACATTGCTAAAACTGCCCGGTCCTGCAGATTTGCTTTATTTGACCCTCTAACTCTAGCACTCTCTGTTCTAATTCTATTCTTAATTTTTAGATATATATAAAATAAAGAAAATAAATAAATAAAGAATATATATTTTTAAATCTTTTTTAAAAAATAACAACAAATTTGTACAATTTTAAAATTAATATGAAAATGGAAAATAAGAAAATAAGAACTAATTAAAATATTAATAAAAAACTAATTGTAAACCACTTGATACACTGATATTTAGTTATTTGTGATTAGTTGCATCAGCCAATACTAAAACCATAAACATATTTTTGTTACTTTAAATAATATAAACATCAACGGAAATAAAGTGTGTGTGTGTGTGTATATATATATATATATAGATATATAGATATTATATATATTATTTCAGCAACTTAAAGTATTAAAATAACTACAACTTTAAAATATAAAAACTATATAGTCAAATAATACAATAATTACTAAAAAGGACAAAAGCACACAACAGAATTACTAAAACTTTAACTAAAATCAAATGAAAATGGAAAATACAAAAAGTACAAATATTATAAATTTTCATAAAATGAAAAAATACTTGTCCACTTGACCGATTAACAGCATTCATAATAAACATGTTGTTTTAAATTTCTTTAGGGATTTTGAGTAAGTACTGTTTGAAATAAGAGCTCATTTTATTAAATTACTATCAATAAATTGTATTATAAATATCAGCCGTGTCTAGTATATGAGTTGAGCACTACTGTAAAGTGTGCTTCATGTGTTCATGCTGTGTGTATCTTGTGTGTTTTTGTGTTGTACGTGCAGGGGTTCTAGTCTGTAAGACCGTTCCTTTTGTCCAGACCACAGCCATCGTCACCGGCATCCTCACCATGACCTGCATCGCTATCGAGAGATACCAAGGCATTGTCTATCCGCTCAAAATGAAGAGGCAGTACACACCCAAACGAGCCTACAGAATGCTAGGTGAGGTCAAACACCCACACACTCAACACGGTCTGCTCGATTATTCAATAAACCTGCAGAAAATCAAGCCCTAAAAGACAACATGAAATCAGATTTGACTCCACGCACGTTCTTAATGCACGCTCCTGGTGTTACTGTGCACGATTCACCGGTTATTCTTAAGAAAAGAAGAAAGTTGCATTAAAATGTGTTAACTTGCTCCAACACTGAAACGACTTTCTATTCAGATTGGCATCACACATCCCTTTTACTTTTCGTATGTCATTTCAGAAGGCAGCTTGGTTTAGGTAAGTGAGCAAATGTCTCTGAAGCTCCTGATGATCTGTCTAGTAACTCCCATCATGCACTGCAGCGTATCGAGATTACTAAAGGATGGAGAACATGTCATTAAATCCACCGACTGCTGTGATCTCTAAAGGTGTTCATTTGGAGGTCCGTGGACTGATATAGAGAATTTTCTTAAATTATTAAAAAATGTCCACATATTTCAAAGTGTTTGAAACATTCTTTATAGATTACAACAGTTTCTGACCACTTTCTCAGTGGCCTTAATTCCAGAAGACCCCCCCCCCCCATTCATTTTCTCTCGTAGGGATTTTAAAAAAAAAGTACAAAACTTTGAACTGTTTTAATGAGAGAAAAAATATATATATATATACCGTATTGACCTGAATATAAGACAATGTTTTTTTCTTGGAAATACATGTTAAAAAAACGCGGTCGTCTTATATTCATGGTCTAGACTTTGACATGTTAATAATACATCCACAACAATAGGTGGCGCCAAAAACGCATGAAACGAGTGTGTTATGAAATATGTAATGTAATGTGTTGTAAAGACCGCGAGTGAAAACAAAACAAAAATAAAAAATGAAGCTTACAGCATCATGAGTCGTGACTGTAGCTTGATGGGAACACACTTCCTCTGTAAGTGATTTTAAAACGTAAGACAGTACCCAGATTTGAAGACTACAATAAGATTTTACTTCTACTGAGAATATAATTTTGGTAAGCTACTATGAGATGGATGGACTAAATGTTATATCATTCAGATGGGCTACCTGTTATTTTTATGGTATATCAAAAAGTGTCTATTTTTAAATGTCATTGTTGGTACATTTTACCAGTATTTACCATACTTTCAAAACAAAAATTAAAATAGGAAAAATATCAATATGAAAATAATTTAAGAAAAAAATGTGTTTTACAGAGAAAAACAACAACAACAAGATTTGATTTAAAAAAAAGCCTTTTTCCAAAAGGTACATCTGGAAAAAGGCGGGTCGTCTTATAATCAGGGTCGTCTTATATTCGGGTCAATATGGTATATACTGTATATATATATATATATATATATATATATATATATAATTATATATGCATGTATGTATGTATATATGTATGTATATATATATATTAATAAATGCATAAATATTAATAAACGAATATTATAAATATTATGTTCCATAGAGCAAATGGAGACTACTTACATCATTTGTTAGCAGACACAAATTAGTCCTTTTGGTGCAATTTTCTTGCCACAGTTTTCTGATTATTGGAAATAATTGCAGAATCATGGGCAATTACAGTTAAACATTTTTTTAAGTTTTAATAATGCACACTGATGACTTCAGCAAAAGCATATAGCATTAATTAATGACCTCACAGCTCATGGCAGGTCTGTATTTAATGAATTAATGTTAAAAATCAATTCCCCTATGGAGAAAATAACAGCAGAAGCATCATTAAACATGTAAATCTCTCTCTGCTGGGCAATGAAAGCATTAGCTCATCTGCATGTGTAAATATGAAGTGTTCACCCGAGGGCTTTTGTCTGGATATCCTCTGATAGGTTCATGTATTCTGTTCATCATTAACAGCACAGGCTCATGGGACAGAACCCAGTAATGATCTGATTTCTATACGTCTCTGCAGGGCTGCTGTGGATCGCTGCGGTCATGGTCGGATCACCGATGCTCTTCGTGCAACAGCTAGAGGTGAGTGACGTCACAAAAAAAACAGAGAACAGCGTGTTTAATTACCATCACAGTTAACCGATAGCATTTTACAAGTGCAAGGTTAATTGCTTTGACATGTGAAAAAGATAATTTAGTCAAGCTTGACCGTCAGCAGATCAAAGATACCGATGCCACATCAGTCTGTCCTTGAAATCTTTGGAGATGAAAAAAACGTGTGACAGTAGAAGAGATTCACTTCTGAGAGTCTTATCACAAAAGTTCATGTGTTATTCATTGATATATCTGAGTTCACCAAACGAGTCATTACTCACCCTCGTGTTCTTCACAGCTGCAGAACGCTTCTGAAGAACTTTACGCTGATTTTTACATCTAATAACATCTGTCAAGTTACAAAAGCATCATAAAAGTGTCATAACAGTAGTCCCAGAATAGTGTTGCATGATAAATAAGATGAATATGCACATCAATTCTAGATTTGAAGTTAAAAGAGTAGTTCACTCAAAAATGGAAATTTGCTGAAAATGTGTTCACCCTCGGGCCATCCAAGATCAGGATGAGTTTGTTTCTTCATCAGATTTGGAGGAATGTCTCAGCAATGGATGCTCTGCAGTGAATGGGTGCCGTCAGAATGAGAGTCCAAACAGCTGATAAAAACATCACAATAATCCACAAGTAATCCACACCACTCCAGTCCATCAGTTAACATCTGGAGAAGACAAAAGCTGAAACAAATCCAGCATTAAGACATTTTTAATGCAAATCCGAATTCATAATCCATAATAAAGCTTCCTCCAGTGAAAAGGTGGTCTGAATCAGTAGAGAAATCTGCAGAGATCAAGCAAAAACTGCCAAAAAAAACAAGCCAAAACAGCTATGCGGCTGGATTTTGATGTGAGAGACAGGAGATGGACTTTTTCACTGGATGAAGCGTTATTATGGATTAATAATATGGATTTCATCTTTTGCCTTCTCCAGATGTTAACTGATGGACTGGAGTGGTGTGGATTATTGTGATGTTTTTATCAGCTGTTTGGACTCTCATTCTGACGGCACCCATTCAATGCAGAGCATACATTGCTGAGACAGTGATGCAGTGACACATTTCTCCAAAAGTAATTTTTTCTTAAGTTTTCTTCATTTTTGGCTGAACTATTGCTTCAAACGTGGTTTGCAATCACATTAAAGGTGCTATAATCAATTTCAGTCATTTTGCAACTTCCACCAAACACAGTTTCTTGAAAAATATCTAAACCTATAAAAGATTGACAGTTAGAGAGCATGGGTTGACTTTATTTAGAAGTTTCAGCAGTTTCTGAACAGAACATTTTATGCATGCAACTCTAAAATAAATAGCTTACAGCACCTTTACACTCATGCATGCTCCGTGTGAATACCAATTAGGTTTACTCTCTTATCTGTGCTCCTCAGGTAAAGTACGACTTCCTGTACGATCATCATCACGTGTGCTGTCAGGAGCGCTGGCATTCACTGCTGCACCGTCAGGTTTACACCACCTTCATCATGGTGGCGCTGTTCCTGCTGCCGCTGGCCGCCATGCTCTTCCTCTACAGCCGCATCGGCATCGAGCTGTGGATCCGGAAACGAGTGGGAGACTCCTCTGTCCTCAGCACCATGAACCACAGAGAGATCAACAAAATCTCCAGGCAAGAGACCTGCTGTTTTACACTCAGCATGTTCCCGGACAGTTTTTATTTCCAAATTAAACAGGAAAATAAAATGCAAATAACTTTCTTCACCTTCAATATGGCTTTCCGACATAACTCTTTTCACATTTTACCCAACAACATTACATGTTTCCATACTATCAAATTCTGGTGATCAAAATCAGGCTTATTTGCTGAATAATATGGAATAAAATTACTTTTGAAGCCATTATGTAAAATGCATTATTTAGGTATGCATAATGTATGTTAAATGCAGTATCTTTTCATAAATAGACTAAATAACTCACTAAACTAAATTAAAATAATAATTAAACTAAAGCTAAACAAACTAAATTTAAAATGCATTACAATATTTGCAGATTCCTTGGATTAGTAAATTGTTGCACAATTTGGAGGAAAGTTCTTAATTGCAATTTTGCTGAAAAAAAAAAAAGTTGACAGCTTGTTTGTAGGGCTGCACGATTTAGCCAGATATTTATTATATATAATTATGGCAATGAAGTAATAAAAAAAATAAAAAAATCATTAATAGCAATTATTATTTTATTTATTTAATCTAATTAATTACACTGTGCATTGTGATATTTGCAGATTTCTTGTTGCATCTGAAATTGGTTGTTTGTCATGTTTAATCACTGTCTAAAGTTGTAACAGTGAATAGATGAGTATTATAAATGCAGTTACATTTTTTCACGAGATCATGCAATGCATAATTAAGGCATTCAAAATACTAATGCATTATATATAAATATATATTATGACGTTCATCACGACATAAGCAAATTGCATCGTGTAAATGAGTTTTTCTATTAATAAACTGTCATGAAATTACAGAAACATACCTTCACAGCTGTATTTTGTTTAAACAGGAAGAAGAAACGTGCCGTCAAAATGATGATCACTATTGTCCTGCTGTTCACCATCTGCTGGGCTCCGTTTCATATCGTGCACATGCTGTTCGAGTACAGTAAGTGTGTAATGCAGCATTTACTCCTGTAATTGGTGTCACATGATGCGTTAGAATAAAAGGCTTGAACACTAAACAGAAATCACAGCAGCTCGGTGTGAATGAGCTGAATTGCAGTAGTGTGATTATTCACCGTGGCAGCTGGTGTAATTACAGGCGTCTCAGTAACAGTCCGGGTCACTCGTATTCGAGGCTGAACCCACAATCAGCGTTAACAGCCCAGATGATTAATCATTAGATGAACACCAGCCACCACGCACAGGGTTAAGAAGGTCAAACGGTTCTGCTTTATATGATTTCCTCTCGCTGCTCGAGCACAACAGCACCATACTGTAAGTTCACAAATTCCTGAAAATAATACAGATGATCTTCTGGGTACTGTGTCCTAAACCAGACACGGCGACACATAGGCTGACTGGTTGTGTGTCTGTGGCTGGTTTGAATCCTCATTATGCTTTTATCACATTATGTCTGATTAGGACAGTTCAATTACTACAGAATTTGGAGACTAATTAGCACTTAACACTGTGAATAAACACTTCAAATGCAATAACACTTGCAATAAGCTAGTCAATGTAGGGCTGTTCAGTTTTTTATATACATATTTTGTCATTTTTCTGATATTAAATTGATTAAAAATTGTAAAAATAAAATTCCAGGTTTGCTGTGCTGGTTTGTAGGGCTGCACAATTTTATTAATATAACTACAAAATAACATTAATAATAATAAAACAATTAATATTATTATAATTACTAACAACAATAACAATTATTATTAATAATAATAATTATTTTGATTTTGTAATAAATTTATGTAGTAAGGGCTGCACAATTTGGCCAAAATGTTGTGATGATGTATCAATATGGCTATACAATAATAACAACAACAATAATATATATTTTTTTTTGTCTTTTATGTTGTAATAGTAAAAATTCATAATGTAGGGCTGCACAATTCAACCAAAATATTGTGATTATATATCATTATGGTTATTAAATAATAATCATATTTATTTTGCAATAGTAATAATTATGTAGGACTGCACAAGTTGCACACAAAGTAATAATAATAACAACAACAACGATGATTAATAACACTGCTTATAACTATTAAAAATAATATTTATTTTATTTAGTAGCAATAACTTATACTACAAATATAAATTACTAAATCAAAACAGTTGAAAAGTATTACTATTATAATATTTAACTAAAATAATATCTAAAAAAATAATCATATTTCTTAATATATTTATATTTATAAAATATTTATATTTTATTTTACATTACAACTGTGAAATTACAATTCTAATATATATGGCAGTGTTAAAAAAAAAATGTCAAACGTTAATCCATCCTGTAAACATTACCTTCCCGTATGATATCAGCTAACCCTTATGATTTCCTTCTATTTCATTCTCAAACTGAGATCGAAGCAGCTGAAATAAGATTTGTTGGTGATGAACTGTTAATATGAGCTCTCCAATAAGGAATAAACCTCTTAACTCTAATGAATCAAAAATGTGTCTTATTCATTCAGACGAGCTGGAGAAGAACTACAACGAGGTCACGGTGAACATGATCATCGCTGTGGTCCAGGCCATCGGCTTCTCCAACTCCTTCAACAACCCCATCGTCTACGCCTTCATGAACGAGAACTTCAAGAAGAACTGCGTGGCCACTCTTTCTGCGTACCTGCGGCGTCCCGTCCAGCAGAGCGGCGCCGTTCAGCGGCCCGACCTCAGCGTGCACTTCTCCAAACACCTCAAAACAGAGGCCTTCAGCAGGAACAACGTCAACCCGCAGCAGAACCCAGCGCTGACGTCTTCACACGGAGATCTGGAGATATCCACAGCGTTCACCGAGCAGAACGTCAAAACCGCTTCCTCTCAGCTTCCGTCCAGCAGCTCCTGCGTCAAATAAACTCAATACAGGTGGATGAGAGCTTTATTGTGATCTGATGACAACAAACACAGCCTCAAGATCATCAGCACTGCTGTCGGATGAGTTCAGGATAACAAATCCATGATGAGATGCAGATCGAGAAAGGTTCATGAGCAGCACAACGGAAACACAACAGACTGACCTCACTTAAGGAGCGTAAAGACCATCATTCTGTCATTGTTTACTCACAATCATGTCATTTCAAACACAGATGCTGTTGTTTTTCTGTGGAGCACAAAAGTGAATTTTAAATTCTGAAAAATCTGCCGCTCCATTAAACAACAGTTCACAGGCTGTCAGAGTCCACAAATAAAGCACTGAGCCTAAAGGGACATGGAGATGAAAAAATACATGGGAGGAAAAATTATATTTCAATGCTTCCTCTGAGGGACGTAAAAGAGTTATTTTAGATTTTTTTAAATTATTTATTGAATATTTTGAATTAAATGTGTATTTACTTAATTCAAAATATTACACATTAAAGTTATAAAACTGAATAATATAAATCCCAATAATGCTAAAAGAACACATTTTTATTTGAGTTTTTTTTTTTTAAAAGGTTTACTAAAATAACATTTTTGCTATTTTTTTTAATCTTTTTTTAATATAATTTGATTATTTTTTATTTAAATTTTAGGTTTAGTTACTTTAGTTCAAGTTAAACTAAAAAAAGAGATGTAGCAACAGGAACTAGCTGAATGAAAAAATATATATAGTTCATTTTAATTCAGTTAATATGTAAATAATATATGTATATTTTAAGTAACAAAAGGGATATCATAATTTTAGTTAACTATAACTCAAGAATTAAAAAGATTATTAGGGGAACAAATGTTTTGCAAGCAAATGCAAAAGTTTTGAAATATAGTTTTTCCTCCCATCATATATATATATATATATATATGACAAATAATGACAGAACATTTTTCTATAAACTATTTTAGTTATGTTACTTGATGCCTTTATGCATGCATAAGTATTCATTATGCACAATATAATGCATAAACAACTGTAACCAATGTGAAAATGCATTATAATATTTGCAGATTCCTTGTTACATTTGCGGTTGTTTATGTTTTATTGCATTATACTTTCTAAAGGTGTAACAATGAATATATGAGTAGTATAACTAGGATCACAATTATGTTATCATACAATGCATAATAAGGTACATTAGAAGGCATAATTAATGCATTCAAAATACTTTTATAATGCATTATATATGAAGGCTTCAAGTAAAGTGTTGGCACCATTTCTTAAAGTCTTGAATAATAACTAATAGAGAAGGACACTGTAAATACTCCACTGGCAGCTCTGCTCTTTAGAGGCAAACTGATTTCCTCGTGTGGACTTTATATAGAAATGTTTGAACATTATTTTAGAGCGAAACCATTTGTGATGAACAGCTGGGACTGTTAAATGATTCATGCTAATGACAATGAACTAACGAGTTTAAACGGTGAAAATGTGCTTGTTAAGGTGTCGACTGTTTTTGTTGTCTGTAACAGATTCACGCTCCATTACAGGGGTGTTTTAAGGGTACTTGCATGCTCTGATGGACAGGAACATGCAGTGACTTCAGTAAATCACAGGATGGAGCGTCACATGTCTGTTTTTGTGATGAATCTCAGTGGCTTGATGTGTAAAAGCATGCGATGTGCAGGGTCTCAAATGCATTCACAGCATCTGACAGTTTTAATAATGCACCAAAAATAAATAACGCAAAGCAATGTGTCAATGTACATTTTATTCACACCTAATACATATTTACATTAAACATGGACGTCAGCCATGCCTGTTTTCAGCAAACAGCAGCAGCACAATGAAAACAAAACCAAAACCACACATGCAGAAATTAGATTTGATTACTAATCTATAAATACAAGTGCCTCAATTAAACTTAATCACTTAGCCTTTAACAAGTAAAAAACTCTCAAATGAGAAAATAACAGGGCTGAACGTTCACAGGAATCCCAACATAAAGGTCTATTATCATCAAGATAATATCAATCATCAGTGATTTCAGTCTTACTGGAGATTCATTCATCAGATCATCATTCTCACCCGTTGAGAATGGGAAACACTGTTTTGGTGAGGCCAAAAAACCCTAAAGTCACAAAAACCTAAGAGGTGCAGAACAGCTGGAGATCTGCAGCAAACGCTCATTACGCTCCACATCACAGCCGTACAGACACGCGAGTGGTTTATACGGCCAGAGGGATGTGGAAATCAGGACTGTCAAAGAGCAAAGGCCTGCGCGGGGGATTCGGCTCCTTCGTGGCGCTGTGTAAAAGCTTAAAGAGTCCAGTGCCGATGTTCATGGGGATTCCCATTATAATGCACTCAGAGACACCTGCAGAATG
Organism: Schizothorax lantsangensis; assembly: GCA_027422415.1. Classification (NCBI taxonomy): domain Eukaryota; kingdom Metazoa; phylum Chordata; class Actinopteri; order Cypriniformes; family Cyprinidae; genus Schizothorax; species Schizothorax lantsangensis. The sequence continues at coordinate 30,930,479 of CM049860.1, read as the reverse complement.
ACACCGAGAGAGGAAAGAGTTCAGTTTGTAGACGACAGATGACATCCAAAAAATAAAAATAAAGAAAGAAAAATGTAATGAAAGTAAAATAAATGGAAAAATATGGAAAATCTAAGTTTGCACTGCTAAAAACAACAAAATTGCAGGGTGAATCTCACATTATTAATAACATAAAGGCAGTGCAACAAGTACTATCGTTATGTGAAAATACTTTAAAACTGAAATATTAAAACTAAACATACTATATGTATATGTATATGTATATATATATATATATATATATATATATATATATATATATATATATATATATATATATATATATATGTATATGTATATATATATATATGTATGTATATATATAAAAATATAAATATATACATATGTATATATGCATATATGCATGTATATATATAAATATACACACATACACATACATATATATATATATATATATATATATATATATGTGTGTGTGTGTATATATATATGTATATGTATATGTATATAGTTAGTTTATTTTATTTTTGTTTATTTTTAATATATTAAACTTTAAAGTTTGCATTTTTAAAATGTATTCATTTACTTTTTGAGAATGAAAAATGGGAATTAGGAGTGAAAATGTATGAATAATGCAAAAAAGTTCCTAAAACAGTCTTACATCATTACAGCAATTCATATATATAAATTAGAATAATTATTGATATTCATAGCATAGGAATATTTTTCAGGAGTGCTACTGAGAGGCTTCATTTGATTGACTCTGCATGTAATTTCTTTGCTCATGAATTGATCTTTTCTGTCATTATGCATGTTTCTGCTCATCACTCACCGCAGACCGAGTCTTTCTGTCCGAAATAAGCCGCATCAAACAGATGATCCGCTGTCTTCTCAAAGGACGCCAGCATGAGAACGCTCTCCTTCATCTTGGCCAGACCAAAGCGGGTGATGCCCAGAATCTCACCCTACGACCCAAGAGACGCTCTCATCTCACTCACAGTCATGAATCCATCACTCAACATCATTATAATGCATTTATCACTTCACAATCTCCTTCAGCAGCTGAACCGCTCTCACCTTATAAGACATGAGATCCGCCAGCAGCATCACGTGTCTGCGGTCGATGCTCATACCGTGGTTTACCATGGTGTACTGGATCTCGTTAATGATGGTGGATCTCGCCGCTTCGATGCCTAACGTCTTCTCAACCTGAAGAACATGAACAGATCATCATAAACACTAAAGATTCGAATAAACATCTTCATACACAACAGAGAAGCTGAAAATAACATATGTGCATCTTCAAAAAAAAGCCAACTATTTTGCTGATTTGCAAGAAATACTACTCCTAATATTACCTAATTTGATGATGCGGAGTTCAAAAATATCAATACAAATTTTCCATCATGTACAGTTTTTACAAAATAAAAATGGAGATTTGTCAAATTGCATATGTATCGGCTTCAATGCACAACAAAAGCAGTCAAATGTAAAACGTTTGGTTTTTAATGACAAAAAGAGGATTTAAAATTTAATTTAACTTTCAATTTGCAGAGTGGAAAAATCTGTTAAAATACTCATTGTACAATAAACATGAGTTTATAAATAAATAAGCTTTTTCACAAAATCAATAATATTTCGTCATTGTATGGAAGCAGTAAAACAACCACAGATAAAGCAGAAAACATGGCTCGTTTGCACTTTCTAACCTTGAAATCAACATTAGGCATAAAATAATTATGGCTGCAAAGGGGCAGGAACTTAACAAAAATTTCCAAAATTATCCTACAAAACTTCCAAAAAATTCTGTAATGTTTCCAGAAATTTACTGGAAATTTTCTGCCACTTTGCAACCCTAAAAATAATGTCATGCATGTGAAAATGGGCTGAGAATTGAACAAATTGTTGTAATGTGGCTCAGATTCAGACAGGATTCATGTGTTTGTGGTGTTTGTCTGCCAATTAAGGGATAAATAAAGACTTCCTTCACCTTACAAATGGTTGTAAAAAGAGAAAATGCTATGAAATGAATCATATTTTGTGAGAAAGTGTGACCTGCTCCACCAAAACTGGCTATTTTTAGAATCAGCAGCTTAAAAAAGGCCTCTAACACTAGCTTGCTTTATTCTTTTTCTATTCTATCTGTTTTCTTTTTATTTATTATATAAAAAAAATAGAAAAACCTTGCTACGTGTACTGTGTTAAGCTAACGAAGACTTGTTATAGCACTTGCGTATCATTGCTCTTTTGTTGATTTTGATTGCTTCCATTGTCCTCATTTGTAAGTCGCTTTGGATAAAGCGTCTGCTAAATGACTAAATGTAAATGTGAAATTAGTAAGAAACCAGTCTAGTATTTCATTCAGTAGATATGATGTGATTTAAAGGATTCACTTCTGCATTTAAATGCAAAAACACTGCCGTTTGAAGTGCTGCCCATGTAAGAGACTGCTGTTTAAATGTCACACTCTGAAATAGATACTGAGGAAAGTGAACAGCTCGATCCGTGTGTGTGTGTGTGTGTGTGTGTGTATCTCTGACAGTCAGACTGAGCTGTGGGCGGGACGTACCTCATATGTGTTGTTGGATGTTGTTCTGTTGCCGTTGACGCCGTGTGTTGCCATGACAGCCCTGAGATTATCTCCCTCCACCAGCAGTTTGAGCTTTTGTTTGCCGCTCTGTTCATCTATGTGAATGACGGCACGCGCCACTTGAGGGATGCCCTGGACCACCACCTGCACACACACACTCTTATCTATTAACAGTCGACTGATATCTGCCACACGCACTAATAGGGCCCTATGAAATCCGTTTTTATTTTTTCCCAAATTCCGTTTTTTCCATTTAAAATTTTTCTTGATTCTGTTTTTTCCGTTTTCATTTTTCTGGACTCCTTTTTAATGGTAAAATTAATAAAAATTATGAAACATACAATTTTACATCAATTTATTCAAAGTTAAACAAAAAAAGGCTTGTGACTGTCCCATTGACTGCAAAGTAAATTACACTGTCAAGGTCCAGAAAAGTATGAAAAACATCGCCAAAAAAGTCCATCTGCCATCAGTGGTTCAACCGTAACGTTATGAAGCGACAAGAATACTTTTTGTACGGAAATAAAACAAAAATAACGACTTTATTCAACAATTCGGCACAGTAACGTCACCGTAGTGCCATTTTGGGGAGTATCACTGCACGCAAAATGCGTACGCTCTTCCGCGTCAGCCGCGACAGGGATTTATTTCCGTACAAAAAGTATTCTCGTCGCTTCATAACGTTACGGTTGAACCACTGACGGCAGATGGACTTTTTTGGCGATGTTTTTTATACTTTTCTGGACCTTGACAGTGTAATTTACTTGGCAGTCAATGGGACAGTCACAAGCGAACTAAGCTTTTACGGGTTTGGAACGACATGGGGGTAAGTGATTAATGACAAAAAATTTACATTTTGGGGTGAAGTATCCCTTTAAGGGTAATTTTTAGTACTTTTAATTTTTATTTAGCTTTGAATTTATTTCAGTTTTAGTAATGTCAGTACTTCAACTTAAACATTTTACACACATACATTAACATTTCAAATTTAATAAATTAATATATTTGAACAAATTAATTAATAGGATGTTTCTGAACGAGCACTAACCCTAGTAAGTTTGCTGTAAAAAATTTAATTGTTCACTGCTGGTTCATGATATCTAATGCATTACCTATTTTAAGAAATTAAACCCTTTTAAGTGCTACATATAAATACAAGTATAGGGACCAATTTTCAATATTAACTATTTGCTTATTAGCATGCCTATTAGTAAAATATTGGCTGTTTATTAGTGCTTATAAAGCACATATTCTGCATGATCATATTCTACATACATAATCCTACCCAATACTAAACTTAACAACTACCTTACTATTAATAAGGAGCAAATTAGGAGTTTATAGAGGCAAAAGTTGTAGTTTAATGGTTTGTTAATAATAGCGAGCAATGGACCTTAAAATAAAGTGTGACTTTTTTTTTTTTTTTTCAATAGTACATGGCTTATAGAGACAATTATGATGGAAATAGGGTCAGTGTCCAACACTGTGGCGTCAGGACTGACCTTAGGAAGCTCCTGTTTGAGTGACTGCAGGACGTAGTACATGGAGCTCTTGCTGTTTTCTCTGGGAGTCACACAGACCACAGCCTCTCCGTGAACCGCGATATCACCTGGCTTCACCCGCAGCTTTGACGTAAAGATGGAGTATCGCACCGTCTCTGCGTTCACCTGAACAGAACCGACAACAATACGACTCTATAAACCTCTGTAGAGGAGGATCATCACTGTGTCAAGAAAATCAGTCATTTAAAATCACTCAACAGCAACAGCTGCTGAGAGAGAGAGAAAATACAGTAATGACAACAGCAGAACTATCAATATAAATAAGCGAAAATCCAGAGACCGATAAAAACACTGGCGCTGGAAGAATAATTTTGAATTAACATTTAATTATGATCAATCTGCTGTTACCTCCAACCTCAGAAGACGAATCCTCTCCAGCGACAGCTTCACCAGGATGAAACAATCATCAGGCAGGAAAACCTCCTCGATGTACTCGGAAATCTGATGGAAACGATCAATCAATTCACTGATTAATCTGAAAACAACAACACAACATAATACACAAACCACCAACATACTGGCGCTGTCTCAAAAATTAATGCACTGCCTTTCCATCTACCGTAATGTGAACGTTTTCAAAACTGGTATTAGTTTCTCCACAAAGGACATGCTCAAAGTTGCTTTATAATTTAGGTAAAAGGGATCCTACTTTTCCTGAAAGCCTTATAATGACTTTATATTCCTCTCAAATTTTTGGAGCAGTTTCTGTGACATTAAACATGAATGAAAGGCATTTCGATGCAGAACCCTGCAATTCAGACTCACTCAGATCAAAAGCTATTCTGCATCCCTCCATTACAAACAATCTGACACCCATTTCAATCATGCACATACTGAATATAAACACAGAAAAATATCACATGCTACAGGCCAGAGAGGCCATCATTTTCCCACACTGCACTGCACTTCAAAAACAAATACATTTTCTGAAGTAAAAGTGCTGTTTGTTTCAAAAACAAATTCTAGTGGTTGCCAGGGTGTTGCTTGCAGTTCTGAAGTAAAAGTGCTGTTTGTTCATGCAATGCTATGGGGTTGTTATAGTGTTTTGAGTTTATCTAAATGCATTGCTCTGCAGTTGGCATGGTGTTCTGATACGCCTATACGTGACTTTTTCCTCTCAAAACGCAATTGTATACGAGTAGCACTGTTTAACAATGCAGCAAACATTTTTCAATACCTTGAAAAAATACTTTCATGTCTTTAAAGCGTTAACAGACTTTTCCTTTTGTTGAGTAGGCTACATTTGGCCAAAATCTAGAAAAGATGATGCTGTATTGGCTGACTAAGCGCAGTGGGTTAAGACAGTGGTTCCCAAACCTGTCCTGGGGACCCCCAACCACAGCATATTTTGTATGTCTCCCTCATTTAACACACCTGATTCAACTCATCAGCTCATTAGTAGAGTCTGCAAGACTTGAAATGGGCGTGGCCTATGAGGGAGACATACAAAATGTGTGGTGGCTGGGGGTCCCCAGGACAGGTTTGAGAACCACTGGGTTAAGATACCAGATCTCCTGTTTTTTTTGTTGTTTTTTTGAGTAAAGAAAATGCTGTACTTTATTATTATTGGCAAAGAAAAAGTAGTTTTTTCTACTCAAAACGGTATCGGAACGGTAATAATACAGAGGAACACAGGAACAGAAACGATAAAATATCGATTCCACTCAGAGTGAACCGATTGAATTTTTTTCCGTTTTCAAGCCCTGGTTATGAGTGTTTTTAATGCATGGCTATGTGTTTGTCATGGTGTTCAGGGTGGTTGCCAGGGCTTTGCTGAGGTGCTTTGAGTGTATTAAATGCACTTCTGCAGTTGGCATGTTCTGGGTGATTGGCAGGGTGTCGCTAATTCAATGCACATCTAATTCAATCGAGTGCATTTTAATTTCACTCCTAACAGGAAGCATGAACAATAGCAATACTAATGCAGTATTAATAATCAGCACAAGTCAAACTCCGCGCACCTCTCCCAGTAGAGTTTTCTCAATGCGTCCTTTCACCAGCCGAGCGAAGTCTGGGTCATCATCGGTATCCAGGTTGGCACTTATGATGGGCGTACTGAGACACAGAGAGACTCGTTAGCAATAAGAACTTGAGTTACAGCAGCCATTAATCATCCGTGAAGCGTCAACAGCAGCAATCACGCCGGAGCTGCATGCCAACACTCCTCCACCCGACCGTGAGGTGACAGGCGGTCCTCACCGCCCACGGCTTCTGACTCTGATTGACAAATGAGTTTTCCTCCTTCAGGGGTCGAGATCAAACTCTCATGAATCGATGGCACTTGTGTCAGCCGCTGCACTTACAGTCACCTGCACGTCTATAATTTTCACAGGGTCTTTTCTAGAGTCTAGAAATTCTGTATTGCTATTTTGTGAATGTTGTTTCAGGTTTTTTTCCTCTGACAGGTCAGTTTCAGGTCTGTTTAAAGGATTTGAGGTTGGCTTATGGTTATGGCTTATTATAAAATAATACTGCAGTGTTAACCATGGTATATCAGATGGTAATACCATAGCACATTACCATACTTATGTACCATAGTATTTATATGGTACTCAAAGGTATATAAAAAAATTGTGAAGAAATAAAGAATAGTAAAGTTAAAAAAAATTAAGTTGTATATATAATTTTTTTTTTTTTTTTTTTACATATTTTTGAGATATGGACAGGGAGTAAAGAACATAAAAATATAAATCAAATCATATTAATTATAATTTATTAAATCTAACTATAAATGATTTATAATTTTTATTTTAGATTAAAAATAAAAATATAAAACGATAAAAAAAATCACTATACTACTTTCCCAGGCTTGGAGTTTATAAATATAATTATAAATAATAATTAATAATTTTAATTTATTATACTAAATGATTAAAAGTTATATTCACTATAAAGAAATTCTACTCACAAAAAAAAAAAAAAAAAAAAAAAAAAAAAAACTTTTCCAAGGCTGGAAAACACAATTCCCTGATATTTCCAGGTTTTCCAGGTGTATCAGGGTTTATGAAGTCACCTTATGTTTTTGGATGCATTGATGATCTCTTTGATTCTTGGGACTCCCAGAGTGATGTTCATGGAAGCGACTCCAGCGAAGTGAAACGTCTTGAGGGTCATCTGAGTCCCCGGCTCCCCGATGCTCTGAGCACACAGAGCCCCGACGGCAGAGCCCGGCTCCATCTGCGCCCTGAGCGTCATACAAATCACGTTAAAACCATTTCTGTCTCTCAACAGCGGTTAAATCATCTCAGGATCTCATTTAGCCATAGAAGTCATTGCATAAGCGTTACACAACTGGAAAGAGCCTGACATGGTCAGTAATGGTGCAGCTCTTTCCGCCCATCACAGCAGCAGATTACGCACAGCTCATTAGATGAGCATCCCTCTACTGAACCGAACAAGTGCAATTAGAGCTTGTGTACCACTGTGTTACCTCATATATTTGTCCCTGCAGGTTTCTAGAAACTTCTCCAACTGGGTCGGAGTGATTCTGTCCAGCTGGTACAGAACTTTTGGCTGTAATGAATGAGAAAACAGGCCATCAGACACAAGCATATAAACACACACAAACACACTCATATGAAGCTGAGCTCTCACCTCTGTCGTTCCGTTGTCGTTGATGCCGTACTTGTCACGTGTCTTTTTGATTTTCTCTGAAACTGTTTTGATGAACTTTCTGATTTCCTAGAATTGAACAGATTTTCAAAGCATTTAGAAACATTTACAAGAACACAATGAACCCGTTATGCAATGCAGAGCTCATTAACTGCAGCAAAATCATTCATTAAAATTATTCAGCATTGCACAAAAGTAGAAAATAATATATTATTGGATTAATTTCACAGAGTCAATCAAGAATGTCAAATATCACCTCAAAATCAAAAGAAAAAATTTAACCATTTCATGTGAAGAAAACAACTTATTTTGAGGACTTTTAGGATTTTATGCATTCAAAATCTCATTACTGTAACACAAAGAAAAATACATTTAAACTTTAAAATACATCCAAATAATGTAGTATTTATTGCACAGACTTTCATCTTTACCAGTGTTGTTACTGTTAACTAAAACCAAAACTTTGTCAATTGAAATAAAGCTGAAATAAAATAAATACTATTAGAGGACTTAAACTATACACACGTTATTAGTAATGTTAATTAGAAATGTTGCCTTGGAAAATAATAAATACAATAAATTGTTTAAGTACTAAAATTTTCTGAACTAAACTGGATTGAAAAAACTAAACATAAATGTATATTATAATAAAAAAAAATTAATTGGCAAAAGCACAAAAAAATAAGCAAACAAAAATTGAAAATATAAAATTCTAAAAATTAACAAATACTATATTAGTATACAAATAATACTAAAACAACACTGATTTATACTGATAGATAAATAAAGAAATACATAAAACTGCATTTCTAGGCATGAATTTCATTAATGTATTACAGTACTGAAAATATAATGAGAATAAAAGTAAAATATCTGAACAGTCACAGTAATGAATGCTTGGGGAAAAATATGCTTAATAATAAAAAAATAAAGTAGTGAAAAAAAATTCAGCAAAATAGTTTCGCAGTTTGATTTAGGGTGCAATATGAGCCAAAAATGTCTTCAACACTGACATTCACCCAGTTATATATTACAACGGTGCAGAGAGTTGCAAAGAGAATGAGGAATACAAATTCACATAAACCTGAAAACCTGTTTGACTGACAGTGTGCAGGATTAGTGTTGATCAGCACCAGCACAAGTTATAACACTGGTTACTACAGTAATCCATGCTGAAATAAGCACACATCTGGCTCTCATATATAGAAATGAATAAACTCGATCACTGTCACACACTTCATGCGTGCAGTACTGTACCTGTAAGTACTTGTCACTGCCAGTGTCTGTCAACGCCTTCAAACGAAAGACAGACACTGACCACATCAAATAAAAACAACCCACACTAAAACGTTTAAATGCAACATGGCCCTGGATGGTGGAAGTTTAACCCATTTGGAATGAGCTTTATTTTAAAGATCCGTGCCCTCTTGGACCACGTGTTGTTTACTTGTGAACAAAGTAAAAACACTCGTGTTTCTTTGAGAGATGAGTGCGTTTCGCTGCTTGGAAAGACATGCACTCATCTATAGCGCTTTGAGCATTCAAAGAGTGAAGAAGCTTTAAGAAGGCTGATTCCAATGAAAAAGGAAATGTGTTTTCTTTGTATGTTCTGGCCTTGGGTAAACTTCCTGTCAGATTGTCATTCATCATTTTCTATTGTTTGATAAATTGTTCAATTTCCTACAGCTGTGGAGTTTGGTGGTTGAATCACACATTTGGGATGTGGGTAAAGTCACAGCGGTGGATCAAACTAACCATGTTAATTTGGAGAAATATATTAATTATCTTGATTTAAAGGAGTAATTCACTTTCAAATGAGCGGTGCTCGTCATCTTATTCTCACCCTCATTTTGTCTCATTTCTTCTGTGAAACACAAAAGTTGTTAGGCAGAATGTTCATGCTGCTCTTTTCCATACAATGAAAGTGCCTCCAAAAATGACAAAGCATCATAACAGCAGTCCATATGACTATTTTCAAGTCTTCTTAAGCAGTGGATCTCAATCTTTTTGACTTTAAGACAATTTTAAGCAGATTATCTTTTTCTTACCCAAGACACTTTAGGAGAAGCATTTACATAATCTAATGAATCTGTATTTTTTAAGTGCATTCACAGATCAAAATCAAATCCAATCTTATTGTGAATCAGATTTAATAGTTCTGAATTTGCATCCTAATTGACAAAACCTAGGAATCGTGAATTGAATCGCTTTCACACCCTATAAGAGAGCCAATATATTCAAAAATTATATTTTAAAATAACATTTATATAAATGATTATAAATAATTAAAACATCATAAAAAAAGTCATTTTTAGGGATGATTATTATTTTTACCCTCAAATTAGAATTTCTCAGCACTTTATACATAAAATATTTTAGAGTTTGACAATTAGAAAAAAAATTATATTCATCATAAGATTTCTAGAAATCAATCTTTTAATATTTCTGGAGGATTATTATAACTATTATTATTATTATTAACTCACAAATTACAATGTCTCAGCACTTTCTATCCAAAAAAATATTTTAGTGCTTAATGAATAAGTATTTTTAGCGACATCATAATAAATATAAAATTTTTAGCGACATTACTAGAAAAGATTATATTCCTCATAAAAACTGTCCATGACTTTTCCAGATCTATAAATCAAACTTTTACATTACGTCTAGGTTTTCCAAGGCTGTGGGAAACAACAAATCTCTGTTGATGAGGGGATAAAAAAAAAAAAAAAAAAGGTAAATTATATTTAAAAAAGCAGTTTTAAATCATTTTAAAGCTTGTTTTGTCTTATTTTAATCATTTTAAACCACCTTTCAGCCTCCTGGTTGAGGAATACCAATCTAAAGTCAATTTCAGACTGTTCCTCACATGTAGCATCATATGACACCAGCAGACTTGAATTTAATCATATGGACTATTTTAATTGTAGCTTTTTAATAATGGAGCTTGACAGACCCTCGTCGGATTTCATTGTATGGAAAAGAGCAGCGTGAACATTCAGCTAAACGTCTACTTTTTGTGTTCCACTGAAGAAATAATCTGGGTTTGTAACGACAGATGAATCTCTGTAGACAAAAGAGCATCGTCTCACCTCCAGAAACGTGTCTTTACAGCACAGGAAGTCTTTTCTCTTCATGATGGAGTCTGAGGTTAAGATCAGCTCGTTTCTGCTCAGCGCAGGTTCACCTGGACAGCTGTGCACCGCCTGAGAAAACACAATATTAGCGTTAAAGAAGAGAAAACACTCTTTAACTCTCAGATTCAGAGGAGCGAGAGAGAAAGTGACGTACAAAGTGCTCTTCAGCATTCCCACAGAGAGTGTTTCTATATCCCAGCATCCTCCAGCACCATTTCAATCAATTAGACTCCACAGAAAGCGGTAATCAAGTTTCAGAATGTGAATGGAGACGAAATAAGGCAGTGGTGATTGTAACTGATGGGCAGCTAGTCTCTCATTTTGCAAATGTCAGTTCACATTTTAGCAGATGCCAGTATCCTGTGATTACTCAGACACGAGCAGAACCGCGTGACAAAAGAACAAACTAGACTTCAGTTTCTCTGAAGAAAACAATGAATAAAAACCATGATCAGTGAATTTAGGCCCTATAACTTCCCTACAACTGTATAGCAAAAAAGTAACAACAACATACTTATGAAAAATTAAACATCAGTAATATATATACATATATATATATATATATATATATATATAAAACACACACACACGTGTGTAATTTTATTGATTAAAAATTGCGATAAAGAGACCTTTTCCTATTCTTTAATATATACAAGAAACCTTTCAATTTATTTTATTGATTAAATTGTAAGTGTTATGAATTAAATGATTATCACCATTTTGATGATACATTTGTATTAGATCATTAAACACAGGATCCAAAAATATTAAAAACAAACAATTTGTGGAAAATAAAATGGTATTCATTATTGTTAAAATTGCAATCATATATTAAATTGTAATTAATTCAATTGGTTAGACATGCTTTTTATTATTAAATTTAAAAAAGTATTTTTTTAAATAATCTATGTCTACTATATTTCATGAGGAATAGCTGAACCATAAAAAAAAAAATTTTTGTCACTTAAATTTGATCTGTTCCTCATAAAGCAGCATACTATGAATTGTTAAAGTTTTATGAATTCAATTTAATAGACATGATTTTTATTATTAAAATAAAACACTATTATATTTGATTAAAATATTAAAACAGAAAAAACACTTTAAATCATCTAAGTGTTTCAATGAGCAATAGCTGAACTAATATATATATATATATATATATATATATATATATATATATATATATAAAAGTAAATAAATAAAATTGTCACTTTTTTTTATTTGATCTGTTCTATGTACAAGGCATCATACAGCCATGAATACTGGTTCATATTGTGTGAAAATGAATTTAATAAACACGTTGTGTAAGTGTTTTGGATGATACACATGTTGTACCAGACCTAACGGGGTTTAACCAAACATTTAACCAGAGTTTCTTTCTGCATAATCTCTGACGTACTCTGATGTTGTCGAGGACTCTTTTGAACTCCAGCGGTTCGTCTTTTCCCTCCATGGCCGCGGGGTCGAGTCCGTCTCCGCCATAGATGAACTGTATGATGTCACCGGTGGAGCTGCGCACCGTCAGATCGTACTGAGAGCACAAGTCCTCCAGAGACTTCACCAGACGCCTCTGAACCACACAAACACCACTCATTAGTTTACCCATAATTCATTACTAACGGCAAATCTCAATAGAAGAGACTTTTGCAACCCTGTAAAGCTACTGTATCATCTTTGATAAGCTTTCTTTTGCTGAAATGTCTTTGCCAGTCGCACACAATCTACTCCATGCCTTCTGTCGTCTGATTGACAGTTAAGACTTTTTTTCTTCATTCATTTGTTACAAGCATCAAAATTCCATCATATAAATATCACCATCTGCAGCAAATAGCATATTTTTGCTCAGTTTGAGCCTCTGAATAAAATCGAGCTGTTTTTTTCCTCCATATTCTCACAATATCAGACTATAAGAGCCAGAAAAGCCTGATGGATCAAATATGACACTTACGCAAACTTTTTACAAATATTTTGTCTAAAGTTTCAATAAACTCTACCATTTCCAAAAACAATTGTTTCGGACTATTATCATTTCACATGTCAGGCTTTACAGTTAATACAAGCTAAAATGTAAAAAGTTTGCATGCATGCATAAATCTGATACTTGTACTAATTGCATCATTATACGGGAGGCAAACAGAGGCGCATCTGCTGTCGGACCTGCATGTATCCGGTCTCTGCTGTTTTTACGGCCGTGTCGACCAGACCTTCCCTACCAGCCATAGTGTGGAAGAAGAACTCGGTGGGGGTCAGACCAGAATAAAAGCTGTCTGCCACAAAGCCCTTCGCAGCAGGGAGCTGAAACATAAAAGAACAATCACACAAACATGATGCTTTTATTCCACACAGCCTCTGGTCTTCTTTAACCTCAGATAACTTTTAAAGTTCTGAAGCCTTTCCTCAAACCCAAAGGAATTGTAAAGCATGCTAAAACATTCATCACGTCTTTGATTTTTGTGAGTTAATGACATGATTATAATGAAAATGGACAAAACGTACACAAACCTTGGACTTGCTAATGCAAAGATTGTTATCAGTCAATTGAATAAGGATGCATGTTTTATTTCTGGCAAATGTATCATTTAAAAATGTGGAAAAACTAATTAAACAGTGTAAATCTACTCAATTAAAAGTGCAGAGCTACTGTAATCTCTCCTGTGTACCTAGACAACTGCTTTTTAATAAAAAAAAGCATTTATTTGAAATCATCCCAGCAGACAGAGGACAAAAGTTGCTGTAATTGAAGAATCAGTCATGCATACAGAAAGAAAGAGATAAACAAAAGAAAAGCTGCAGACTCGAGTGGTTTGTTCTTACTTTGGAGTGTTTTTCAAAGTGAGGCAGCGAACGGTTCTCAAACCCATTGGGAACACGAGAGCCGCTGATGGCCTGCTGCCCGACGCACGCGATCATCTGTGAGATGTTAATGAATGAACCTGGAGACGCAGAGATGATTTTAGACTCATGTGTTAATCATCTGTGATTCACAGCCTTTATGAATACTTCCTTTATGAATTCAGAATTTTCTGATTGATTAGTGAGAGAAATCGTGCTCTGTCAGTGTAACTGTATAGACTTCAGTTAGGGTAGATTTTTTATTTATTTTGACACAAAAGGAACATGAGGCAGTGAGGGACAGTTCACTTGTCGCATTTTTGTAATAAGTTATAAAAAAAATAACATTTTGGTGTATATAATACATAAATGTTAATATAAAAATACATGATTATATAAAGTAATATCTATATATATAGACACTATTTTGTATTATTTATATTATATATTTAGAAATACTTACATTTATATGTACACACATACACTATTTTAAATGACAAAAAATGTATAACAAATACTAAAAATACTAATTAATAAATGTTTTAATTTATTAAAATTCTGACATTTACATTTTAATATGAACTTTTAAATTACTAATAATTCATTAGTACCATTGAATACTAAAATTAATGAAATTATTAAATTTAATATATACATTTCTATAATTTATACTACAAAATAATAACTTTAAAATGTATAAATATTTTCGTTTTACAAAAATATTTACTAGATGACAATTTTTTTTTTTAAATATGACAAACACTAAAGCCTTAAGAAAGGTATGCCACATTACATGGACCACGTCTGCCCATCAAATCTTTCATTGGGATAAAAATGAAATGTTATCTACTCTGAGGTCCATTAAGGAGGTTCTGATGGTACCTTTGGATCCACACAGAGCCATGATCAGTGGACTGTTGCTTTTGTCCAGTTCTCTCAAACACGCACTGCCAGCGTGATCTCTGATGACGGACAGCTCCTTCAGGATCAACGCCTGGTTTGAATACAGATTCAAATAAATAGCAATTAACATTAAATCAATCAATAAATTTATTATAAAAAATTATATAAAAAAAAAAAAAATGTACACAAATTATTTTTTTAATTGCTTAATTTTTTTTTATTATTTATAAATGGCTTTATTACGGATTTAAAAATGAAAGACTGACTCATTTCCTCTCTCTCACCTCCAGCGTTTCCTCTGCGGTGCAGCCCGGCTGCTGCTGTAACCTGCCCGTCTTCAGGGCTTCGATATACTCGTCACATTTCTTATAGCCAGCGTCCAGTAGTTCTTGTTTGGCCTTCAAGAGTCCCTGTCCGGGCGTCACATCTCCAATCCCAATGGAGAAACCTCGATTCGCTTCAACACAGGAGTCACAAAAACATCATCACGACTTTAACCAAGCAATACAACCAGACAAATCAGATCTGAGACGGACACACAAACACACTCACAGAGATAAACAGGAGTCAGACGGGCGAGACGTGACATGGCATCTGCGGCCTCCTGCTGACCCCAGTCTCGCAACAGGATGTAGAAGATGTTATTCTTGGATCCGGATCCCAGAGTTCCTTTATCCATAGTGCCGCACATCAGCTCACTGTTCTGGATCACCACAACTGCACGAAAACACACACATGAACCTCACATTTTTGTGAAATCTAAACAGTTTTAATTAAAGTTCCCTTAAACTGTTTTTCATTTACATTTTCTGCATTCTGTTTTTTTTCTGTTTAATTTTTCTCCATTTAATTTTTCTGCATTCTGTTTTTTTTTAGTTTAATTTTTTTGCATTCTGTTTTTTTCCTTTTGAATATTTCTGCATTGTTTTTTTTCAGTTTAATTTTTCTGCATTCCGTTTTAAAGGTAAATTAATATTTCGTGATCAAAAAGCAAGTCTAATTGGTTTAAATCACATACAATTTTACTACAATTTATTAAAAGTTTAACAAAAACTACATTTTTAGGGCCCTATGAAATGAGGTTTATTTTTTTCCAAATTCTTTTTAATTTATCTTTATTTATTTATTCTGTGATGCCTGTTTTCATTTTTCTGGATTAATGATTTAACACAAATTTATTATTAAAAAAACAGTGGTAATAAAATGAAGGCATAAAACATTAAAAATGTAATGAATCTCTTAAAATATCAAATTAAAATTTAAGTTTTTCTTTTTTTGGACAGAGTTCAAATTAAAACATGGAAGATAAATTGTGTGATATTCACAATCACAATTTTTTTTTTTATTTACTCCTATACTACTACTACTTTGAGAAGTAATATAGTAATATATTTCTGTCACAGTTACATCAAGTTAAACCAAACGTTTATTTTGGCTTGTGCCAAAACAGCTAAATTCCACAACATTCTGTGTTATCCAGTAAATTCCATTTTCATGACTGGATTCCCTGATTCTGTCCAGGTTTTCCACACTGCAGCAATCACAGGGTCCTACAAATGCTAGCATAGGTGATGTATCTAGTGCTCAGTGCTGTCGGGTCACTCACAGGAATCATTGGAACACAGATCCTCTCCTTTCCCGCAGTACTGTTTTCCTTTGGTGCGCAGGTTGGCCTTCACCAGACTGCTTTTACTGGGCTTGATTATCAGACTGAAGATCTGCTTCCCCGTCCACAGCCTGATCGGCTACAACAGAACAACACAAAAGTCACCGTCACACTCACAGGTCAACTGCATTACACTTTCAAATACTTGTGCACAAACTCATAAAAAACAAAATGCATAATCTTCAAGAAATGGTACTCATCCACCTTAAAAGGTCATAAATAAATAAGAGCTTTTTAATGTCTAATTATTTTATATATGGTTTGACATTTTTGCAACCCTGTTGAGAAAAATTTGGACGTCTGAATAACGATTAAAATGTAATTTTCTAACTATAAAAATTGAAGGTTATTTTCTTGTAATAAACATTATATTAAATACAAAATTACTAAATAACTAAATAAAATGCAGATTTTTTTTTTAAAAATGCTTTGTTATTTTTTCTAATAATAACAAAAATAATAATTTACATTTATGCATTTAGCAGACGCTTTTATCCAAAGTGACTTACAGTGCATTATACATGGTTATACATTTTTTATCAGTATGTGTGTTCCCTGGGAATTGAACCCACAACCTTTGCGCTGCTAACGCAATGCTCTACCACTGAGCCACAGGAACACTACTACTAATAAAATAGTAATTACTACTAATAAAAATTATATATATTATTAGTTGCAAGTAACAAATGTTTAATGTTGGTTTGCAGTTATTGATAATCTTATAGTGCCCATAAACAATGATAAGCACAATTAATAAACAAATAAAAATTGTAACAAGTTTGAATAGTTGAGGTTGATGCAGTCACTAAAATGTGTTTGATTAAGGTTAGAGAAAGTTGGAAAAGGAATGACTTTGATTGCTTGTCTTTCCATCATACTGTAGAAAAGCTCCAAATGATGTCACTTCCTGTATTCTAACGTGGATATCAAAAAATCTAATCCAATAGTAAAAACAATCTTATAACTAAAGTTAGACTGTGAGTGCAGTTATTACTCAGAGCAAACCAAAAACTCAAATAACCTCCAAAGACAGAAGCAAATTAAACTGAAAATTGTCTCTCCAATAAATAACTTTTATTTTGTCTAAAACCCCTCCAGACAGCATTTATGAGGAGAGAATCAGCACCGGCAAACCCAGAGGTGCAATTTTGTCATTTTCCCCCATAGAGCATCAATTCATCCTTTATGACGGACAGAAAGAGAGAGAGAGAGAGAGAGAGAGAGAGAGAGAGAGAGAGAGAGAGAGAGGTTAATCACCTTCAGAATCGCAGGAGGCGGGAGGGAGATCTTGATTTTCTCATCTTTTCCCACCAGGATGGAGGCGATGATCTGACAGGTTTTGGTTCGGTCGAAGAACGTGTCTTTGAGCGTGAGCAGGTACGCACCTGTTACAGAAAACACACCTGAACATCAGCAGTCTAACAGCGCCATCTACAGGCGAGACAGAGAATATCAGATGCTGAAATCTGATTGGCTCAGGCAGAAAACGCAGCACTCACCTGTCAGGAAGTCCTGAATAGCTGCGATCAGCGGCTCACCATTTCGTGGAGTGACCAGATTAGCCTTCGTCTATGTGAGGAGCACAGAAAGAGTTTATTTCATTATCAGACGCAGTTCAGTTGCTCTGATCGATATGGTTTCTCACTTACCCCCATGAGCACGAGAGCTTCAGCTTTGGCCTCCTCCGTCTGCGGCAGGTGAAGGTTCATCTCGTCTCCGTCAAAGTCAGCGTTGTACGGCGTGCAAACACATTCGTTAAAACGAAACGTCCGATGAGGTTTCACACGCGCCTGGAACAGAATACAGGAGAATTATACAGAAAGAGGCACAAAGGCTGTGTATTGACACCAATTCCATGAATCAATTTGATTGTGATTCACAAGCTCTTGATTCATTTTGATTACGATTTCAATTTGTCTGGATATAGGTACAGAACATGACAAATTTTATAAAAGAAAACAATTTCTCAACTACTACTGTAAATCATACAGAGAATTTTACATATAATCAACCAAAATATTTTTTTCAATTATTAAATGCTACACCAACATTTAAACTGCACATAAGGCAGTTGTTATATCAGGTTTTTAATGACATAATTGTTTACTTTAGAATTGAGATCATATTATAGTTTATATTATAAACATATATTTTTATTTTCATGTATTTATATTTTCCACTTTTCATTTTTATTTGAATTTTATTTAAAGTTTTAGCAATTTTGTTGTTTTGTCATTTTTATTAGTTTTTATAAGTCTGTATAGTTTTTATTATTTTTATTTCAGTTTTACTTTGTCATTTTAAATGCAAGTTTAACTAAATGCTTCCTCGTAAATTTAAAAATAAATGTTAGTTTTTGTAATATTTTACTATTTTACTTCAGTTAACATTTATTAAATTTGAAGTAACAATTTTTTTTTTTTTATGGTTTCAGTTTTAGTTTGCTTCCTATAATAACCCTGGTTTCTACTCCAATTTGTTGAAATGTAAAGATTTAAACACTGGCTGTGGCTGTAATAAAAACTTGCTTTCATTACAGACTTATGCAAACATACATTAAACAATGAAGACATCACCAACCAGCTAAGTAAAATAATGAATATGTCATATAGTGAATACATTTATCAAAATGTTCCCCTCTAGAGTTGCTTTTTTTGTAGTTGACTATCCAGTTTATGAACATTGAATGTCTTTCCTGAGGTAAATGTGACGTTAGGTGACACACTTTTCAAAAGCTGTTTAATAATGACTTCCTGTCATCCAAAAATCAACGCATTTAGGTCAATTTTGACACACTTTTCAAAAGCTGTTTAATAATGACTTCCTGTCATCCAAAAATCAATTTCAGGATTTAAGAGTCAATTTTAGGATTTAAGAGTCAATTTTGATTCATCAAAATAAAGATGCGCATGCATATTAATATATCGCCCAACCCTAATTGCAAGGCACTTACTTTATTTCATCTAGACAATTTAATTTAATGTAATTCCATATAATTTTCATCCACATAAAAAGACACCTTTTTTTTGAGCAAATGAGAAATAACTCACAATATGAGCCATGATGCTGAGTTTGTGCAGAGACGGCTGCCGGTTGAAGAGGACGATGTCGCCATCAATCATGTGTCTCTCAACCACATCACCGTACTTCAGCTCCTGAGCCATCTTCTCCCGATTACCGTACTTCAAAAACCTGAAACACGCAGCCAAGACATTCACATGATTAACAAATGGCGAACAGAAAAATTAAAACTTTCCTTCTTTGCGGACATGGAGACGTTTTAAAGAATGTATGAACAATGATTTATACCATCAAGCATTTTTGCGCTATAATCCTATATCTTGAAGCTGCACTGAAGTGCATCACTACTTCAATTTGTGATCTATTTTAAAATTTGACAACCCCCAGCTGTCATTGTTTGGAAAAGAGCAACATTACCATTCAGCTAAACATCTGCTTTTGTGTTCCACATAAGAACAATAAAGTCAAACTGGTTTGCAAAGACATGAGGGAGAGTAAATGATGACAGAATCTTCATTTTTGGTTGATTTTTGAACAGAGTAAAAGGGGAAGATAGAGAAATGTGTATTTGACCTCTTCATCTGCATGTGTCTCTGCTGTATAAAATTTGCTCCTGGGTGAACATCAGGACCGTTACACACCAGCTTCCTCATCAGCTCAATGTTGGCTTTATTCACCTGAGAGAAAACATATACAACACAAGCTTCATTACAGCTAATTTTATATATCATGTTTTAATTTTAACAGTAAACCTCTATAAAAAAAAATGCAAGGAACTGTTAAATTTCCATTTGATTACATTTTAAAGGATTATTTAAAAGGTTAGTATTTTATGCCTTCATTTGATTACCACCAATTTTGATATTTATATTCATGATATACAGAAAAATGAAAACAAACGACAACAGAACTTCTGAAAAATAAAACATTTCATAGTGGCCTATTATTGGCTGTATGTATGTAAATAAATAAATAATTAAAATAAAATAAATTAAATTGAGTATTTTTAACTAATCACAATTTAAGTAAACCTTTAAGTAAGCCATTAATTATTCAAAATCCAGAAAAATTAAAACAGATGGCAATATATTTTCTGAAAAATAAAACCAAAATAAATATAAATGAATAATAAATTAAATAAATTAATAAATAAGGTTTAACATACATTATTTTCATTTAAACCAATTAATTAAACCATTAATTATAAAAAATTTAGAAAAATGCAAATGGAAAACAGAACTGTGGGAAAAAAAATAAAACGGATATACTTGAAAATGTAATTTTGGTTAAACTTTTAATAAATAGTGTTAAACTATATGATTTATGAGCTCAGTTAACTAGACATGCTTTTTGTTTATTCAAATTTATTTTACTGGAATACAGAAAAATTAAGGAAAAAATGAATTTGGGAAAAAATAGAACAGATTTTAGAGGGCCCCACATGAACGTAAACATTATTTTGCCAGCTGTTTGACTAGTAAAAAGAAGTAGTTGTGCAGATCCACAGCACGTTTCAGCAGTAACGCTGCTCTGACCTTCTCCGGATAGGTGAGGATTTTGGCGATGTGCACCGGTACAGCGACCTCATCGATCCTCAGGTTCGGATCGGGAGAGATGACCGTTCTGCCGGAGAAATCCACTCTCTTTCCAGACAGGTTACCACGAAACCGCCCTGAAAATAGCAAAGCAAGGCAAGCTGATGTGACACATCGATACTGGAGGCATCTAATGTCAAAACAGCCCAATATAACACTGCCATTTCTACAGAGACTCGTGGGAAATGCTGGCGGTTCAGCACAGCCCTTGAGCTCTCAGCAGGACGTACCCTGTTTTCCCTTGAGTCTTTGCACAAAGCCACGGGTCCATTTCTTGGGTGCCATATTGAGCGGGATGCCTGACAGCTCGCTGTTGATGTAGAGAGCGCACTGGAGCTGCAGGAAGTCCCAGTCCTCCATGATCATCTGCGTTTTTGCTCCTGACATACGGTGCTGTGGGTGAACACAAAGAAAGACAATTATGCCACAACTTACTTACACATGCATGCAGTGAGAAACAAATTAACCTATAAAGCTACTGTATCATATTAAATATGCAAATTTCTAAGGCCTCTAAATGATCAACAAGATCAAAACTTTGCACACAATCTACTACATTGCTTCTGTCGTCTGATTGATAGTTTAGAGTTTTTATCCAGTAAACGATCTTTTAGTGTAATTGTACAACATTTAGTCATTTGGCAGACGCTTTTATCCAAAGCGACTTACAATTTACATAAAGCGATTCATGAAGAGGCAATCAGACAGAGGAAGTGCTCTAACACAAGTCTCAGTCATTGTTCAAATAAGTACAAGCTAGCAAGGGAAGGAGAGAAAGATAAAGGGAAAGATTAAGATTTTTTTTTTTTTTTAGGATGAAGTCAAGTATGCCGAAAGAGATGAGTTTTCAGTTGTTGCTTGAAGATTGACAGGGATCCAGCAGATAGGGGTTTATTCCACCATCCAGGAATGGTGAATGAGAATGTTCTGGAGAGTGATTTTGAGCCTCTCTGTGATGGTACCACAAGGCGTCGCTCACTAGCAGATCTCAGACTTCTGGAGGGGATGTAGGTGGATGTACAAACATCCACCTTCAGCTGCTGCTTCACGTGTCTTTCTGCTGTCAAATCTTGACTGATTTTTCTCAAGACTGAAGAAAAGACTGAAGCAGCTCGGCTTTACTTGATTCTCCATCAATCATCTTTTAGAAAACTCAGTGCGTCTCAAATCTGATCATCAGGATCTTTTGATGAACGTTTGTTTCCAGAAGCTTGTTTCACTGTTCCTCAGCGGAGGAATGATCTTCACAAGCCTCCAAAACATCTCACATCTTCTGAGGAGCGTTTATTTCTTCATCTCTCAATCAGCATTGGATTGCATTGCATTATATGTTTGGATCATTTCAATCTCATCTTACTAAGACAAATTATTGGAGAAAGAGAGTGATGACTGATATTTATATAATATTATGTCAGTATCTGCTCTACTGTTATATAGATTGCATTAATTTACATTACAAGCATCAGAATTACGTCACTTTTTGTCCATATAAATATCAGCATTTGCACCAAATTGCATATTTTTGCTAATTTTGAGTCACTATATAAATAATTTTGTCTAAAAGTAAAAAAAAAACTGTTCAAAAATGCAGGGTTTTCTGACTATTATTTCATCTGTCAGGCGTTACAGGGTTAATAACCTCCTGATTGGCCAAACAAGACATTGGGCGGTCAAATATTTACATATAATGACAATTCAAATTTCCTTAGTCTCTTGTTTTCATAGTGCAACTCACTGATGCCATCCTGGGACTCAAAACAGTAAGAGACTCCCATACGAACCGCCTCTGAGGACTTATTTGCTCAACAAAGCTTTATCATTCACAAAGTTTGTTTTAGATGACAAAAATTACACCTGGATTTAATAGCATTACATTTTTAATTTAATTATATTTTTAACTGTGTTGAATACTTACATATCTTAATTAATCATTTGATCTGAATCATTTAATTACTTAGCAGGTGCTTTTATCCAAAGTGACCTACAAATGCCTTTATTTAACTACAAATGGATGGAGAAGACAGATTTTTGTGTAATTACAAAGTACATCGGATCACTTATCACAAATGCAGCCACTTTAATGGCAATAAAGCTTTGCACAGTAGATCTGCAACAACTAAATGATAAAATCAATGATCAACAGCAAATCTGAATATTGATTAATAATTGCATCAACACACTGCTCAGAAAACATAAGCCAGTCATGTCACTTTACAGTAGTGAATATCTCATTTACATGGACAAATCACATGATTAATCCATCCAATAATTGTTAATTGCAACCTGGATTGTTGAACTTTGCAGCTCATTTTCCTCTGCTGTTTGGCATCTCAAACAATTCTAATCATGTGACCTGCGTACCTTCTTGATGACATCATTGAGGAAGATGATTTCTGTTAACTTCATGGTCAGATCATCCTCATTAGTGCCCGATTTGAGGTCGCTGACGACGGAGGGCCGGATGCAGAGGGGCGGCACTAACAGGCGTGTCAGGATGAGGTCAGCGGGTTTCCCAGATTCTGGATTCATCAGCAGAAGAGGAACGTCCTCGTTTGGAATCCTCCGGAAAAGGTTCACCGCGACCAGAGGATTGAGGTTTTCCTGGACGACAAGGGAAGAGGAAATTCACAAACCTTAAGTTATATCAGATAAGGGTGAGTGATAAAACAATACTGGCAAAATTTCATAGAAACCACTATTTCACCAACAGTGCTCTGATTGGTGGATATTAACCTGTGCTCTGGTCAGTAGTGGCTCCACTTCTTTATTGTGCTCGATGGCAATATCAAACGACTGGAGGAAATCAGACACCATGGGATCGATGACCTTCTTTGTTGTCTTGTACTTCTCATGAATGATCTTCAGCAAGCCACATTTCTTTACAGGGCCTAAAGAGACATTAGCCACTTACTAATTCAAGCTACTGCAACTTTCATCACATTATGATAAATAATCAATGCGGTATTCATGCATCCGTTGTTTTACCATTAAATGCATTGCAATGCACACACGTGGTCTTCTTCCTGCATTTGTCAGAGATCTTCTTCTTGAGGCCGCGCTTCTGCAGGTATGCCAGTCCAGGTCTACGCAAGAAATCCAGAAACTGAAGCTTTTCCTCTTTGGTGAGAAGGATGTGAGAACACGTCTTACAGATCATCTGAATGA
The DNA here is from genome assembly GCA_027422415.1 of Schizothorax lantsangensis. Taxonomy (NCBI): domain Eukaryota; kingdom Metazoa; phylum Chordata; class Actinopteri; order Cypriniformes; family Cyprinidae; genus Schizothorax; species Schizothorax lantsangensis. The sequence continues at coordinate 30,906,393 of CM049860.1, read as the reverse complement.
GAAAAACAATTAAATAAGATTTGTACAAATATAATAAAGTCAGTTACATAAAATAACACAACTAATAAAATAATACAAATCATTATATTCTATTTATAAGAATGTGTATGGTATTACAATAATATGGTATTATGAGAATACAACATACTGTATATCATGACAGAAATATGTAATCTGAGAAAAAATATAGTTGTATTTTTATAATTTATATAGTACTATATTTATATTATTATAAATCTATAATATAAAATAACAATACAGTTTAAATGATAAGATATATAATCATTTGATAAAAAATATATATATTTATATTCTTATGATTTACATTGTATTACTATTATTATTCTAGTTTTTGTGGCATTTAATATAAAAAATAATAATATAAAATAAAATGTATATTTAATATTAAAATAAAATTAAATATAAACAATATAAGAATCAAATTTATTAAAAATAACATTTATATATAAATATTAATTTTACATCATGATTCATACTGTATTATATATTATTACATTTCTGGTTATTAAAGAATCTTATATTATTCACACATTATGTTTATATTACTTTATGTCAATAAAATAAAATAACAAATTACATAATATAAATCCTAATATTATAAATATAAATATAGAATATAGAAATAATATAGTAGGGCTGTGTGTTTGAGGAAAATATTTAATTGTGATTTTTTTGACAGATATTGCGATTGCGATTTGATTTGCGATTTTAAATTTGCAAAGTCAAGCTTCAGCTCAATATTGTCAATGTGCAGCACAGTATGAGTATCGTTACCCTGCTGAAAAAACAAACAAACAATAGAAACCATCACAGAAATTCATATAGTTTCCATAAAATCCATTACAAAATTCCTTTTTGTTTTGGGCATTATTCCAATAGGAATTACTGTTGTTCTATTGGTTGCCATCTGCTAGATTATATCCCACCAATAGAATGCATCAAATACCAGTAAACACCATTATAGTTTACATAAAAACCAATACAATTCCCATAATAACCGCTCGTCCGTGAGACGCGCAGCGTGGGGCAGAGCGGAGCGAGTATGAGAAGCATTCAGAGACACAGGCTGTGTGTGCGGTCTTCTGAATTAGCGAACATGCATTATAAACTTTTAAATTAATCTGTTGGGGAGATAAAATGTGTAAGATAACGTTCATGTAGCCTACTAATAAAAACATCTAAAAATGTATCTTTTATTCTCCAGTCCTGAAAGCAGAACCGATAAGGGAGCTCTTGATATGCGTTGTGACGCAGCTCTTGCAAATTACCTTTTTTGTTTGTTGTTTTTCTTTAGTTTTAATTTGCCTAACTTTAGATCTGACCCTTTTTAAGGTGGGCGTTTACGCAGCTGGCTAGAGCAGTGCTGATCGGGGAGAACGGAGGTGCGCTCACTCTATTGGTTAGTAAGACTGCCACTCAAGGCTGGCAGTCATGCTCTGGAACAGAGTAATATCGAATCCACATCGCAGGCTTTGCGATTAGCAAATCGCTACCTCTCAAATCGCGATTGCGTTTCGATTAATCGCACAGCCCTATAATATAGCATATTAATATAAAACAAAGATCTGTGCTATATTTCAATATAAATGCTATATTGAACCTGACAGCAAATCTGATGCAAAACACTGTTCTGACACATTCTGCACTTGCCTGCAGGATCCCAATAATGGCTTTAAAGTATCCGACATGAAAGCATGGCAGCTCCAGGTCCAGATACCCATAGTGGCCGAGACAGTCGGCCAGGTTCTTCCCGCAGGTTTCACATGGTCTGTCCTTCTCGCTGGTACCCTAAACACCAGAAAGATGATTAAGCCTCTTTTAATAATTTAACAAGTCATTTTTCTGCTTTATTATGAATGTAGTATTCATATTTGCTTAGTCACCATGCGGTGGTCCAGGACTCCATACTGCAGCGGTGTGTGGCTGGTGTCTTGGCTGTAAAGGTTCTTGCTGACCACCTGAATATGAGCCTGTTGTCTCATCTGCTCTGCTGACTTCATGCCGAAACAGATGTGACTTCTAATAAAACAAGATAAACAGACATCAATAGAGCTTTTACATGCATGAACACATTTACATATGCATGCACAGTCAGTTAAACAGATGGACAGACAGCTATTTTGACAGATAGGCTAGCATATTAGTGTGTCAAGTTCTGATGAAACATGTTTATCCTGCATGCAAGACTCCAACTTACATCTTTTTGGCCACATCCGTTTCTCTAAACTGCTCCTTCACCATGACTGCGGCGCGTTCACGCAATCAGCGTGGGATTACAGTGAAATAAATATTAATATAGTGATATATGCGTAAACTAAAGAGTTTAATGAAGGTCTGATCCTTCTGCCACATGCAGCACCGCTTTGACGTCAGTGAGCGTCCATACGTCTCTCATGAAAACCGAGCGAGTCACGACGCCTCCTCCGCGCTCAGCGCCACCTGCCGACGGGGAGGCGCTCGGTTATTTCTGGATTTAAACAAACAACAACATACATGTAAATCAGGGATACTCAAATCTGTCTCGCGAGATCCACTTTCCTGCAGAGTTTAGCTCTAACCCTAATCTGATCTCGCGAGACAGATTTGAGGGTCACTGATGTAAATAAATGTGAATTATATACATTTTGGAGTTTAGTTGTATGTATTTTAATGGTATTACAGTCAGTGTCCGCAGTAAAAGGACGTTATTTTTTAGAAAAAATAAAAATGTTTTCTTATACGGTGCCAGACACGGGTTAAAAAAAAAAAGTAAAATTACAAAATCAATACAAAAATATTTTTACATACATCAATGTTAATCAAATAAATATAAAAAATCCTTCTAATGTAAAATAAATAAGATCGAGCGAGAATACGGTGCCAGTTATCCTGATATCAATAATTTCAAGTCACTCCATACTGATTATGACTGAAAAACCTTCAATAATTACTTTCAATGAGACTTATGAACACAGGAAAGCCAAGCAGGTGTTATTTAGCAATAGTATTAATTTATTCAAGTGTCTGATTTGCATATAGAGCAGCCTACAAATCTGATGCTAAATTAACAAGTGCTTTCATTTTAAACGTCGATTGAACGTTGTTGAAAATGCTCATATATATTATGTTTATATTTCCCTCTAATAATGTGCACGTTTCTGTGAGGGGTAGGTTAAGTTTACTTATCTAAGCAAATTTTATTTAATTGATTTTCCTGTCATTTGTAACATAATACACACATCGCTCACTCACCTGCTGTATGGCTCATTTTATCACTGAACCAAAGAATATAGAAGCCCGAGGGATCATGGGAAATGCCTCCAATCAGGGAGAAATGAAAACATAGCTGAATATAGTATGAAGTGGATCACAAATATAAAACTCTAATGTTTTGTAATGTAGTTTTCTGTGATGCTGGATTAGCGGCGGTTGCCTGTGAGGAATTTGAATGTTCAGTTTGCCGCCAAAATAACGGTTAATCGCTCATCTGCAGCTGATGCCAGTGAAGCCTCTGTCTGGAGATGGAGGAGACTTCCAAATACACTGGAAATACATCTTTATACGTAAAAACAAGTGTCCGTTTACAGTAACTGAACGAGCGGCGTCTGCTTGGTTTTTCCTTCACAACGAGTCGCTTTCCAGACCCTTCTCGCCCTCTGTGGTAACGAGCTGCTAGATCTGATGAGTCCCTCACAACGTTCAGAAGTACAGCAGTAAACAAAGGTACATAATCACTATTTACAAATCTGTTTGTTTACATTCTGCGTTACACGTCTGCTCTAGTTTGAGTAGTAATTTGGCATTTTGCAGCTATTACTGGCTCTCCTGATAGTAGAATGATTCAGATTCCAGCCGATAGGTGGCGCTGTTTGATTGGGGTTTGTTTACAGCAGCAGCTAGTTTTGCAAGGAATAACGTACTAACCTTAACCAAATCAAGCTTTATGATTATAATAGCTTGAGAGTGTTAAGATAGTCAGCATTAACGCTACTTGACTTGCACTCTATTAATTTACTAACTGCTTGTTGTCTTCTTTTTTTAAACTGACACTAGCTTCTCTATTCTTTTTCTATTCTATCTATTCCTTTTTGTTTTTATTTATTATACCATTAACAAAAGCAAAAAGGCCTCTTATACTAGCTTGCTCTATTCTTTTTTCTATTGTCTGTTTTCTTTTTATTTATTATATATAAAAAAGCCTTGCTACGTGTTCCGTGTTAAGCTAACTGAGACTTGTTATAGCGCTTGTATATCATTGCTCTTTTGTTGATTTTGATTGCTTCTATTGTCCTCATTTGTAAATCGCTTTGGATAAAAGCGTCTGCTAAATGTAATGTAATGTACTGTACAAATTTGTTAATAATAATAATATAAATAAATCAATTATTCTTACTATTAATTACAGTAAAAATGATTACAATTATGATATATTAACGTCATTTATATTTCCTCATATAGAGCATTTACAGTTTTTTTTTTACATTTTACATTTTCAAAACTTTGCCTCTTTTTTCCAAAACTTTACACACACATCCAAGAATTGCACACACAAAATGCAAAATGCCTCACATCGCTTGCAAAATGAAGCACTGCATTCAAAATATCACAAACACATCTCAAAAGCAAACATTTGTCTTACGTTGCAAACACCTTTGCCATAATATTATATTTTTGGATATATCATATACACAGTTATTCAAAACCTAAAGCTCTTCTTTCATGAGCTCCTATCTATGTACATTTCTGTACAAGATTGACAGTATTGGCAAAGAGATGTTCAAAAATTCACTGTAAACACGAAAGCAAGATTGAAAGCAATTTTTTTACTGTAAGCATGCGTGGTTGTGAATACAGTATTACACAGTATGAACAAAAAGAAATGCATGATATCAATCATAGTTGTGTAGATGTGTAGTCCTATTTATAGGTCTATTGTAAAGCCAGGATTGGTTGGTGTTCAGTAAAGCAGTTAGTTTGAGGCACTGGTGAATTAGTGTGACTGGTTGATTGGTTGTGTTTGAGATTTTGTGTGTTATAGAGAATTGTGTGTTGTGTTTTGCAAAAAGTGTTTTATGAAATTGAAAACTGAGTCAAAGGCTGAGAATTAGTGTATGGTTTTGCAGATCTGGTGTATGGTTCTAGTTTTTGAGTATAGATTTTGAGTAAAGAGTTTGTGTGTAAGCAGTTGAAAAAAAGTGTAATCTTATGCACTAAACTCACCATAGACCTTCAGTAATATGCTTTGTTTTGCAGTTGGACAGTGGATTTCAGTGGAATGTGATTTCATATTCGTCTTCAGTCTGACTCCACGAATCTGTTAAACAATTCACATGCACAGGCTTTTAAAAACCTTTTAAAATGTCCAGGAAAGGCTCTGTCTCTGTATTACAGCAGTGTTAGCTGAATGATGCAGACAGCTAATGGGATCCAGCAGAGAGACTAAGAGATGTTTCCAGTGTGGAATAATTCAATTTCAGTCTCTGTCAGTGAACGTGCAATGATTTATTCATCTGTAGTTTGTTTATGGCATCTGTTGAGATAAAGGAAGCTTTAGTTAAGTTAACGGCTGACTTACAGGATGCAGGTCTCATTATTGTGCTTTTATGCACTATAATTGTGTAGTGATTTACTGTAAATGCATTTTAAACTGCACGTGAGACTGGTTATTGTAGTTTTTACTGCAGTGAATATTGCTTTGGTTGTGTTGATTTTTGAAAGCCTTGCAAGTCTTTTGGGTTTGATCTTTGTTCAAATTTAGTTTTGTAGAGGAAATGATGAATAAATAAAGTGTGTGTTGTGAGTATGTGCATATAATGGCACCGTATGTGGGGGATGTGTGGATAGGATAATGTGTGTGTGTGTGTGTGTGTGTGTGTGTGTGTGTGAAGCATGAGTCAGTAATGAACACTCCGAGTTGAAGGAGAGGTCAGGAATATGAAAGGTAGTGTGTGTCAGAGGAGAGGAGGGTTATAAAAAGGCTTTTATCACGAGAGCACTGACCATTACTGCCTCATCACAACACCCTGTGTGTGTTACTGTAATTCTGATTGTGTGCATGTAAAGTAACTAATGATGTTTTCACACAGCAGCGCACAAGTCCTGCTCAATGCTTTACTGCAACACATGCATCAACACTTCAACACTAATCAATATTTTGTTGTCTTTTCCTGCAAATAATTTAGCAGCACCATATCATAAATGATTATGTTATTATGCAGATTACATTTTTCACATTATGGCAACACATCAAAGTCAAAGCTGCTTTGAAACAATATGCATACAAATACATTTTTAAGTTATGCATCACATGCATTCAGCTGTATCACGAGACATGACCCAGACACCTGTAGTCTGTGTATGTGTTTCAGGTGCTTTGGTAATGTCGTTACTGAAGGACACCAATCCTCTCTGGCAGATTAAGGTCAGTGTGTGAAGAGTCAGTGACATATGTTAGCGTTTAAGCTTTAGTTAGTGTCTGTGCAGCTATTGTGTGTCCTGAAGCTGTTGTCCTTTACTGTGCTGATGTGAGATTCAGCAGCGATGCATCACTGAAACAGCTTAATTAAATTATCATGCTTTATTATGTTATGGTCATTATATTAGTCATTATTAGAATATACAATTATAGTTAATCAAATTAAAAAAGACAAAACTCCAGATTAGTATACACATATGGTCTAAAGACACATACTAAATTATACTGCACAGTGCACAGTGTGTGAATTTTCTGTATAAATGGAATAACAATGTACTGGAATAAATGCAACTCCTTCACTTTACTATTGTTAAAAAGGTCTTAAATTGGAGCAGGAAGTTTTTTTAATTTATAAAGCTATGATATAAATGTTGCATGCACAGCATGCAAAACACTAAAAAAAAATATAATGAATATGAATTTTAAACAAAGATTTTTTTGTCTTGTTTTCTAATACAAATCAAGATTAATGTTTTTTTGTTTTCAATCAATCCTTTTTGTCCAAATTAAATCAATTTACTTGAGATGCAAAAAAAAAAAAAATTGAAAACATTTGTTAAAAAGGAAACATTTTGTTTCAACATTTAAAATTTTCAGTTAGTTTTAACTTGATGTACTAAATTAACTAACCTAAAACCGATATAAAAATTCATAAAAACTATATAGAAATTTAAAAAGCTAAAACAAAACACAACAAAATTACTTGCATTTTAACTCAAATGAAAACAACAAAATAAAAATTAACTCCATGCTGATGTAAATGCATAATTTTTTATGTATCAACCTTAATCTCTCAAAACAATTTTGTGCCTTTGGTTTCTGAAGGGTCAGAGTGCAGATGTGGTTTTAGCATCTATCTTATCTTCATTTATTCATGCCCATGTGATGCTGTTCTGACAGCCAATCAGAGCTCAACCTACAGCTGCACCAGAGGAAGCATCGGATTCTGTTTCCTGTGGTGTGTGTGGCACTTTATCGCTCATTAGAGCTCAGCACACCTGCATGTGACAATATTCATAACACATTTACGTTCTACACGGCAATCTGCGAGATCAGGATCTGCTGCAGGCTATAAATAACAGCTGAAGAGGAAATATGAACGTGTGTTCAGCATGTGTGAGAGAGTTACTCTGACTGACATTTTATTAATTGATTCAGATCATGACCCTTTGACGAACCCACATGTTTAAATCTGCTCGGCCACACCTGAGCGCAAATACACAAATGTGCTTCTAAAAATATACCCGCTTGCAAATCATGCATGTTAATCTGTGTGCGCACACTTCAGATCAAACCAAGACATTAAAAGGGATAGTTCACACAAAAATGAACATTTTGTCATTGTTTACACTCGCTTGTCATTCTGAGACTTATTTTCTTCTGTGAAACATGAAATGAGATTTTAAGCAGAATGTCAGAAGCATTTGTTACAATGAAAGTGAATGGAAACAGACTTGATACCATATTTTGGGATGCGTTTATGGTGCTTTTTGGACCTGCTTAACATCTCATTCTGTTCTTCTGTTCAACAGAACGAACGTCATACAGGCTAGGAACAACATGAAGGTGACTAAATGACCAAATTCTCATTTTCAACAGTCAGCTGTTCAGTGCAAAGACATATAATGGCTTAATTACTCACATGGACCTGTTCAGCCCAGTTTGCATGTGTAAAACCTTATGCATAAACCCAAACAGCAGTGATGTGAATGGCTTGAACGCATGTCACGTCTTCAGACGGGCGGAAGAAGTCATTCAGCGTGTGTGTCCGAAGGTCCGCAGGCTTGTGTATATTTGCATATGTGAAGATAGCAGAAAGGCTGCATGTGTAGATAAGTGGAGACAGGCAGAAATCAATGCAGATGGTGACCTTTAACACAACTCATGACCCTTATTGTTCAGTCCTGTCTTTCATACACACACATGCACGTAGTGGCTGGGAAACATGCACGCCTAAACCAAACAGAATAGTGCTAATTCATAAAAATCTATGTTCATATAAATATTAACTCTATATATTTGTATATATATCTAAATGGATTACACTGATCGCATGAGACATATGGAATGATTTTTTTGCTATACTTTTATGGTTCCTTTTTGTCCTTTTAGGTGTGTATATATATATATATAGATATATTATTTTAAAATGTTATATACACGTGTGTGAAGTAATTACATTTTTACACATACAAAATATAACCTACTATATATATATATATATATATATATATAGGGATATATGTGTATGTGTGTATACAGCATATTTATTTTGATAATGTTTTTAATTGCCAGAAGCTGCAGTGTCAGGTGTCATTTATTATATTGATAAGGAGCACAATGGAAAGAAGCCTTTGACTTCTGACTAGCTGAACTGTTCATTCCAGGTACACTGCAAGACAAGTACATAAACCTGTCAAGATATGATAGGGACTCTCTCTCTCTCTCTCTCTCTCTGTGTGACGTCAGCACTCAGTCGGGCTGCTGCTGCGCGGATATCAAACATGTTCTTTGTTACTCTGAGCTTTACACCGGAGAACCGCAAAACCCGGAGACCGGAGCCCATGCGAGGAACGATCACTTACCCGCTTCAGTCTGGAAGACATTACAGTAGACACACAATAACCTTCGCCATATATATTTTATAACAGATAAAATGTAATGTTAAATTTATAAATCACACACACATTTAACAGATTTATATTAGATGGCTATTTTAAAATAATTTATTCAATTAATGTAGAGGATGCAACATTTGAAAGGTTTTAGATGTGTATGTAGGTTATATAATATAAATGTATATTATTTATGTACATTATTATTTTATTTATTAGTATATATAGATCAATTAATATTAACTATATATTATTGATGTACATAATTTATTAGAATGTTATATATCCATATTAGACTATGTGATATTACACATATAAGTAAATATTATTAGGCCTACTTTTTTATTTACATTATGGTTACTATATATATACAGTATATATATGTGTGTGTGTGTGTATATGAATGTGTCTTATTTTAAATAGAAAATAGGCCTATGTTATGTATTACATTTTTTATTAGAATGTTATATTGTTATATATAGATACATATTATGTTTATTTATTTACATTTTATATTCATTTAAATGCTACTTTGAGATGTTATATATATAAATTAATGATGAAGATGGAACATTTGAAAACTGCTCTATTTTTAAACGTCTGTTAAACGTGGTTAAACTGTGTTTTTTTGCTGCTTACACTTGCACAATTTGGGTCATTGTACACTCGACGCCCCAGAAGTATTTGGATTGGTTTTCCGCCAGAATCCAGGATCGTTTGAATCCATGTCGTGTTTTCCATCCGCCCGCAGCGTGTCTGTGGAAATAGAACGAGCTGGATGTAATGTGACACTGGAGCAGAGAGATCATGAGAGAACACAACATACTTCAACAGCGCGGCGGATATTATCACTCCTCCTCCGGCGGGATTTAACCGGTAAGAGCCTTTTCAACTGCTTCGGGGTGGTTTTGTTCTGGTTTCTGGTTCTGGATAATGAAAGAGTTCATCTCATCCTGCTGGATCGGACCGGGACTCGCGTACAGTCCGGCGGGATCGCGATGCGCCGTGATTCGGATCATTAATTCGGGCGATTCGGATCCTTAATTGATGTTTGGATGATTCAGGCGATTCATTCTGCTCGGTTCTGGCGATTTTACACTCATACGCGTTTATTCCATTCATAAAATCCCGCATTTTTCACTGCATTCGTTAAATGTTTGCGCTTGCACTTTACGTTAATCCTAATTTTACTATCCTGCTTTTGTTTACACAAATAAGTACTTTATATGTTTATTTTGTGTTAAGATTTGTTGTTAAAAGTGAAAACGTTTGTCTTAAAGTGAAAACACTTTAAGCAAACTTTTAAAGTCATAAATGTTTTTGTTTTGTTTTGTTGTGGGTAAAAGTGAAAGCAGGCGTGTGTGTGTGTGTGTGTGTGTGTGTGTGTGTGTGTGTGTGTGTGTGTGTGTGTGTGTGTGTGTGTGTGTGTGTGTGTGTGTGTGTGTGTGTGTGTGTGTGTGAAGATGCTGCTGTTTCACGCCTGGACATCTGTGCAGAATCTAGTTGAGTCACTGACCAGCCCTTAAATTCCACTTTACTGTGAGTGGACTTTAGTCACCAGTGATTGTACTGAGTTGCATAATGTTCTATTTGCTCTATTGCGGTTTATGCATAATTAAAAACGAACTCGGTCGTCATTCTTGGTAAGTGTGCTCTTGCTCGGAGAAACGAGTGATGTAAGCCGTTGCAAGCTCTGATCACATCTCTGGTGTGTTTGTGCACTCGCTGTCCAGAAACAGGAAGACCAGACGTGAATCTGAGGAGGGATTTTAGGGCCACGCTCTATCCGTCCTCCTTGACGGGCCCCAGAGAGTGTGTAGCGAGGGGGTCGTCTGTCCTATTCAGCTGTAGATGTGGACAAAAGACACATTGACACTGAGCAGTGTTGTAGCACGTGTGTGTTCGATCGTTTGTTAACTCTACTTTCAGTCTTTACACACACTGCTGTGAGGCTTTATCAAGTCAATGCTGGTGGAAATGTCCTTTTGATTGAACGTGAAGGTAAATTGTTGTGTTTTACCAGGGTAAACATCCTGTCGTTGCTCTGTTTGTAGACACTAAAGCGGCTACAGTCGTTCAGAAGGTGAGAGAGGTCTTATTTTGGCTGTGTTTTGGGTATAATCTGCGTTGAGATAATCTATCTTGCTCCGCTGCGATGAGACGCCTGCGAGTCGGTCTACATCAAACACACACATAGACAGAGGTCAGGTTATGGCTAGCAGACACCAAACACTGAGATCTGTGGAAAGGTCACTGACCTCTGCCTTCATCCAAAAACACATCCGTTTGCACAGATGCCTCACAAACACACCACCTCCTAAACAATATCCTGCTTAATTATATACAAATAATTTACTAAAGACGTGTGCTTGCTTAATGACACATGAATACATGCTCTGATCAAGCACCAAATATGGCTAAAAATTGGCTTCATGGGAAGTACAATGTAAGTTTATTTGTGTGAATTTAGTTAATTGCCTTTATCTTAGTTTATTTTGTACTGCAAAACAATTTATATACATATTATATATACAGCTTTTGTAATCCAATTAAGCGCTAAACTAAAAATAGTAATATTTCTTTCATAGATTATTTACCTTACGAAATTGGGCAGTCATATATTAATGAGCTCATGGTTGATGATCATGAATCATGATTCTTCATTTAAATTCAGGAATGACATTAACAATTATAATACTTTGTACTTAGTTTCTCTCTGTCTGTCTGTCTTTCATGCACGAACACAGACACAATACCATAATATTCATGTTACTCTATTAGTCTGTAGTCACTTACATTAGGGATGGGTTACAATTGTTAACTAGTTGTCGATTAGTGAGCTTCAGTTTTTTTATTTCTTTAGATGCTTAATTTAGTTCTTGTTGACATTGTGCTGTTATATCTGTAGAAAGTGTGCACAGTAAAACCCTAGATGTATTCAAATTGATCACCACATTACCTGAGACAGATATTTTAGCCATTGCATTGCGTCTCTACCTTTTATTAATTGTTGTCCTCTGTACATGCATCAGACGGATGTGTTTGGTCATTTCCGAGTGTTTCACCTGTGCTGTCAGGTGTGTTTTGGTCCAGTGTTTTCAGATGTATGTTTTCACATTTTCCCGGGCTATGAGATGTGTGTTTGAGATTGGCTCTGTTTTGAGAGTTGTGCAGCTCGTCTGCAGTCTATCAGCACACATTGGCTGAATTGAAAGTGTCTCTCTGTGACTCGGGGCACTCAGCCAAATGTGTTTGATACACCAGATCTTTGAGGAAAATTGAGAAGAATTGCCAAGTGTCTGAGTGCACCGGATCCAGCTAATGGATGTCCAGAGACCGACAAAACAGACCTTTATGAGTTCGTCCTGTGAGAGAGATCCTGTAATCACTGCACATTTACATCATAGACAGATTATGCTTAAAAAATAAAAATAGCTATTGGTATTATAATAATGCTGATTGTACAGATTAGTACTAATTGTGCTGTAAACAAACAAATTAATATTCTAATATTTAATAGTAATATTAATGTACTGTAAAGTAAATGGAATATTTCATAAAACATTTAATAAAGTAAAGTAAATACATATAAAGTGTTATTTTAATAAATTAAATATAAAAATAATATTAAATATTGAAATTAGTATTTCATTTTTATTTCATAGTACATTAATAATAATAAAACATTATTAATAATAAAATGCATGTAGTCTATGAATTGAATACTCTAAAATTTTATTTCATACAATGTTGTTTGTATATTAAAATATATAGTTATTTTAATAAAAATCAAATATTTAAATATATTTTTAGTATTGTTTTATTCCATAGTACATTAATAATAATAGTTTTTGTTGTTGTTATTATTATTATTATTAACTTACTGCTGTACTATGAAATAAATGGAATATTTCACAAAATGTTATTTGTATAATAAAATAAAATATAAAGTGTTATTTTAATTAAAAATAAAAATGTAAATTATTCCATTGTTTTTCATAATACATTATTAATAATAATGATAAAAATAATATTGATGATTATCAAATATTACTATTGTACTATGAAATAATGGAATATTTCATAACAGATTAGTTGTAAAATATTATTAAATACTTAAATATAGTATTTAAATATTTACATAACAGTATTCATTTTCTTTCATAGTACATTTGTAATATTACAAGAGTAATATATTTTTTGTCTTATTTCATGTCTTCAATTCCACATGTTAAGTCCTCAATAAATTGGGCAGTCGTATGTTAATGAGCATATGGTTGTCTTCAGTAAATGATCTGTGGACTGGAGATGTGAACGGTTGCGTATGTCAAATCCTGTGGCGTACCGTGGGGTTTCAGTCAGGGCCTTCAGTAAGAAACTGTAAACTACATGTACACATCTTACACATCTCTGTTACAGCTAACGCAGCCATATGCATATAATGCACATATTATGCCGCACACAGGCTCTCAACAACAATGACGCTGATCAACAATTTCAACAGTAGGCTAGATTAGGGTGGGTTAAATGCAGAGTAAATTTCCCTACGTCAATAAAAGTAATCCGCCAATACACGGGTCACTATGCACATTCACGTCACTCTAAAATGACGACGCGACCAAAGCAGCAAAACTGTACAAATGCTGGACATCCACACACCACACCACAGTATTATCAACACACCACGTACACCTCCATAACAATGTGCATGATACAATACTCATCAAATAATAAAGCACTCACCTGTCACTTGTAAATAAAGTCCATGGGTCTGTCATTCCATGCCCCTTTACTCATATTAAAAAGTAAACACGGTCAACAAAATAACTTGTGCTCTGTGCTAGCTGTTAGCCATTGTGGCGGGAGGAGCAAACGACAGACACAGTGGGTGTGGCGTCAGGCCTCGGAGAGGCTTTTATTCAACAGAAATATAAAATAAAGTGTCCAAAGGGGATAAAGTGTCCAAAATAAACATCTGGTGTCCTCGTTGTGCTGGGTGAAGGAGGGGCAGTGTTCATGGAAGGGTCCAGGTAAGGGGCGGAGTCCGGCGGCCGCACTGAGGTCCGGGGCGCGACTCCAGCGGCTTCGTCTTCCTTCGGCCCGCGGCGCTTCCAGGGATTAAACGGCCCGGCATCCTGGCCCGTCAGCCGTCTCACGGGTGCGGCACTCGATCCCTTCCTGGACCCACGAGGACACCAATGCACACCGGTCTCCCGAGGAGAGGCGCACTCGGCATATAACAGCGGCGGTGAAGGCTCCATTCACTTCAGGTGTGCCTCATCACACGCCGCCAGACCTGGCCGTTTTCAGCGCTCAGGAGCCTGGTGAAGGGCGGCGATTAAGGGACGGGGAGATGCTGATAATTAGGGGGAGGCAGCCGACTCGTCACACCATTCATAGCACTCATAGTTGCAATCTTTGAAATGGCGCATAAAAACTTTGCTGGCCTTTGTTAGCGAATTCAGTTTGGGTGTTGGTCTTCCTTTCTCAGTTATTCTCTTTTGTCTGCAAAAGAGCGCCTTGAAAAAAGCGTTTTTAGTAGATCGGCAACAAGATCTGGTGTAGGCGCCGATGACTGCAGCTGTCATTTTCTTTTCATTGAATTTCACTTTCGTTCCTTGGAAATCCCTGACTAAAGGGGCGGTCTAATGCTGGGGGTAGCACTGGGCAAGTCGCTAGCCCCAGAGGGCGGGCTGTCATTGAACGTCAAAATTTGATTGGCTGATAATTCTGTCACTAATGCTCGTAACAAATCAGATGTGACGTCTTTCAACAAAAGGGTAGCACTATCTGTAGTGCTGGCCTTAGACTTTTTTATGTAGGATATTCCAGTTCAACCTCAACTAAACTAATCAAAGGCAATTTTGTGGAAAATACACAAATGAAAATGATACCTAAATAATCAATAAAAACATTTTTCACACAATTGTATTTTTTATAGGGCCAGAAGAGAAGGCCCTGCTGCCCCTGACTGCCCACCACTGGTCAAATCCTGTTTTTGTGATCTTACCTGTCTGACAGACTGCTGCAGGTTCAGATGTTTCAGTCAAACTCTCAGTGACGTGAGGACGTTAACAGTTACTCACTGTCTCGTGACGTAATGCTGTTTGCTGTCCTCTCTGTTGAGCTTCTGAAAACAAGAGTGATTGTATCTGTTCACAGCCGGTGTGTTTTCAGTCTGAGTCAGTACGAAACGCTCGCAAAACAAGCACTTATCAGCTGCTGAGCAGAGGTCAGTGTGTTTTTAACTCTGATGATATTGTGTGCAGTGTTATGAGACACACAGATGCTTAAACATACGGCTGATTCCAAATCAGTAAAAAAAAGTTTCGTTTCAACAGCCCTTTTATAGTCTTCCTTAAATTGACTTAAACACTAGGGCTTAGCAGCTATAGTTTGTTAGTATTTTATACTTAATTTGGTTGCCCTATTTGTTCTTAAAGGCAAAAAATTCAAAGTCTACTGAAATAAATTTATAAAAAATGAACTGTAATAAATGGCATTTAATATTCATTAACTGTACACTACCAGTCAAATATTTGTAATAATTATGTAATTAATTATTAAAGAAATCTCTTCTGCTCACCAAAGCTGCATTTATTTAATCAAAAAAAGCAGTAATGTTGTGAAATATTACTACAGTTTAGAACGGTTTGAATATATTTTAAAATGTGCTGGCATATTAGAATTATTTCTATGATGTAAAAAAAAATGTAAATTCAGATTTGCATCTCAGGAATAAAATGCATTTTACAATATATTTACATAGAAACAGTCATTTTAAATTAAAATAATATTTTACCATTTTTACTGTATTTTTGATCAAATAAAAATGCAGCGTTGGGGAGCAGAAGAGACTACTTTCAGAAACATTAAACATCATAAAAAAACAGTCCACTTGTATGTAAGTTAGTGAGGGGCAATCATCTAGAAAAATTGACATTTATTGACAATTTTTGCATGACACATGAGATGTGCATGATAGTGTAGATCAGCCTGTCAGCTGAAGGAGGTTTTTGGTGTAATATATTGTGATTTTAGATGTTTTGAGGGCGATTGCTGGGCGTTAGATCTGTGTGAGGTTTCAGGGTGGCTCTGTACACGTTTGATCTTCACGTCTGTGATCTTCCATCACAAATCCTGAGTGTCTGCAGACCCCTGACATGATGATGTCTCGCCTGACTGCGTCTCCATCACAATGAATTGGAAGCGTTCCAGTGCGCTGAACACCGGCAGATCACAGCCATTACTTTCCTTCATCCTGAGAGATGATCGTCTGTGTGTGTTTGCAGACAAAGCGCAGCAGAGAGTAACAGAATAAACAGCCAGAGATGTGTGTTTCAGTAAGGGTGGAGCTGTTTTCGTCTCTCAGTGATCAATGATCGAGGTGCCAAAGCTCATAAAGTGAGGGAATGAAGCGATGGGAGGAGAAGGAAACAGGAGGAGGATGAAAGTCAGTCGCGTATGAGATCAGGACTGCAAAGGCATCCTGTGATTGTTCACACTGATCTCTCTTATGATTCAGGATTCTAGGCGCTTTATTGTTGTGATTAAAATCAGCTCCGTAGCTGAAGCATTGTTATGATACTGATTCATAATGCTGATAGTTCTGATTGGATGAGCTGCGTTTGAAGTCGTCGTATAATAGCTGGTTATGGCACTTCAGCTTTATGTTCATACAACAAATGTGAACGGTCTGCTGGTAAAATACATAATCGGTTCTTGTGTTTAGTGCTCTGGTCAGTGTTAGTTCTCTCTCTAGTGGAGCAGGAATCGGTTGGGATCCGCATCAGGGTGAGTCGGGAATATTTCAATCGTGTATCAGTGTATGAGATATGAAATCAGATCCATATATGGAGAAACTGTATGTTTAGTTGAGGATTTAGGGTCACTAAAATAACATATAGTTCACTAAAACTAAAACCATGAAAAAAATTATTTAAAAAAAAATACTGAAATAAAATATAAAAACTTCTATAAAATACATATATAAAAACCTAGCTTACTAGGCGGCGTTTCTCATTTTTGTTTAAGTGTAGAATAACAAACATTTAAACTTAATTTAAAAATTAAATAAAAATGACATAAACACACAACAAAATGACTAAAATGAAAACAGGAAAAAAAATCTGAATCACATTTAGATTTTCATTACTTGAAATAAAATAAAACCTAAAAAAAAAAAAAGTTTCCCGAGCCAACATTTCTCATTTTCATTTAAAGTTTAAGTACTAAAATAACTAAAACTAATTTAACTAAAACTTAATAAAAAATTTAAACACATTTTAAAAAATATATATATAAAATATGACAAAAACTTTAACTAAAATTCAAATGAAAACAGAAAATATAAAAAGAATATAATATAATTCAAAATATTAATGAAAACTATCTGTGATACTAAAATGATAGCACTACTATTAGATAACGGTTTGATTTTGAAGGAATAAAAATGTAAATTGTGACTTCCAATCAAGAGAATAAACACGGTCAGTTTTGATTTCCTTTAGTTTTTAATAAGCGTTCGAGTATCTGATATGAAGACTTTACAGCGTCTCAGGAAATTCACTTTATGAAACAATCACACAAGGGATTAAAGGGATATTTCAGACAAAAATGAAACTTCTGTCATCATTTACTCACCCTCATGTTGATCTTAACTCATATATGTGCGTGTATGTATGCATGTCATCTTTTAACTAATAATACATTTTTCTTTTTTTTCTTTTTTTAAAGTTGTCTCAATCATAAATAGCAATATTTGCCAGTGTAAAAAACAAAAACAACTTTATATTATTTGCCATATATTCCCTGAACTCAATAATATCAGCATTTTTGCTTCTCAGGTAAATGCATCTTGTTTTAAACAAGACATAAATACTAATTAAAAAGGGGTTTTACTGTACAAAAGTTCATAATGACCTTGTGAAGCTGCTAAATAAACAACATATTTGTTGTCCGCAAGACTTGTCTGCAAGACTTGTCTAAAATTGTCTGCAAAATGCAAGAATATGCAAAATTTATTTTTGTGTTCCTTATTAAAAAATCCAGCATACAGGTTTGATTGAGTAAATGAAAGTATTTTATCTTAATGACCTTTTATCTATATGTCTAAGAGGAAAAAGTAAAGAAATATACATCATTTTCAGCACATGCGAACAACAAAAGAGCAGTCTGCGCAGTCTGAGCGCATGCACTGCATGGATTTGCATGTGAACACAGGCGGATGAATATGCACAAACAGTTGTTGAGCTCTGAGAGTGTGTGATGTGTTAACCGGCTCTGAGACGTCATGCCGGGGCTCTTCTGCGCTTTCACGGTTAAACGGTTATCCGTTAACACTGTCTCAGCTCTGCGCTCGATGATAATGTCCTACAATCATTCACTATCCTCTGCTAATGCCCTTCTGTAAGCATGTAGCTTAGTGAAGCTCTCAGAGTCAGTGTGTTTACACAGCGCACACACACACACACACACACACAGGCTCATTGTAATAGGATCTGATTGTAGACGTTACACGTTAATGATGTTGTTTCACTGAAAGCTGAAGCTACTGGTCAGTTAAACGAACTCTTAAGCGGAAGCATTTAGCTTTCATTTTTTATTTAAAAAACAGAAAAATTGCCTCAGAGTTTATTTGATTGAATTTGCATTGGTTTTTCTGAATCTGAAAACATGGACCAAGCCAAATGTGTATTTTTACTGTGTTTTGTCTGTGTATTGCATCATGTATTTAGATTTTTATGTGACATTTTTATTAGTAGTTTTTGTATTGGCAATGCAGTATGGCTATGATATATTGCTCAGCCCTCTTTGACACTGATAGGACAGTATTAGATGACAGGCCTCTGGACGTTTCTGACATTTATGATGGCTTTATTTGTACATCTGTGTTCTGCTCTAAACTGCCAGGAGCAGTACAGCAGGTCTGATCAGTAAAAAGCCTTCAGTTTGTTTAAAGCTGATGAAATGCAAATATCTGTGAACATGAGTGAACTATAGTTTAGAGTTTAGAGAGACTTTTTCACTATTTCACATGAATTATGCTGGAAAATATAACATCCATAAAGATACATTTACTTGAGAAGCAAAATTGCATTAAAACATAAAATATACATTTAAATATGAATATTATGTGTGTGTGTGTGTGTTACATTTTTATATATAACATATATAATATAAAAAAGTTTACCTTTAAATAACATATATAATTTAAGATAATTAAAATTTAAAATAATAATAATTTAATAATATTTAAAATAAAAATGTAAATATATAATTATATGTATGTTTTTTTTTAATGTAATTTGTTTCAAGCATAAATAACAATAATATATGCATATATTTATAAGCTAAATATAAATATACTATAAGCTAAAAGCCATTATAAGCCATTTTTGCCAGTGGAGTAAAAATAAAAAAATACTTATATTATTTGTGATATATTCTCTGAACACAATAATGACAGTATGTCCTGTGCATTTTTGCTTCTCAAGTAAATGTGTCTTGTTTTAAAGTATAAAAAAGGTAGGTATTTTTACTGGAAAACAAGACATAAATACTGATCAGAAAGAGATTTTTGCGGTGTATGTAATCAGTTCAGCATGATTTTCGAGTGAACTGCTGTTGATAGATGATTTCTGAGTTACTGTGTGGTCAGTCCTCACTGAAGTACGCTGATGACGTGAATGAATACTTGTGCTCTTAGTCCTGATGTCTAAAGCCAGTAGTGATCGTATAAGAGCACGAGTGAGTGTCCGCAGTCCTGCTGGACTTCAGCTTCCACGAGGACACAGTTATCCAGAAGAGGAACCGAACAGTGACTGAATCATTGCTGAACCCACAGTAGGGAGATTTCAGGGGGCATTTATTGAAACTGAACTGCAAAAATTACTTGAAAATATGAGTCAAATGTTGTCATTTAAACATGGCATGTTTGATTGTAAGAGTGAGAATGGTCAAGAGCGTGACTGTCTTTACTCAGTGACCCCTTTAAAAGCGCTGTTCTCATCTGAAGGTTTGGCTCCAGGCGTCTGATCCGTTCTCCTGCCAGCTCGAGGAACAGATGCTCCTGCCAAAGATCTTCTCTGCTGTGGGCCGCTGAGATGCTCTGGAAGATACGAGGCGTGTGGCTGTTGTGTTTATGTGTGTCTGAGGAAGCTAACGGTGCCAGATGTTGTAATTCACTGCTTTATCTTCTTTATACCGTTTAGAGAAACTGCTTTTTACAGAAAACGGGAGTGTTTGCAGAAGATGCCACTGCTGTGCTACTGATGTTTGTCAATGCAGTGATGGACCTAAATGCTAGTGATATTGTAGTTTTTTTTTTTACAATATTATATCATAATATTATGTTATTCATTTTATATTAATATTAAACATATATATAGTATAGTATTATATATAATATTAGAAACATAAATGTATTACTTTCATATATTATGTGTGTGCTTCTATTCTAAAATAATAATATAATATTATAAATTCTAATTAGTTTTATTTTAGCCTGACGGTTTGAATGAAATATAAAGTTGAATAGTGTAAATAAATGTTCTTATTTGGTAAAGCTGTTTTTGTGAATATTTGATTAGTGTCTTGAAGTATTGAAACAAGCATTTTTTTCTTTCCCTTGGTAATATATATATATATATATATATATAAACCCTTGCTACGTGTACTGTGTTAAGCTAACTGATACTTGTTATAGCACTTGCATATCATTGCTCTTTTGTTGATTTTGATTGCTTCTATTGTCATCATTTGTAAGTTGCTTTGGATAAAAGCATTTGCTAAATGTAAATGTAATATATAGATTTTCACTGCGGTCTCAGAGACTTTTGCAGCTTTCAGTATATATTCAGTTTTCAGTATATAAAGTAATCTTAATGTATGTCTGTAACCAGCAGATGATTTCATTAGTAACTCATTCTCTGTTGATTTGTATGAACCAGGTGGCTCTGTGAGATCTGTTCATAAGTGTTTCAGCAGCTGTGTATGAATGGCGGTGTGTGAGGTGTTATTCTACTTAAAGAAATCAATTGCACTGCAGCTGGTACCTTCCTCCCGGTGTCTTTATGGCCTGTTTGCAGTTCTGACTCCATTGATTTTTTTTCTCCTCCCTCTTTCTTGCTTCAGGCTCAGAGGAGCGTGTGATGAATGGCTGGAGGTGTCAGAGAGATCTGGAATTAGAGAGAGAGAAAGAGACTTTTCCTTCCCATTACGCTCTAATCCATCACCTGCACACACACACACACATGGCTCTCTTTAGGTCTGTAGGGAGGGATAGATGTGGGAATGATAGTTAGAGGAGGTGTCGTTAATTCAGTGCTGTAAGCCGTGACATTCCCAGATACAAAACTCTGTTCCTGTAGGAAAACGCTTCGGCAGAGCTACTAACCAGCAGTGACACAACAAGCTTCCAGTCAAGTCATTTGTGCTTTCACACTGAAAGTGATGTTAGAATGTTTGCACTGTGGTTTGTGGTTTGTCTCTGTAGTTGTGTGCATTTAGGCACATAAACGTTAACACTTATCATTTGTGGATGAACTATCGTTTTAAGGGTGTGTGTGGGTCAGGGTTAAGTGCTCTACTTAGAACTGCAGCTATATAGATGGATAATTTATATTTAATAGATTCATATATTTATGTGTATATATAAATTCATATTTATTTATATTTATATATTTTTTTATAAATAAATATATTAAACATTCGTTTAGCAGAAATATTTAAAGACATTTAAATAAATTAAATTTTTAATTTAAATATAGATATTAAAAGTAATAAAATAATTACACAACATATTATATATAATATATAATTACTGTATATATTAGTAATTATATATTATAAAAATATAGACAGATAAATAGCTAGAAATAAACAATTTAATTGATATATTTACTTTTTAATTATATTTATGTGTGTATACATTCATATTCATATACAAATACTTGCATATTTATATAAAAAAAATATATTAAACATTTAATTTAACATAAATGTTCAATATTATTTAGTTTTAAACAAATGTGTAAATATTTAGATTTAAATTATATAAATTTAAATAAATTTTTAATTTAAATATAAATAATATAAAAATAATAATTATATATAATCTAGATAAACAGATCAATAGAAATAAACAATTTATATAGTTTATATATATTTATAATTGTAATATTTGTATGTGTGTATAAAATCACAAATGTATACATATTTAAATATAAAATATAAATATGCAAATTTACATATAACTTTTTTAAATATATATTTTATTTATTTATGGAATCATGTACAATCAAGAGTCATGTATCACCCTGAAAAGGTTTATTTTGTGATAATGACCATCTGACTGCACACGATCGACTCATTTCACGACTGCTTGCCGGATAAATATATAGTTCAGTCATGAAACTCTAGATGGCGCAGGCTGATGGGTTGTTAACGTAACTGATGATATCAGAGAGTTATAAATGACTTGGCACAAGCTGATTGGTTCATGCTGCATATGCAGCCAATGAGCTTACTGCCTTGCATTTATATGGCTGGCTAGCATTCACTTGAGATTCCTGCAGCAGCGCGCTTTCAGAGTTTCTCTGAAGCCCTCCACTTTCCCCAGCTCCAGCTCTATAGATCTGCTACGAGTTATTTTATATGCTATTTGTGCAGCAGCAGTATGTCTTAAATACTCACGGCACCGTATCGCCGTATGCATTGGCAGTAACAGGTTCCTATCCAGCAATAATCTAGAACTACAGCAATAACCAACAGCAGCAGCAATTCAGCAGCAGTGTAGCAGATCTATTCCGCCAAGACCAAATACATTAACATTGTCATACCCATCACCATGCTAAAATCTTCCGTGAGTTGTCATGATTGAACTTACTAAATGGATGTGAAGTGCTGGTTGTTTCAGTCTGAGATGTGGCATATATCAGAGCGTTAGAGTGAGGGATCTAAATAAATCAGCAGTGATGTGTGAGGGTGAGCAGAGGGTCAGACCGCGGTGAACGGCTGTCCTTAAACACTGCTGCACACGCGTCTCCAAGACGCTCTAAAAATAACAGCCAGACACCAGCTCACATCCAGCGTCTCCTGCTGGAAAACCACTCTCGCCCAGATGAATTTAGCCCTGATTTTCTTCTGATGGACGGGGTGTTTGTTTGGACATGCAAGAACTGATCCGCTCCGTCTGCTTCTTTTCTCTGTCTGTTTATGGCTCACTGTTCATTAGATTAATAAATATCTTACTGTAATGTTTCATAATGATGATTTTGCTTTTGTTATGAAACCTAGCGTGCTTAGGCTCCCGACTCAGATACGTCATTTGGACCAAATTCCTTCACATTATTGCATGTACTCGTTATAGAGACGTTAACCCCATAACGCATTGCAATAAGTTATTGTCATGAAGATTGTCATTAAAAAACAAAAATTGGCAGTAAGAATATGCAGGAATGTTTAAAAGACTGAATTCAAATATTAGACTGGATTGGATTCAACTTTTCTGTCATTTTACAAGTATTTAATACAAAGCCAATGGAAAACGGAAGCATCTAAACATATAGTGTGCAAATAGCCAGTATTATATTATACAATATATTACAGTATATAGATAGGTATACTACAGAAAATGTACTCTGAAACGGTCAAGGAATCATATGTTTTTATATAAGAGTTTTGAAAATGACATTTGTTTGTATTACGGCTGTAGCTAATTACTTTGTGTTTTCTTTCAGGTCAGATGAGCAACTGATGGATTCGTAGTGTTTTCCTGTTCGGTCCTGTGGACGCAGAACATACACGGGTAAGAATTCAGCCGTCTTGGGTCAGATTAAATAAACAAATAAATAAATATTTGACTATTTTAATAGATAGATAATAGAGACAAACAATTTATATATATATATATATATATATATATATATAGATAGATAGATAGATAGATAGATAGATAAAACATTTAAATATAAATAAATGTATTAAACATTTATGCATTTAGCAGAAATGTTTAATAGCATATATCTTTATAAATAAACAGGTAAATATATTTAAATAAAAAATGCAAGTATATACATTTTTAGTATAAATAATTATTAAATATAATTTAATAACTATAAATATATATGTATTTAAATATATATTTCTACACATTTTGATAGATAGATAGATAGATAAATAGATTTTTCAAAATATTATTTATTTATGAATCATGTACAATCAGGAGTCATGCATCACCCGGGAAAGATTTATAAGGTTTTGTGATAAAGACAATCAGACTGCACATGATCTATTTCACAACTGCTTGCCAGATAACTAACTAAATGGACATGAAATACATTCACAGGTTAAATTCAGCCGTTTTAGGTCAGATCACCCCAACAAATGATGTTTTCTCAGAGAAGGAATTTAGTTCTCAGTTTGCATGAGAAAACGCTCGTCAGAGGAGTGTTGTGGGTATAAACGCACCTTTGTTTTAGCCGAATAGAAGTCAGAACATGTTTGTTCCAAATACTTCATGAAGGTGTAAACGTAATACGCATTGTTGCATAAATAGACTCATTTGTTAACAAATTCTGGTTGTTCACCGGAGTGATTTGTGACTGTAGAAACACCTACTTTGGAAAATGATGTGAAGTATTATTAAACAATGTAAAAACCATCTATCAGCTGTAGTTTTTATTTTTAAAACAATGTAAAAAAAAAAATGCGGAAAATGTATAAACATCAAATGCAACTGAGTCACATGCATATATTGCAACATACGGCTGTGTGTGTTTGTTGACCCATGACTCATGAATGTGTGTGTCTGCAGCTGGTGATGAATATTAGCTGGTATAATGGACTGTGTGTGTAAACAAGGCGGTCAGAACAGAGCCGTATTGTTGAGCGTGTGAACAGTGGCTATTGTGAGCAGCAGTGACGACCGTCTTTATCTCTGCATTATAAGCTCGTTTAGATTAACGTCAACATCAAATCAGAATGAACTATTCCTGGTCTTGTAAAGAAATAAATCTAATAATTTGCTCAACTTTCCGTTTTCAGCTCTCTTGGTTTGAAACACCTCTCATATTGATACACATTTTTCCATGGAGAAAATAAAGTGCTGACCTACATTTGTTGAATATCCTGTTTCACTCTGAAATACAGGCTTTCTGTGGGTCTTAAAAATAATAATTCATTTGCCTTTCCACAATATAAGGCATAAAAAGGTCTTAAATCCAAGCAGAAGTTCTTAAATTCATAAAGTCATGGCATTAAATGTTGCATGCACTACAAAAAAAAGAATATTTTTTGCAGTGTGATCAGAAGGTACAGTAAAAGTTATTTCCATATTCTAGTGGTTGGAAGCAGTTCTTTTTGTAATATGAATGAAAAAGTAAAAGAGATCTATTGGAAGTTGTATTTTTAAACTTTAAAGCATTGCTAATACAAGACATTAAAGGGGACCTAACGCACACAGTTTCACCCAATCTCATGTTAATCTTGAGTACCTATAGAGTAGTACTGCATCCTTCATATCTCCAAAAAGTCTTTAGTTTTATCATATTTATAAAAGAAAGATACAGATTTACGATTCTCTCTGAAAAAAGCCGAGCTCCTGGAGGCGTGCCGTGTGGGTGGAGCTAAAGAGTGGAGGCGTGTCGTGTGGGCGGAGCTAAAGAGTGACGAGCACTTGCTCCGATCGCCAACAAAACACAGACATTTGATGCCGTTTCACTCACCATCTGCAGTTCTGAATCATGACCGGGATCTTTTATAGCTGGGACCGCTCCATCTTTCAGTATTAAACGATGTGCAAATCCAGCGTCGAATTGGGCCTTGTTTATAAAACGTTCGTCAACAAAACACTTGAGAAACTCCGTTGCTGCCCCGGAAAAACAAACTATATCCACTGTTCACGTAACGGTGGGTTGTTTTGGGAAGCTGAACAAGGTTATCTTTTCCTCACAACCAAAAACACACTTCTTTAGAGACATTCTTCCCGAGCAAGTCCCGTGCTGCCAGCCTGCCGATTGAAGCGTGTTGATTGGCTGCTCTCGCTCTCACTCTGGTCGATGCGTGTACGGACGCGTTCTTCCGGGAGAAATGCCCATATAAGGAGTTCCACTGTCGTTTACGTCATCAAGAACAACGATCGAAAAAAACTCTCCGAAACTTGTACGAACCCGGAAGTGAGATTTTTGGCACAGAAATACTCTGTTATACGTCCAGAATTTTTTTTTGAAACTTTGTCCATGCTTAGCATGAGAATCCAACTCTTTAACAGTGTAAACAACTCTGAATGCATGAAACAGCATTGTACCCCCCCTTTAAGAAACTATATTGGCAGGTTGTGTTCCATTTAATTTATCACTTACGTTTTCTTTACTTGGTCTTAAAAAGTCTTAAATTGACCTTCATAAAACCTGCAGAAACCCTGGTTATATGTCAGAATATGGATGTAAAAAACAGTGTGGTTTTATCCCATCTGCTAACATTACTTGCATCGCCATGACATCATCACGACATCATCATGACATCATCCCGTCCAACCGCAGGAGAGAGAGAATAAAATCAAATCTGAAATATGGTTTTCTCTGTTAAATTCTGCAAAAATGACAGCAAACTAAAGTTAAACCACAGACAGATTTGTGGAGGTGAAGTTGAGCGGGTTGGTGATGTTCTTCCGAACACACAGAGCTTGACGGTTCAGATGTCCATGTTCCTCCCTGCACCAGTTCCTGTAAAACTCTCTCTCTTCCTCTGACAGGAAAGGCCTCATTTCCTGAGGCTGATCTGAATCAGAGTCACAGAGGGAAACGCTTTCAGACGCTCTACTGAATGAGTATTTCAGACCACACTAACTTAACACTACTGCGACGGTAGTGTGATTCACACACACATTCAGCCTCACAAAACCGTGAGTGAGCAGGACAGGAGAACCTTGGTAATGCCGTAGTTTATTACCAATGGGAACCATC
Source organism: Schizothorax lantsangensis (assembly GCA_027422415.1). Classification (NCBI taxonomy): domain Eukaryota; kingdom Metazoa; phylum Chordata; class Actinopteri; order Cypriniformes; family Cyprinidae; genus Schizothorax; species Schizothorax lantsangensis. The sequence goes on along the minus strand of CM049860.1, from coordinate 30,879,337 downwards.
CCATGGCATATGAGTATGAAAATTGTTCAATATGATATGAACATGAATATACTAATGCTAATATACCAATATGCTAATACTAATATGAATATGTTAATCATCCAGTATGATGGTGGATGGATTGTGGAAATCATTCAGCATGATGGTGTATGAATATGGTATGAATATGAAAATTGTCCAGTATGGTGATGGTGTATAAATACGGAAATCATCCAGTGGTATGGTGTACGAATATGGTAATTGTGATGGTGTATGAATATGATAATCGTCCAGTGGGAATATGGTAATTGTGATGGTGTATGAATATGATAATCGTCCAGTGGGATGGTGTATGTATATGGTAATTGTGATGGTGTATGAATATGATAATCATCCAGTGTGATGGTGTATGAATATGGTAAATGTGATGGTGTATGAATAGGATAATCGTCCAGTGTGATGGTATATAATTATGGTAGGCTAATTTTCCAGTATGGTGATGGCATATGAATACGGTAATCGTTCAGCATGATTAATATGGTAATAATTTAGTATGAAAGTTTAAGAATGTGCTAATCATTAGTAAAATTGAATATGAATGTGATACTCATTCTGTATGTATTTTCTATTTTTGCAGAAATCCATCTACACAGATTTATTTATTTCCTCCATTTGTCATCTTTATATTTTTAGCCGTGTTTTTTAGTTTCATTTATGACTCAGTGACTCTTCCTGGTTCTTGACGTCTGTATGAATGTGATGATTGTAAACGTCTTAATCCAGTGTGTGTGTGTGTGTGTGTGTGTCACTCAGACGTCTGGAGCTTTAGTGTGCGTCTCGTCGTACATGCCGTCTTGTTACTGAGTAATGTAACACAAACGAGAGTCGTGTGATTGTGGAGGGTTACTGACGTGCACTAAACAGCAGGAAACACTCCCTCTGCTTCTTGACATGTTTCCCATCATCCTTCACTCTGTGCCAGGGATGTTTGTGCGTGTGTGTCACTCAGACGTCTGGAGCTTTAGTGTGCGTCTCGTCGTACATGCCGTCTTGTTACTGAGTAATGTAACACAAACGAGAGTCGTGTGATTGTGGAGGGTTACGTTCACTAAACAGCGGGAAACACTCCCTCTGCTTCTCGACATGTTTCCCATCATCCTTCACTCTGTGCCAGGGATGTTTGTGTGTGTGTGTGTGTGTCACTCAGACGTCTGGAGCTTTAGTGTGCGTCTCGTCGTACATGCCGTCTTGTTACTGAGTAATGTAACACAAACGAGAGTCGTGTGATTGTGGAGGGTTACTGACGTGCACTAAACAGCAGGATACACTCCCTCTGCTTCTCGACATGTTTCCCATCATCCTTCACTCTGTGCCAGGCGTGTGCGTGCGCGTGCGCGTCACTCAGACATCTGGAGCTTTAGTGTGCGTCTCGTCGTACATGCCGTCTTGTTACTGAGTAATGTAACACAAACGAGAGTCGTGTGATTGTGGAGGGTTACGTTCACTAAACAGCGGGAAACACTCCCTCTGCTTCTCGACATGTTTCCCATCATCCTTCACTCTGTGCCAGGGATGTTTGTGTGTGTGTGTGTGTGTGTGTGATGTGGCCTGTCTCAGCACATCGTCTGTTAGTTATGCAAGTGTTCCAGCCGCTGCAGCCTGCAGTCTGATAGTTGTGAGTACGCGAGAGATCCCACATATTTGCCAAACTCCTGCTGGTGCATTCTGGGATGCTTCAGTCTGGCTGTCTGCAGTGGAACATATACTGTTCATTTACACTATAAATATCACTCAGCGTCTGAGACGGATGATGTAAACTGGACGCGCTGCTGTAATATCATGTGATTATGGAATCGGCTCTCATATTCTGACCTGGTTTCATTATTTTACTGCAGAAATGCTTGCTGCTCAAACACACACACACACACACACACACACACACACACACACACACATACACATACACATATGCATATGCACGTTTATCTAAATGTTGAATAAATAGCCGTGCATTTATGTACTACTTAATAATAAAGAAAACATACAAACTAAAGTACGTTAGGGGAGAAATTACATCTTTAGAGAGCAGCATTTTATGAAATATATGCATTATATATCAATATCATGCATTTATAATTCATTAGATTTTTACTGGTGTTATTTTAATATCATTGACATACTATTATAGTTTTTGTTAATATTTTGAATTAGATTTTTATGCAAATATTTTCTGTTTTCACTTTAATTTAATTAACATTGTTGTGTGTTTTTGCCATTTTTATTAGTTTTTGATTTTTTTAATGTCTAAATAGTTTTTATAATTTTTTATTTAGCTATAGTTTATTTAGTTTTAGTTATTTTAGTACTTCAGGTTAAATTAAAATAGTTAATTTTAGCTAATTGCCAAGGAAAATTTATTATGTTCATTTTTATTTTTTATTTTTTTATTTCAGGTAATGTTTATTTTATTTCAAGTTGCAAAAATATATATATATTTTTTAAGTTGTACTTTAAATTTTTGTAATTTTCTTAAATTTTCTTCTTTTCTTCATTGTTTAATGTATGTTTGAAAAAAAAACAGGTTTTTATTTTAGCCACAGTTTAAAAGTTACGTGCAGTTTAAATGTTCATAACACTTTATTAGTGTTGATTATTAAATAAACGTAATGAATTGATTATTAAAAATATTTGTTTTTGGTTTTCTGCTAAATGTTAAAAATGTGGTTGTTGTGAGGTGGTTGCTAGGCTGTTCTAGTTGGTTGCTAGGTGGTCTCTTCCTGTCTGGCCTGACAAAAAGCCTCTGTGATCTTCTGAAGATGGTGCGTCTGATCACTGAATCTGGCACTGTGTCTAAACGGAGTGTGTTTTTCAGGGTCTGAGTGTTGGATGGCCGGGCGGTAGGGTCAGAGACGGTCCGGCAGGATGAATTCTCTCCAGTCCATGGACAGACACATCCAGCAAACCAACGACCGGCTCCACTGCATCAAACAGGTGAGAGAAAACACATCCCTACAGACTCCAGACCTTAAAAACACCTTTAGGATCTCCATTCGTCTCATTGGCCAGTTACTCTGCAGTTAAATAAGGTTGTCACCCTCTTCTGAGAGTGTTTGAATAGATTCATAAGCTGTGACGCCCCCTACAGGACACCTGGATAACACAATTATTAGACTGCCAGGAACAATAGACAGTAATTTCCTGTAGATTAGTGATGAATATTTTTGTATTTCAAGGGCCTTTCACACATTCACACATCAAAGCCGTAAACTCACATAAACAATAACAACTAAATACATTTTTACAAGCATAATGTTTGAGTGTGATTTTCTTTTATCAGCACCTGCAAAATCCAGCAAATTTCCAGACGGCGGCGACGGAGCTGTTGGACTGGTGTGGAGATCCACGAGCCTTTCAGCGACCCTTTGAGCAAAGCCTGATGGGATGCCTAACGGTGAGGGCAAATCAATCCGTTTCAGTCGCTTAACCAATCAGCAGTCAGCTTTCATCCGCTGTTAGATGATGCTAACCCTTGAACAACATATAAAACTACCAAATTTTGCTTAATCGAAACGTTTTTCCTTAATCGCAAAGTTTATTTACTACATATAATCATTGCAGTTAATAGTGTTCACCGTCTGTTTGATTATGTGTAATTTGTAACGAACTGCTTGATTTTTACTGTACATTTCTGACATTATATTAGTCACCACTAATAACATACTCCTAAATATAAAATTTAAATTTTCTGTAAAGCTGCTTTGCAATGATTTGTATCGGGAAAAGCGCTATACAAATAAACTTGAATTGAATTGAATTAAATTGTTAGTAATATGAACAGTTGGTTGTACCAGCTCCGACAGTTACCTTGTGTAAAGATCAATATAAAGATGAATATATACAATTTTATTTTATTCTGGTCCAATTTATTATTTTTATATTATTCTATTCTGTTCAGCTCTGTTTTATTGAAATATTTTCCTTTGTACTCTTCTATTCCTTTGTGCTTTTATTTATTCTATTCTATTATTTCTATTCTATTCTGATCCAATTTGTTATTTTTTATTTTATTTTACTCTACTCTGCTCTATTTTACTCTTCAGTTCTGCTGTGCATTAATTTATTCTATTTCATTTTTTTCTGTTTGGCTCCAGTTTATTGTATTATGTACATTTTATTGTATTCTGTTCTGATCCCTTCTGTCTTTTCTAGTCTCTTCTCTCCTATTGCACTTTATTCTATACCATTTTATTATTTTCTATTTTTCTCCAATTTAATATTTTATTCTATTCTACTCTATTCTGTTGTACTTTAATTTATTGTATTGTATTGTATTGTTTTTTTCTGTTCTAATCTGCATCACATTTATTCTATTCATTTTATTTTATTTTATTCTGCTCTCTTCTATCTAATCTAATCTATTCTACTTTTCTATTCTATTGTGTTTTAATTTAATTTAATTTTTTTCATTCTGTTCTATTCTGCTCTGGTTCTGCTGTTATATTGTAGTTTGTTTGATTCTACTTTTCTCTTGTATTCTGCTTGAATTTATTCTGTTCAAATATATTATATTTTATATTATATTTTTGAACTTTTACTCTATGAAGTGATTTAGGCGTTCTGCCGTTTGAACTCCGACACGTTTCTACAGCAGAGAAAGAGCAGAATGTCCTTGCTCTCGTGTGCAGATCTGAACTGCATTTAAGGAGAATGTGGAAAAAAGGCTAAACCAAACCTCCCTCAGATGTTTAATTAGGCGCTTTAGACACACATGATGTGTGTTTAACTGTAATTAAGACGCAGATATGAAAGATTGCTTCCTGCACGTCTGTGCTTCAGGCCGCAGGGTGTGGTTCTGTTTAACGTGGGCCGACCTGACGAGGGTTTGCAAATCAGGACAGAGATTTTATTCCCAAAAAAAACCCAAAACCGCAACCACCCAATTTAACTATGACAAAGCATGCATGCATGAATGCTGAGATTTCAGCGATGTTTGAATATTATTTGTGTCTGTGTGTCAGGTGGTGAGTCGTGTCGCAGGTCAGCAGGGTTTTGACATGGATCAGGGGTATCGGCTGCTGGCCGTTTGTGCTGCACACAGGGACAAATTCACCCCCAAATCAGCAGGTGAGACTCCACCATCCTCTACGATTGTCTCAGCACCCTTATCAAACTGCAAAATGTGACATTAGAGTCCATATGAGCTGAAATGGTGCTTTTTGACCTGCTGCTCAACTGGGAGAAACTGAGCAGAACAATGACGTAACTAACTAGTTTACTACATTACCTACCCACAAAGAAGCAGAGCAAATGAGGTCTGTTTTTGAGGCTCATAGTTTAGAGAACATATTTTTACTTCCAAAAACATTTAAGACACAGTCTGCATCAGTGTTATTTTAATATCATTGATATACTCTAGCCTTTATTAATAGTTTCAATCAGTTTTTTAACCAAAATAAAAAAGTAACATTAAAAAATAAAAATTAAAGGAAAGTTTTAGTAATTTTGTTGTGTTTTTGTAATTTTTAGTTAGTTATTTTATACTTGTCTATATAGTTTTAATTAATTTATTAATTGTTTTATTTTTAAAATACATTTTTATTTTTAAAACATTATTTTATTTTATTCAAAAATTAAATTAAAATTGTATTTTATTTTAACTAAATGTTTAACTAAAAAAATTTAAAAAGTAATTAAAAGGTATTTTTTCTATTTAAGTTAACGTTCGTTTTAATTTCAAAACATAAACAAAAAATTTTTTTTAAACTGTTTTCATTTTATTTTTAGTTTTAGCTAACTATAATATGCCATCAAGAGCTTTGATGTAACACTTCATTTATAATGAATAAAATTTGGTGTAATTAATTCTTACATATTATATTTATAAATAAGTTCTGAGAAAATAAATTAGTATGATATACTAAGTAAAACTAGAAACTAAGTATTCGACAACTGATTTTGCGTCACATTGTGGTTCTTCATGGGCGCTTCAAGTGTAGACAGAATTATTAATTATAATTAAGCATCTGTAATCATCTGTATTTGAGCGTCTGGTTTTGAGTTGTTTTGAGGACTTTATCTCGTTGTGTTGATGGAAACGGATTATACACCAACTTGAGGGTCATTCGTTTCATAGGAAACAGGTTTCTCTCTGAGTTTTTCTATGGTTTTTCCAGCAGTGGTCAGTGAAAGCTGCTGTGTCGGAGTGATTCCTGTCTGGTGTTTGTGTGATTGAGATTCTCGTACTGTCTGAGAATGATTCTTCCCTCAGAGGAATCAACCGCTCCAGAAACAATCTCAGGTTTATAGCTGTGTGATGTCGGTCTAGACTGGGTGTGTGTTTGGGGTTTTTCTGCACTTCTTCAGTTCACTGCTGAGCGTCTGACAGTAAGGGGATCGATCTGTGTTATCCTGCTGTATGACACTGACACCTCCTGTTTGATGATCGAGACCAGCCTGGAGATCACGGTACACTTTAAGATCACTTATTACACGGCTCTCTGGAAAACTGGATGCTGATTGGTCAACGGCGGCGTTTAAATGTGGTTAAATATTTGATAGCTGTGTTAGTTTCTTTCTTCCCTCATAATACAATCAGTTACCTCGAATCAATATTCATGTCCTTTTATTTGTATATTCAGTCAGTAGCTCTGGTATTAATAAAGAGTAGATTAATACAGCTGTTGACTGGTTGTTTTAAAGCAGAATTCAGCTGCAGATGATCATAGCATGTGTGATATTGCTTTAATACAATAAAAATCTTAAATAAGTTAATATTGACTAACTTGTATTTCAAACAATATATGAGCATATAATGTAAATGGGTCCAAAAGAGGATTACTGATGGATTTCTATGAACTGTGATTCAAACACTGAATCACTTGAGAATCATTTCAAATATTCCAAACAGCCACTTCAGATAATTGATTCAAAATGGTAAATCTAAGTAAAATATTAATATATAGTAATTCCTGTGTGAGAAATGCCATGCAGAGACTGAACGTATCTGAATGATTCATTTTTAAATCAGAGTTTTGAATCGATTCTTTGAAGCAAACAGTTTGAACTGATTGATTTACAGAAATGAATTGAACTATAATGAAGTTATAATTGCAAAACTAATCCTAACGTAATGACTACATAAAAAGTGCATAAAAGTAATTGTGAAATTCATGTTGCTTATTTTTTTTCTACAATTATAAAATCATTGTGAGTATTAGCTCAAAACAACTGTTAATTATAAGTATTATTTATATGTTCATTTGTAAAGATGTATATATGTTACCCTGGAGTGCAATAGCAGTCATAAGTAACACAGGTATATTTGTAGCAATAACAATACATTGTATGGGTCAAAATTATTGACTTTTCTTTTATGCCAAAAATCATTAGGATATTAAGTAAAGATCATGTTCCATGAAGATATTTTGTAAATTTCCTACCGTAAATATATCAAAACTTAATTTTTGATTAGTAATATGCATTGCTAAGAACTTCATTTGAACAACTTTAAAGATGATTTTCTCAATATTTAGATTTTTTTGCACCCTCAGATTCCAGATTGTCTAATAGTTGTATCTCAGCCAAATATTGTCCTATCATAACAAACCATACATCAATGGAAAGATTATTTATTCCGCTTTCAGGTGTATTAATCTCAAAATTGTGATTTGGATTATGACTGGTTTTGTGGTCCAGGGTCACATATATGCATTATACATTATCTGGTAAGTTTTCATGAAATGAGCAGATAATGTACAGTCATTATCACAAAAATAATCCCTTTAAAAGATACACACAGCCCTTTATTGTACATGATTCCAAAAATAAATCATTAAAATTTAAATAAAATAAAAAAATTGAAAATAGAAAAAAATATGCATAATTTAAATATAATTAAAAAAAAAAATTTATTTATGTATTTTTAATTGTTCAAACTGTTTTTTAACTGTTCAAAGATGTTTTAATCTAAAGAACCTTGGTTATGTCTTTGATACACTGCTGGAGTCTGTATCTCACTGGTGGTTTTCCCTGCGGATCAATCGCTCTTAATTGCTTTCGCTTCAGTAGACGGCAGGAATTTCACAGCTGCTCCTGCGGAAGATAGAGACACTCATTAACCCTTCATTTACCACAGCTTTCTTAAAAACGGCTAAAATACAGCACAACTGCTTGAGTGTTTTCATTATCTTGTGTGTCTGTGTGTCTGTGTCTGTGTGTCTGTGTGTGTGTCTGTGTGTGCTGTGTGTGTGTGTGTGTGTGTGTGTGTGTGTGTGTGTGTGTGTGTGTGTGTGTGTGTGTGTGTGTGTGTGTGTGTGTGTGTGTGTGTGTGTGTGTGTGTGTGTGTGTGTGTGTGTGTGTATTTGCAGCATTATCGTGGTTCAGGTTAGATGAAGGATCAGATGAAAGGTCTCTGCCAAGCTCAGACTCCACTGCTGGTTTATAACTAGTTCAAGCATGAACGAAACGAGTCACTCATTTAATGGAATGTAAAACACACTGTTCTAAGTGGAGGCGTTTAGAGAGTTTAACGCTTGTCTACTCTAGAGGACGAGGCTTGTGTTTCTTACTGACAGACGGACAGAGAGTGTCTCGGTTCTCTCTGAAGCTGCGTGTATCTGTGCTATCAGTCCGTCAGCGGCCCAGAGAGAGTTAAACACATACACGCATCAGTGTTTCCTACTGCATGGCTTCCCAAACTGGGGTTTGTGTGCTGATGAACAGCTAGTAATTATTTAAATCATCATAAAAATGAATTAATACTTATAAAATGAATTTGAATGAATAATGAATATCAATGAAGAAAAAGTTTATTTGTTGTCTGAACCTATAACAAATTTGAATTAAATCAGCCCGGTACATACAATAAATACAATATATAAAAAATAAATATTATGAATTACAAAATCATTATAGGCTATTCCATTGACATTTGCATTTAACCTAAATGTAGGCTACTGTAAGATTGGAAATGTATTTTCTTGCCCCTGAATGCATTTTGAAATATATTTTGGTATCTAAAATTTGATACTAAATATATTTTCAATTCCAAAAATATATTTAATTGAGCTTCACTGTTTTCAACATATATTTAAAATATATTTTGTCCAAAAAAAAAAAAGTCATATGTAAAACACGTAAAACAGAAACACTTGAATGGATGACAAATGCTACCTTGAAGCAGAGGTGTAAAGAGTACCTGAAAACCATACTTGAGTGGAAGTACAGATACAGATAAAAGTTGCTAATGTCTTTGATACTCGGTACAACTACAAAGTACCCGAAAAGATACTTAAGTACAGTAATTAGTTACATTTACTCAAGTACTTTACACCTCTGCCTTGAAGCTTTTGTGGATAAGTGATTATGCAAATGAATTACTGAATTAAAGTTCTGAATTGATTCATTGAGATTAATATAATTGTGCTAATTATCCTGCATTTTTTCTTTGCACTAAAATTCCTCTTCGCTGCAGCTCAGATGTTTGTTTTGTTGTTTTGGAAATCTCTATGGAGAAAATGAATGAGTTTTTAGTCTCCATTGAGCTCTGTGGTTCATTCAAACTAACAAGATTTAAACCTGCAACCTTGTGGTTACCAGCACAGATCGTTAACTACCTCTAATAATGACTTGATCATGCTGTTGACTGTCGAAACCTGTATATAATTAAAGATAAACTCTAATTCAGTGTGGTGATCTAACTCACACACACACACTCACACACAGTCTGTAATTTTGTCTGGGTGTCTCTCAGGGTAGAAACTGATAGTTAAACTGTGGCTTTTCCTAAATAGAAAATGACACAGACATCAGGGAATGAAGCTGACAGAAGCCCTCTAGTGTGCGTGTGTGAGTGTGTGCGCGTGTGTGTGCGAGTGTGTGTGCGTGCGCGTGTGCGTGTGTGTGTGCGCGTGTGTGTGCGTGCCTGTGCGTGTGCGCGTGTGTGTGTGTGCGTGTGCGTGTGTGCGTGTGTGTGCGTGTGTGTGTGCGTGTGCGTGTGTGCGTGCGTGTGTGTGCGTGTGCGTGTGTGTGTGTGTGTGTGTGTGTGTGTTTCATCAGACTGCAGATCTGTCCCGGTCTGCTCATATCTGTTTCAGCTCTGATAGATCACACATCATACAGCTTCTGCTTCAAAGCTCTAGTACATCAGTAAAGAGTGAAGTACAGTCTGATGGTATCATAGCAATCAAAACACACGGCAGATTCTTTAAACCCTGATGCCAAGCAGAGGTTGACTGTACATGATCCCACTACAGCTATTTACCAAATTAATAAATCAATAAATGCACAGAAATCACTTGCCTTTTACAACAATGAATTATATTAAATACTAAGTATTAACATTTAACCCTTGATATTTTACAGTCAGCCAGCAACTGACTAACCACAAAATGTGTTTTATGCAATATTTAGGACCAGATAAATGTAAAATTTCATCTAAACAGCTTTGGCTCAACCAATGGCATTCATTAGGGGGCGGGGCTACCTGTTTGTCTGACCAATGGCTGATGAATTGAGTGTTTGAATTTTTTTACAATTCCACTTAAGGAAATCACACACTTCACCATTTCTTCTGGCAAATCTGATAAAATTCTGAAAACTTTGCGAAATATACTTCTGTGCCCGTGGATATCTTGTTTACTTGCTATGTAGCAACTGTTTTGTAGATTTGATGCCACTAACCTGATAAACTATTTCAGATTTAGTGGTTATTTCAGACTCAAAAGTGTTTGTTGTATCTGCTTGTGAAGATGTACTACAGATTTATAGTGAAATATAGTGGTAATTTAGTGGTAATGTAGGGAAATTTAGTGAAAATGTGTCATTAACAGCTCAATGAGAGTGTGTAATTAGTTCTTCACCCTTCATAATGTTTATGTAATAATGTTTACTTTGTTTAATTTGTTTGAAATACAGTAAAAATGGTCAAATGATTTAGATCTTGCAGCAGGTGTTATTATAGTCAACTAAAACAAAAAAAAAACATTTTCGTTACTTGAAATAAAAATAAAAAACTGTATAAAATAAAATAAAATATAAAAAATTCAACTTGTTTCATTTTAGCTGGTTGCCAACAAGGCAACATTTCTCATTTTCATTTAGTTTAACTTGATGCAATCAAATAAACTAATAACTGAAAAAATGTAATAAAATCTATAGAAATAAAAAACTAAAACTAATAAATAAAATAACAAAATTACTAAATCTTTAACTAAAATTAAAAAATGGAAAATACAAAAATAAAAAACTATTCAAAATATTAAGCTATAATAGTATCTCAATGATACTAAAATAACACTCATTGTAAATGTTAAAATGTGGTAAATGTGGTCATTTTTAATACATTTAAATTTTGAAATTGTATAAATGTATTTATTTAGTTATTTATTTTTAAACATGGTAAATTCCTCATGTCATGAGAAAGTTTTCTCTTTATCTTTGGGTGGGTGGGGGGGGGGGGGGGTCATTGTACTATGAGAACACAACTCAACTGAAAATGAACGTAACTTTCAGAACTCAAAACATGTTTTTGAGAGAAAATAAAAAAGAGCTCCAGGACATCAGGGATAAACGTCAAATGACATGACCCATATATCAAATATGACCCAGTTAATGTGTGTTTGTGTTTGTTTAGCGTTGCTGTCCTCGTGGTGTGAGGATCTGGGTCGACTTCTGCTGCTGCGTCATCAGAAAAGCAGACAACCCGATCCATCTGTGGGAGAGAACCCGATGCAGGCCAACATCAACTTTAAAATATGAACTATAAACCGGCGCAGTTGCGGCAAGTCCACGCGAAAGACCAGCAAGGTGTGGGATTATTTTGAATTAGAAGGAAATGGAAACGTTTTTTGTAAACTGTGTAATGTCAAATTGGCTTACAATAACTTTCTGGAGCTATGCGTTCATATTCAATACACATGCGTTACTTGGACACAAACTAAATGTCAATTGTCATACACACACTGCCGTGCGGTGCATCCATCCGCGCTGTCTATTCCTTAAACGAAGACCCACTGTTTACATCCTTTTTAATCTCCAGCGCGGTTTTTTTTTAGTGATGCAGTCCCGTCTTTCGCCACCTTTTCATGTTAAATATGACAAATGCGCCGTCTGAGTAAGTAAAACGAGCTTTGTTTTGTTTTTGACAATATAGCAACAAAACATTTTTAAAACCGTTTTAATCATTCCTTGATAAACTTTCCTATTGTTTTAAACTTTTGTTTTAATATGTGTTTTAATATGTTGGCTAACGTTATATGAAAATGAAGAATTCTGTCAGTCTATTGATTGATTTTCAATTTCTGCATTGTCCAGCCGATCTGAATAAATAAGCTATGCACTGGTTTATGAAGAGTGTATGCTCTTCCTTTTTTTTCTGTTTAAGGGCCTAAAATTAATTGATGTGTGAGGCAAGCACCAATCGTACATTTTTTCAGAATTCAGAGATTTGACAGGTGATTCAAAGATTAAGTATTTCTACTGTATGCTGTTTTAGACAAACGCAACACAGCTTTTAGACAGACTAGCGGATACAAAACTTCCGTTTAAACGACAGCTGCTAGCGCACATCCCTATTTGAGTGCATGTCATAACGTGTGTATGTGTGTGTTTAGGTGTTGGGGAACCCCATGGTGAACTCAAACAGCCACATGAACCCTATGACGGGAGGTAATGGAGGTATGAACCCGGGACAGTTTACTGGACAGCAGCAGTTTTCCTCCAAGGCCAATCCAAACCAGGCCTACATGCAGCCGGGGATGTACGGGAGATCCAGTTACCCTGGAGGAGGAGGAGGAGGATACGGGAGCAGGTCAGTTTGTTTCTTCATCAGATTTGGAGAAATGTAGCATTCCATCAGTGTCTCAGCAATAGATGCTCTGCAGTGAATGGGTGCCGTCAGAATGAAAGTCCAAACAGCTGATAAAAACATCACAATAATCCACAAGTAATCCACACCACTCCAGTCCATCAGTTAACATCTGGAGAAGACAAAAGAAACAAATTCATCATGAAGACATTTTTAACTAAAATCCGAGTCTATAATCCATAATAACGCTTCCTCCAGTGAAAAAAGTGTTCTGGTGTGAATCAGGAGAGAAATCTGCACGGCTGATTTGACAAGCCAAAACAGCTCTAAACAAATATGTGGCTGGAGTTTGATGTGAGAGACAACAGGAGATGCACTTTTTCACTGGATTAAGTGTTATTATGGATTATGGACTCATATTTTAGTTAAAAACGTCTTAATGATGGATTTGTTTCAGCTTTTGTCTTCTCCAGATGTGAACTGATGAACTGGAGTGGTGTGGATTACTTGTGGATTATTGTGATGTTTTTATCAGCTGCTTGGACTCATTCTGACGGCACCCATTCACTGCAGAGGATCCATTGCTGAGACAAGTGATTTGCTTTCCTTGCAGATCATGTAATAATCATAATAAACACGCCCTTAGGTTTTGTCTTTAGAACAATTTAAAGAAAAAATATAACACATGTTTTGGGTAAAAAAAATATTCTTACCTTTATTCTTAAATTAAAAATTTGAACAAAATAGCAGTTACAAATAATTTTATTTTTGTAGAACATTTCATGAATCCAAACTCTTTCTCTCTTGTGCAGTTACGGGGCGGTCCTAACCACACAGATGGGATGGGCCTGCCTGCACAGACACGCCCCCCTTCTGACTTCAGCCAACCAGCTGCTGCCGCCGCCGCCGCTGCTGTGGCTGCTGCTGCTGCTACGGCAACCGCTACGGCCACGGCGACGGTTGCCGCGCTACAGGAGACGCAACACAAGGACATGAACCAATACGGCCCGGTGAGGGAGTGTCTATAATCGTCACACTAATTGATAATTATTTCTAATTGAAACAATGAGTTTGAACAAAGTGTTTCATTTGTTTGTGTTCTAGATGTGTTCCTCCTTTCAAATGGGACCAAACCAGGCTTACAGCACTCCGTTTGTGAATCAGCCTGGCCCCCGGGGGCCCCCTGCTCACCCTGGGGCCATGAACATGGGGCAGCCGCGGGGCCAGATGGGGCCGTACGGGGGTCAGAGGACGCCCCAGCAGGGCTACGGGCCACGGCCAGTGCAGGGGGTGAAGAGACCGTATCCTGGAGAGGTGAGGAAAACAGCTTAGGTGTCAAATACAGTACTGGATATAATGCATTACTAAGCTGCCTTGCAAAAGTAATGTAAGGGATTACTTTCCATAGTTTAATTACAGTTACTTCTGATGTTTAAAAAAAACAATTCTATATAAAACAATAGAGGATTTAACATCAAAATGTAACATCTGATGTGTTTTTAATGTAACCTTTTCCTTTAAATACTTTGGTCAGTTCAAGAATAATTTATGCAATTTTATATTATTTATTTGAAAGAATTAAAAGACCAGTTTCATGTCTGTTCTTATATTGTTTAACTGGTTGAGGTTAATACAGGATTTAGAAAGTAATTAGTAATAAATAATGCAATACTTTTTAGAGTAATTAGTACAGTAATATAATTATACTGTTGAAGATGTAATCTGTAGCTAGTAATTGCTTTTTTAGAGTAACTTACCCAACACTGGTCAAATATACAGTTAATTTGACTTTTCTCTACTTTGCAATAGTTAAAATACACAGATTTTTTTTACATAGATTTTTCTCATATAAACTTTGAAAATATGCTAAATAGAGGGATATTATTAAATATGCATACATTTGCATATTATATCAAAAATAGTGTAGACCTCACAAAATGTTAAAACCTATATTTTTGCTTTAATATAATATTTGTAAGTTTTAATTATTTGATAATGTTTTTAAATATTTAATATTTTTTACATATTTTTTGTATTCTGTTTCTATTATATTATATTACAGACAATTCTATCATATTATATTCAGTGTTTTTTTTTTATTGCAAAAAAGTGTCACAAATCTTTCACCCCAGTAATATCACAAAATTAAGCCTCTGTGCCTATTGTAGAAAATGATTTAAATTGCATAAGGTTATATAAAATCATAAAAATCTAATTAGTTTGGGTGTTTTTTTTGTTAGTTGAAGATGCATAATACTGATGATCATTCATGCCTGTTGTATCTATTGTTAATAAAAATACAGTTCCAATTAATAAACATATGATAGTAAAGATAGTGAGTGGCTATGTCTGTTTGTGGTGTTTTTATCTTTAGTGGTGATGCACCTGACCCCCGTAAACCAGAGTCTGTGTTTTTATGTTCTTAGATGAGTTGAGATTTCAGTGAAGGTGTTTGTTTTTCTGCAGGGGAGCTACGGGCAGCAGTACGGACCAAACGGGCAGTTTTCCTCTCAGCAGGGTCAGTATCCGAACCCTGCCGCCAGCAGAGGCGTCTCGTCACCGCATTACCCCGCTCAGAGGATGCCCGCACAGCCCGGGACGCCCGCACAGTACCAGACCGCCGGCATGGGACAGTTCTACAAGGTCCTGTACTAACATCATGCTGCCCTCCAAAACACCTTCTTTTAATAACAAAATACTTTATTACAAATTATGTTTTATTAGAGGCGGGGGTAAAAAAATTGATTCTTGAGATATACGATTTTTAAATCATCACCACTATAAAAAATCTATATCTTTTTTTTGTGTGATTGATACATTAAAATATTTTTTTATAATAATATAATTAATCATTTATTATAATGTCAAGGTTCAAGGTTCTTTGTTATTTGTCACATACACAATCATACAGGGTATAATCAGTAGTGAAATGTAGGTCAGGACGGGTCCGCTCAATGGACAGTGCAAAAAAATAAAATAAAAGATGAAACATAACACAGGAGAGTATATATAAATATAGGTAGGAATAAGATAAAAAATAAGTAAAAAATAAAATAAAATAATGAGTAAAATGTGCAATGAACTAAAATGTGCAATACAGTCTACTGTGGATTTAATAAATATTAATATAAACAGGGATGTGCAAGAGGAATGTGCAAACAGGTTGTACCGGGTATGTACACATAGCAGCAATGCGGATGATGGAGAATAATGAATGTTTTTACAGTTTATTAAATTGAGTCCTGTAGATGTTATGAGACTGAGTTCAGGAGCCTGATGGCCTGAGGGAAGAAGCTCCTCCTCAGTCTCTCAGTTTTTGCCATCATGCTCCTGAAGCGCTTGCCAGATGGCAGCAGAGTGAAAAGACGGTTACCGGGGTGATTTGAGTCCTTGATTATTTTTGCAGCTCTGCTTTTATGTATTTTATTATGTCAAATTTTATCATACAAATGTGACCCTGGACCACAAAACCAGCCATACATTTTAAATTTATGGTAAATTTAGTTAAATTTTCAGGTCTTTTTTTTTTTTTTTTATCTGAAATAATCTGAAAGCTGAATAAATAATCTTTCCATTGATGTATGGTTTGTTATGATAGGACAATATTTGGCTGAGATACAACTATTTGAAAATCTGGAATCTGAGGGTGCAAAAAAATCTAAATATTCAGGGTCACAAATATATAAACATATTTCATTACATTTTATTTATATAAAATTAATAATGATTTATTATAACAAATTGTTTTAATTTATTATAATTTTTAATTATTTATTTTAATTTTTATTATATTAATATAATCATTTATTTTATTGCTATTTATTAATAGTAATAAAATCATTTAATATAATGTATTTTATGTTAGACTTTATAATACAAATGTGTGTGTGTGATATATATATATAATTTATTATAATAAAATAATGAGAATGATTGCTACAATAAAAAATGGACTGCACACCACTGTTTTAAATTATCTATTTTTATTGCTTTATAATAATAATAATTTAATCTAATATATTTTATATTTTCGTAATAAAATTTTCTAATTTTATTAAAATATATTTCAATAATATATAGCCAAATTCTTAGGTAGTGTATACATCTCAAAAACAATCCAATCCCATAATATTTAGCTCATTGAGTGTGTCTCTCTCTCTGTCTCTGCTACAGGAACCCAGCAATAACTTCAACACAGGAAACTTTCATTACACTGGGGTACGTTAGTTAGATGTTCAGTCAGCAGTTGATTTATTCACAGTTTCAGGCGTTTACCTGTTGTGATTTCTTTTGTTTGTAGCCTCCGCGGCCGGTGGGCAGTTACCCTCACTCTCCATTACCGGGCGACCCCACGCCCCCTGTGACCCCAGGAAGTAATATGCCACCGTATCTATCGCCGAACCAGGACATGAAGCCCCTGTTTCCTCCTGATATCAAACCCAACATTAATGCACTGCCGCCTCCTCCAGGTATGAGCCTCTACATCACCATACATCATCTTGGTCACGCTGTTAAAAATGATTCTCCTGAGTGTTTTCCAGTACAAATATCTAAACATTCTTAAATCAAGATACATTTACTTGAGAAGCAAAATGATTGTTTAGAATATCGAATCATTAAATAGGCTTAATCTCCATCTTGTTTCCTAGGTAACCCTAACGAGGAGCTCCGGCTGACGTTCCCGGTTCGGGACGGTGTGGTTCTGGAGCCGTTCAGACTGGAACATAACCTGGCCGTCAGTAATCACATCTTCCACCTGCGGCCCACCGTCCACCAGATGCTCATGTGGAGGTCAGACTCCATCACCAATGGGATCTTTAAATGGTCACCATGATGACAAATTGATTTTTAAATTCTAATAAAATTATTTTAAAGTAACTGTAATACTGAACTCCACACAACTGTTTTAATTAATTCTATTTTTTTATAATTTAATTTATTAATTAATCATAATTATAATAATAAAATGTAAGTAATTTATTATAATAAATCCTAATAAAATGATTAAATGCTTGATGCAATAAAAAAGTAACCTTAATACTGGGTTACACACCACTGTTTTAATTTATTATAATTTTCTTTATTATTTTAGTATAATAACATTAATAATAATTTATTATAATATATTACTAATAACATTATGATAAAATGATTGATGCAATAAGTAAGTAACTGTAATACTGGACTGTACACCACTGTTTTAATTTATTCTCAATGGTTTTATTTATTATAATAATAAAATTAAGAATGATTTATTATAATGAATTCTAATAAAAAAATTATAGAAATGATTGATGCAATTAAAAGGTAACTGTAATACTGGACAACACCACTGTTTTTATTTATTATACATTTTTTTATTATTTTATAAAAATAAAATTAATAATTTATAAATTTTAGTATATTATATCTTACATTATACATTATATTATATTAAAATATCTTCTTTTTTATTATTACAGTACTTTTAGAATTTTTTTTTTTTTTTTTTTTTATAATTAAATATTCAAAGTTTATTAAATATTTAAACATGCTGATCATTAAGAGTCAAAGTATATTTTATATTTATTTTATTATAATTTTTTCTCAATAATATCGAATCTGGTAGCTAAATATTGAATATAATGAAATATCGAATCAGGTGGTTTATGGCAAATCCCAGCCCTGTGCTTTATTAACACTCTACTATCGCAAATACGTACATACACACACACACACACGTATAAATATATATAAACAGCCTGACAAAGACTTCCTGTTCACATCTGCTTGTGTTTGTGTCTCAGGTCTGATCTGGATCTTCAGTTCAAGTGTTATCATCATGAAGACAGGCAGACGTACACGAACTGGCCGGCGTCGGTGCTGGTCAGCGTCAACGCCACACCGCTCACCATCGAACGGGGCGACAACAAGACTTCCCACAAAGCCCTGCACCTGAAGCACGTGTGTCAGCCGGGCCGAAACACCATCCAGATCACAGTGACGGCCTGCTGCTGTGTGAGTTTACACACACACACACAAACTCCTCTTGTACTCGTCCGGTGAATGTCTCGTGAGCGTCTGCGATGTGTTTTCTCTGCAGTCGCACCTGTTTGTCCTCCAGCTGGTTCACCGGCCGTCGGTTCGATCGGTGCTGCAGGGTTTACTGAGGAAGAGACTCCTCACCGCCGAACACTGCATCACTAAAGGTACCGCTTCAGTCTGTCTGTCTCTCTATTGGTCAGTCTCAGTGATTAGTCTTATATTTACAGCTGAGTCCTGAGCCATCTTCAAGAATCAGCTAAAAACACATCTCTTCCATCTTTATTTGACCCTCTAACTCTAGCACTCTCTATTCTAATTCTATTCTTTAAAAAAAAACTTGCCCCTTTTAGACTTGCACTCTATTCATTTACTAACTGCTTGTTTTCTTTTTAAAAAATATAAAAAACCTAACACTGGCTTCTCTATTCTTTTTGTATTCTATCTATTTGTTTTCTTTTTATTTATTATACAATTAACAAAAAGCAAAAAAGGCCTCTAACACTAGCTTGCTCTATTCTTTTTTTATTCTATCTGTTTTCTTTTTATTTATTATATAATTAAAAAAAATAGTATATATATATATAAAAAAAATAGATTAATCGCAATTAATTGCATCCAAAATAAGTTTTTTTTTACATAATATATGTGTGTGTACTGTGTATATTTATTATGTATAAAATACACACACATGCATGTATATATTTCAGAAAAATGTTATGTTTATATATTAAATATATTTATATATAATATAAATTATATGAAAATAAATATATACATGTAAATATTTTCAAAATATATACTGTATGTGAGTGTATTTATATATATATAATAAATATACACAGTACATACAAATATATTATGTAAACAAAAACTTATTTTGGATGCAATTAATCGTTTGACAGCACAAAAAAAGAAAAACTTGCTATGCACTGCATTAAGCTAACCGAGACTTGTCATAGTACTTGCATATCATTGCTCTTTTGTTGATTCTGATTGCTTCCATTGTCCTCATTTGTAAGTCGCTTTGGATAAAAGCATCTGCTAAATGACTAAATGTAAATGTATTTATGAGCCTTCATTCTCTCTGTCTCTCAGTGAAGAGGAACTTCAGCAGTGTGGCCGTGTCTGTCACCGGTGCCGGTCTGAACGGTGATGATGGAGTGGAACAAACAGCCATCAAAATCTCTCTTAAATGTCCAATCACGTTCAGGCGCATTCAGCTGCCGGCGAGAGGCCACGACTGCAAACATGTGCAGGTCCGGAAGTCTTTTAAACAGTCTTTTAAACAATTAAAAATGTATTTTTATGGCTGTTAATGGCAAATATGCTTGGGAATGATATTTATTGTGAAAATCATTGCAAATACATTTTAATTGAATTTAAAATATTTATAGAATTAGTGTAAAAGAGGGTAGAAAAAGATGCAAATACAATCCTTAATGCACAGTCTGGATTTTGCATATTCATGCATATTCATTTTGCAAAAAAAAATTTTTTATATATAATTTGCTTTGACTTCAGTAAAGTATAAAATATAAAAAATAGCAAAGATGTCCTTATAATTTCACATTTTTTCTCACAGTGTAAATGGGGTTTTACATACCAATTACCATACCAACACTATCAAGTTGTAATGCTCACCAAGGCTGCGTTTATTTGATCGAAAAATACAGTAAAAACAGTAACATTGTGAAATATTATTACAATTTAAAATAGCTGTTTTCTATGTGAATATCTGTTAAAGTGTAATTTATTTCTGTGATCAAAGCTGAATTTTCAGCATCATTACTCCAGTCTTCAGTGTCACATGATCTTCAGAAATCATTCTAATATGCTGATTTGCTGCTCAAGAAACATTTCTGATTATTATCAATGTTTAAAACAGTTGTGCTGCCCAATATTTTTGTGGCTATCGTGATACATTTTATTTTTCAGGTTTCACAGATGAATAGAAAGTTCAAAAGAGCAGCATTTACTGTCAACACTGTCAATTTAGAGCAATTTAATGCAAATTTTCTGATTAAAAGTATTAATTTTAAAGTAATAAAGTATTAAAAAGGGAACAGGGTCATTATATTTGGGGGTCAAAAATAATAATTGGCATCAAAAAAATTAGATTTGGCATCTAAATTTACGTGTAAGTGTGGTAATGTTGTCTAAACGTTGTGTTGATGTTGTGCTAATGTTCTCTTGCAGTGCTTTGACCTGGAGTCCTATCTAGAGCTGAACTGTGAGCGGGGCACGTGGAGATGTCCGGTGTGCAAGTAAGATCCTCCAGTCCATCCTCAGATCACGACTGAGATGCTTGAGTGATGCAGAACTGATCTTCTGTTTCTCTTCTTCAGTAAAGCGGCTCTGTTAGAAGGTCTGGAGGTGGATCAGTACATGTGGGGGATCTTGAACGCTCTTCAGAAGTAAGTCAACATTTAGTGCTCGCTTTGGATGTTTTGGAAGTCAGACCAGCTGGTTTATACAGTGTCTGAGAAAGCTCAATGTGCTGCAAATGAAAAACACCTGCAAATAGAAAAAACACACGCAAATTAAGAAAACATCTTCATCAGTTTGACAGCACATGTGCTGCAAATACTCACAACACAACCAAAAACAGAAATGCGTTGCAAATACTCAACACAGACAAATACAAATACAAACTGCAAAAATAGAAACATGCTGCAAATACGCACAGACCACCTGACTGGGACATGCTTATCAATGTCTACTCTGAAAGGTGAGATGTTATACGATTCCTTAGCTTTTTTTTTTGTTTGTTTTTTTTAGCCTGAATAAGCTGACGAAATACACAATTACTGTAACTCTGAAATGTTATGTAAGCTGGCTCCTTTTACTTCCTTTACAAAAATTAACCATGGTTTTACTATTGAAATAAATAAATAGGCAAATAAATAGCCTGTATATACGTATTATATATTTTTTTTAAATAAAAATAATTACAAATAAACATAGTATAGTTAATAGTATTAATGCATAGTTAATGCTATAGTTAAATCATGATAAATTAAAAACACTAACCATAGTTTAACCATGGTGTGTACTACACTTTTACGATAATAAAACCATGGTCAATTTTGGTTTTGTGTTTGGTTGTGTTGTGATTATTTGCAGCAGGTTTCTGTTTTTGCTTATTTTGTATTTGCAGCACATGTGCTGTCAAACTGATGAAGATGTTTTCTTAATTTGCTGGTGCTTTTTCTGTTTGCGTGTGTTTTCTTAAGTTGCAGCGTGTTGAGCTCTGTTGGCCACCGTAGGTTTAGGTGTTTTGCACATATCTACTTCCTGTCGTTGCAGCTCAGAGTTTGAGGAGGTCACGATAGACCCGTCTTGCAGCTGGAGGCCGGTGCAGATCAAATCTGAGCCGCACATAAAGGAAGATCCGGACGGGTTGATGTCCAAGCGCTTTAAAACCACGAGTCCCAGTCAGATGGTGCTGCCCAACGTGATGGACATGATCGCTCAGCTCGGCCCGGGAGCGTCTCCATACCCCAACACCAACCCACAGCAGCAGAACAACAGCTCTATCCAGTACATCAGCCCAGGTGCGGCCCATTACCCAGAAACACTCACGACGGACACTCTATAGCTGTGTCCCAAATAAATCGCTCACTCGTTCACTAATCCCTATATAGTGTATGGCAGTTGATTGCACTATACCAGAAAGGAGTGAACGAAATCGGACACGCTGTCGCAGACATATGTATTTTTATATTACATGTACCTTATTTTAGAAAATAATATTAATAACAATAACACTCAAAATGACTTTATATTGTAATTATACATACCTCCGCGTCAGCTTTGTGGTTTCATTGATGGTATATTATTAATTTGTTTTGTAATGCTTATATGTTTATAATCATTAAATACTATTAAAATACTGTCAACAAAAATAAACACACATTAAAACATGTGTCACATGTATGTTCCTGTTAAATTTCCTGTTTTTCCTTATTTGGTTCTGTTCCTGTTCTCATGAGTTAATTTGTCTAATTATCATTCAGTTTCTAGAGTTTCTTTGTCCTGTCTGAAGTTATTTTAAAGGGTTGTGTGTTTCCCCTGTGGATTATTAAAAGACTCTGTTTATTTGATATTCTGCCTCCTTCACACTCCTTTTGAGCTCCCTGCTCCAGCAACCCGTGACAACATGTCCATAATTTTATGCATTTATTATTTTTAGTATCTTGAAAGTCTCCCGAGTAGCATTTTGTGCTCGGATAAGATGACAATAGTCTTAGAGTGCCTTCAGGAGACATCAGAAGGAATACTCTACCTACAGGTGATTAACGAACATTCTTACAGTAAATCATCCACCAAATTATCATTATTTTTTAAGTTAAAAATGATGCCACCTCAGTAAATTAGTGAAATATTAAACTGAGTTAATGCCGGCATCATATATTTTAATAGCCTATTAATAACCTATGAAATAAACGTTAAAGCAGAAATAAGAAAGATGTAAACAGCATCTCTCATTCAAACTCTATTCCAGCTTGTCCAGCTGTACACTCGAAATCAGAATGCATTGTGGGTAAAAAGTAGTGAATGAATATAGGGAATGAAGTAGTTCACTCAGAATTCGGACAGCACTACAAAATGGCCAACGTCCGATATAGTGCACTATATAGGGGATAGGGAGCAGTTTCGGACACAGCTTATGTAAATACAAATGTTCATGTTCTTAAGTAACCTCTGTTTCCCAGGCAACCGTTTCCAGGGCCACAGTAAGTTTGGTGACTATCCCCATGGCAACGCAGCATCATCATCATCATCAGTGAGTGAGTTCGTTCAGGGGCCGCACATGTCTCACCCCCCCGCTGACCTCTCGACCTCTGAGAGCCTGTCACACACACTACAGGACGCCGTGAGTCTCTGAAACACAACACCACACACACACACACACACACAAACTACTGATGCAGTATTATTTACATTCATGATGTTCTGTACTTATATTTGTGTTATGTTAATTTTTTAAATATACAGTTTTGTATAAATATTTTTTATTTTATTTACTTTTTTATAATAAGTATTACACTTACTGTACACTTACATACTGTATATATACATACACACATAAAATAACAAACAACTAATTAAATAAAAAGTTATTACTATAATTATCCTTTGTAAGGCAGAAAATCCAAAAATAAAAACAAAACAAAAAAACAATTAAAAGCTAGCTATATATATATATATATATACACACACAGTATATATATACAGTACTCAACATTTGAAGTGGATCAGAACCTTTCATCAAAGTTGTCGTAAGACAAGAACACATTTTGGTTTTAGGACAACTTTGATAAAGGTTTTGATCCACTTCAAATGTTGACTACTATATATATATACTGTATATTATTGTATAATATTATTATATTTTTAGTTTATTTCCTTTTTTTGTTCATTTATTTACTATTTATTTAAAACTATTGCACTTTTACTGAAGATTTTATTATACTTTTTGTCTTTTTTATTGCTTTAATCACTTTTATGTTTTATTTTTTAATGTTTGTATATTTTGTCTTACAAATAATAACAATAAAATAACTTACATGAATAAATAAAATAACTTTTATTCAATAATTTCATTTCACTTTTAACTTTACATATTTATTTGTTTGTTATTTTATGTATATTATTATATGCAAAGCAGAAAATATTGATCTGTAACCTGAGAGAAATTGTTTAAATTAGAAAAAATATATATTTCTTTTTAATTAGATGATACGATAAAACATGATACATAAAACATTGATATCAGCCAATGCCAATATGTTGTGCATCCTTAATTTATAAATATTTCCATTTACTCTTTCATCTTTTAAACCAATTGTTTTGTATAAATACTATTTTTACAGTACATTTTTTTTTTTTTTTTTTTATTTCCATTTATGTTTTGTTACTGACTGAATTAGAAAAAAAACCTGGAATTCCTTCTTAATCATATGATCCAATAATAAAAAAAGTTTATATCAGATGATAGCAATGTTGAGCATCCTTAATGTCAGTTCATGTGTATTTTCTGTTTTCTGTCACAGACGCCTCACCCCCTCAACACAGATCAATCCCACAATCCTCTGCAGCACAGTATGCGGCCGTTACATCACAGCGGCCCGCCCCACGGCTGCAGGCCGCCGCCCAGCCAGCACAGCTCCGCCCCCAGCGGCCACATGCACCCAGAGATGACCTTTAACCCCTCGGCCAACCTGGAGGGTCAGTGTGGAGGTCAGAGCAGCGCAGACATGCGCGAGACCTCCTTAAATGTGAGTTCAGACTGACTCCAGACACTTTTGATCTTGATTTCATTAATATTCATATGTTTATAACCTGTTTTAATGAGGAACAAATAGATATTTCTGATCAATCAAACAATGTGATATTTAAAAAAACATTGATATCAGCCAATACTAAGATGTTGCACATCCATAATTTATAAATAAATGTACATGATTTTGTATAAATACTGTTTTCACTGTACATTTAAATTTTTTGTTTAAATTATATTTTTTTATGTTTTTTTTATATTTATACTTTATATTTATATTAATAACTTTATTATTGCTTTTGTATATTTGTATATCCTGCCTTACAAATAACAACAAAAACCAACAAATAATAATAACAATAATAACTAAAATATATAACAAAATAATAATAATAATTCATGTTCATTGTTTTGTATAAATACTAATTTTACATTACATTGTTTGTTTATATATTTCCTTTTTGTTTATTTATTTAAATTATTACACTTTCATTGTAGTTTTTATTGTACTTATTTTAAGAATTTTTAATTGCTTTTAATTGTTTTTATGATTTCCTTTTCTTTACATTTGTATATTCTGCCTTACAAATAACAGAAAAAAAATAATAATAATAATAACAAAAACATATAACAATAATAGTAACAGTAGTAATAATAATAACAACAGTAATGTACACTGTTTTGTATAAATACTAATTTTACTTATTAGATTATTTATTTCATGTTTGTATATTGTACCTTACAAACAACAACAAAAACAAACCAAAGCAAACTCATTTAGTATGTTTCTATATATTATTATAGATTGCTAACTGTTTGGTATGTTTGCTGGTTTTCCTCCTGCAGCTGCTGCCAGATCTGATGAATTCAGACGATGTTCTGTCGTACCTGGATCCTCCAGACCTTCCCAGCAGCAGCAACGACGACCTGCTGTCTCTCTTTGAGAATAACTGAGACGTCAGACCCTCGACTACACAAATGCACTTACCGTCACTTCCTCTTCCTGTACAGACTACAGATTTCAAAACCAGCGTTGACAGACGACAGTAATCATCATCTCTGCATCCAGATACCTTATTTTTATCTGTCAGAACGACGGAAAGCATTTCCATTATCGCTCAATGTTTTTAAAACCTTTGTCAGCGAATGAACGCGAGAAATGAACTTTGCAGCTAAATTCAGTGTTTTTTAGCACATGAGAGTGAATCCAGTCAATATGTGTGGTAGCATTTTCTACTCGCTTTGATTTTGATACGAAGAACCAGACAAGCATCCGTCCGCTGTCGTACTGTGTCCACGTTCATCATTTTAACGTTTCTCGAAGCACAGCTCTTATTCAAAATAAATCACGTTGTTTGGAAACATAAAGGGGAAAAACGGAAATCAGACTCACACCGTGCAATTATCCATCTAGTTCACTTCTCTTCATAATGCAGTCGTATTAGTTTTGAGAAGCTCATGTAAATATTTGTGAATACATTTGTTTTGATTGGTCATCCGTGTTTCTTCTGTCCATGAATATTCATGTGTGAAATACATAGGCTGCGTTCAGAATGCAGTGCTATACTGAACTATACTGCATACTATTTTATATATTTGCATTGAAATATATTTACATTAGCGTTCAAAAGTTTGTTTTTGAAAGAAGTCTCTCTTCTGCTCACCAAGTAAGACCATTTCTGCCATATGAGAAAAAAATCATGCTTTGGCAAGTCAGAATTATGAGATGAAATGTTAAAATAATGACATGTCTGAATTATGAGATAAACATTAAAATAATGACATGTCTGAATTATGAGATAAACATTAAAATAATGACATGTCTGAATTATGAGATAAACATTAAAATAATGACATGTCTGAATTATGAGATAAAGTCAAAATTATTACCTGAGTCATAAAAAGTTCAAATTACTTAAATCATAATTATGAGATAAAAGTTAAAATAATGACATGTCCGAATTATGAGATAAAAAGTCAAAATTATTACATACTTCAACTAGTTAAAACTATGAAATATGTCAATTATGAGATTAAAAGTCAAAATTATTACCCGAGTCATAAAAAGTCAAAATTACTTAAATCATAATTATGAGATAAAAAGTTGAAATTATGACATAATTAAATTGAGATAAAAAGTAAAAATGATGACCTGAGTAATAAAAAGTCAAAATTATCTCATAATTCAGACTAAAGTCGTAATTATAAGATAAAAATTGTAAATTAAGTAATTAGTCAAAACTTTGAGATAAAAAGTCGAAATTATAACAGTAACTTGAAATGACGACACTGATAATTATGAGATAAAAAGTCAAAATGATGGCATACTAAATTGAAATTGACAGTTATAATTATGATAAGTTGAAACTCACACACTATTTTCTGACATACTGTAAGCCATAATTGAGATAAATTGAAATTATGACAGTAAATTGAAATTATGACTAAATCATAAAAGTTGAAAATGTCAAAAATGTAAAATAATGCGACTACGTAGAAATTGACAAAAGGTTGAAATTATGAGATACATAAGGCAAAAAAACTGACTATTATAATTTTGACTTTTTTCAATGTCTTTTGACTTTTTATGTCCTAATTTTGACTGAGTATGCCATCATTGCCACTTTTAAAGTCAGTTTTCACCTCATAATTATGACAGTAGTGATTGGAAATTACACTAGATTTTCAGATATATATGTAATTGTGAGCGCAGCCTGTGTTACTCCTCATTCGTTTCACATCCAGACGGAGTGATGCATGAAATGCTAAAAAAATACACTTCCATTTAAGAAACCAATCATATGTAAAGCTGTTGGAGGCTCAGTTAAATATATTTTATTGATATACAGACTTTCATGTTAATATGAGAAATATTGTTAATATGTACAAGTAAATATGACAGCCTTATGTGAAATAAATCTATACAGGTTTGTTTATTTGTAGAAAGGGCAGCTGTATGTTAAAGCTAAAGGCCATTTTAATTGGTTTTTAATATTATTTTTGCTCTGTTTTGTTTTGGTAAATTATTTTGTATTGTTCTTATACTTTAACGCTTTTTCTGATGATTACATCGCGTGGCAAAAAATTATACACATGCAAAGAATTTTTGAATACGTGACACAAGTCTTCCCTTTTTTATGAAAGAGACGGATGATTTTAATATCTGATTCTGAATGACTTTTATCTGTGAACTCATCACCACATCTGATGTCCTGACCGCTCGAAGACATCTCACTCACACGATAAATGATTTTTCTGTTTGTCGTCATGAAGATGAATGTTTATGGTGACTCGTGAGATCATGGCTGTGTGAAGCAGAAATAAAGCATTTGATTGTGATTCTGTATGTGATTTAATGAATTGATCCGCTCCTCAACAGACCAAACCTCACTCGGCTGATATTTATTGTGTTATTAAGCTGAATTATTGATTCCATGAGTTCATGAACTGCTTTCGGTGGATAATCATTTACTAACGTTCAGTTCAAATTTCATTTTTGCCATGACTGAAGTCTGTTTTAAAAAAGAGATTAATATTATTATAATTATATGCAGGGGTTAAATTGGGATTTGTTATGTGGGGGGGCTCTATGGTATCGATCTTATATATATATATATATATATATATTTACATTTAGTAATTTAGCAGACACTTTTTTCCAAAGCGACTTACAAATGAGGACAATGGAAATATATATGTATTATGTGTGTGTGTGTGTGTGTGTTTTTTTTTATTATTTATTCTAATGCAATATTCTCATCGGTTTTCTATCAGCTGTGACATAGGCTATAAATCTGCATGTTTTTTTTATATTTTATCCAAGGGCTTTATATATATTTACATTTATGCATTTAGCAGATGCTTTTATCCAAAGCGACTTACAGTACATTCAGGTTATACATTTTTTTATCAGTATGTGTTCCCTGGGAATTGAACCCATGACCTTTTTATGCGCTGCTAACGCAATGCTCTACCACTGAGCCACAGGAACATATATATATATATATACCTTTATAGAGGGCATTTTCCCACTAATCTCATTAACTTTCATTTCAAATTCTTACATTTGATCAATAAATTATATTATAATAATGTGATTGTTATTATCTATACGTTATCAAATTAAATCGTTTACACTGAAAAATACAACTAAATTAAATTATGAGATTCTTTAAAAAAAAATGAATATACAAACAAGAAATGATGGTGGAAATGATACTTTTAAACGAAATTAAAACGCCAGTAGTGAGCGTCTAATGAGTGAGTCATTGAGTCGTTCATTCAAACGTTCAAAGTGATTCATCAGATTTTTATGCATGGGATAATGAATCTTTGACTCAACCGATTCGTTCAAAACACTGAATCATTCAGTAATGAACTCGGATGGTTGAGATGCGCTGTGGTTCCGCCTGAAATGTAAGTGACCTAATATTATTGTATTTGCTCATTGAACCGTTTATATAACTATTAAACAGTCATAATGGTGAAAACGTTGAGTGATGTTGCCTAACTAACAGTATTTTAAATATAAAAACTTTCCATTTTGAATTTTTACCTCAGTATGCTGAGTTTCTGAGTGTTGCGTGTTTTGATTTCTCCTGGAGATCTGCGCGAGCCTCGCCTCAGCAGCGCCTGAATGGAATAAAATCAGAATAATACTTGAGTTTTGGTGTTTACATAGTTATTTTTGGTTAGTGATGTTTTCACGTGACTCGGACTCGTGACTCGTGAGACTCGTAAAAAACGAGTCATTTGGTATAGGAGTTTATATGAATGTATCTCTGAGGGAAACTGGCTGTCTTAAAAAAAGTTTAGATGGTATTTTCTTTTCACCTTGCCTCCGTGTAATGCATATTAGTGTTCATAACCGCAGCTCTGCTTTGTTTACAGCGGAAACCAAGGAAACGATGTTTAATTGATGTTCAAGCGCCACCCGCTGGCAGAGAGTGAATCTGCATTAATTCAGCCTGTGTGGTTTGATGGTTTATGTAGAATAGTTTCACAAAACTAAAGTCAGACCATTTTGTTTTTGCTTCAAATTTCGAAATTATACAATCCAATTTAGATGAAAAACTGCTCATGCTGGATTTTTGGATTGTGTTGTGTTTCAAACACAGTGGTTGCCTCTCATTTTAAATTGAAAAAGAGCACAGACAAAGCCTTAGTTTGTTTATATGAGATTTATTTAATTTGTGTAATTCATTTGATTAATTGGGGTTTGTTTTAAAATTTAGTTTTGTTGTTTGACATATTTCAATTTTACAAAGAAATGTGCAGCATTTTATCTGACAATTAATAAATGGACACCTTTTCATTTCTTTGTCTTAAATTTAGTTAAAGTTATTTTGTTGAGAAAATCATATCGTGAAATCAGTATTTCAAAACTGATTTAGCCTCAATAACTAGCTGAAAGAACTGTTGCTAATAAATAGAACAAAGACTTGAGACGTGACTTAGACTCCGCTTTAAAGACTTGAGACGTGACTTGGACTCCGCGTTAAAGACTTGAGACGTGACTTGGACTCCGCGTTAAAGACTTGAGACGTGACTTGGACTCCGCGTTAAAGACTTGAGACGTGACTTGGACTCCGCGTTAAAGACTTGAGATGTGACTTGGACTCCGCGTTAAAGACTTGAGACGTGACTTGGACTCCGCGTTAAAGACTTGAGACGTGACTTGGACTCCGCGTTAAAGACTTGAGACGTGACTTGGACTCCACTTTAAAGACTTGAGACGTGACTTGGACTCCGCGTTAAAGACTTGAGACGTGACTTGGACTCCACTTTAAAGACTTGAGACGTGACTTGGACTCCGCGTTAAAGACTTGAGATGTGACTTGGACTCCGCGTTAAAGACTTGAGATGTGACTTGGACTCCGCGTTAAAGACTTGAGACGTGACTTGGACTCCGCGTTAAAGACTTGAGACGTGACTTGGACTCCGCGTTAAAGACTTGAGACGTGACTTGGACTCCACTTTAAAGACTTGAGACGTGACTTGGACTCCGCGTTAAAGACTTGAGACGTGACTTGGACTCCACTTTAAAGACTTGAGACGTGACTTGGACTTGACCTCAAAGACTTGAGACGTGACTTGGACTTGACCTCAAAGACTTGAGACGTGACTTGGACTCCGCGTTAAAGACTTGAGACGTGACTTGGACTCCGCGTTAAAGACTTGAGACGTGACTTGGACTCCGCTTTAAAGACTTGAGATGTGACTTGGACTCCGCTTTAAAGACTTGAGACGTGACTTGGACTCCGCGTTAAAGACTTGAGACGTGACTTGGACTCCGTGTTAAAGACTTGAGACGTGACTTGGACTCCGCGTTAAATATTTGAGACGTGACTTGGACTCCGCGTTAAAGACTTGAGATGTGACTTGGACTCCGCTTTAAAGACTTGAGACGTGACTTGGACTCCGTGTTAAAGACTTGAGACGTGACTTGGACTCCGCGTTAAAGACTTGAGACGTGACTTGGACTCCGCGTTAAAGACTTGAGATGTGACTTGGACTCCGCTTTAAAGACTTGAGACGTGACTTGGACTCCGCTTTAAAGACTTGAGATGTGACTTGGACTCCGCTTTAAAGACTTGAGACGTGACTTGGACTCTGCTTTAAAGACTTGAGACGTGACTTAGACTCCGCGTTAAAGACTTGAGACGTGACTTGGACTCCGCGTTAAAGACTTGAGACGTGACTTGGACTCCGCGTTAAAGACTGAGACGTGACTTGGACTCCGCTTTAAAGACTGAGACTGACTTAGACTCCGCGTTAAAGACTTGAGACGTGACTTGGACTCCGCGTTAAAGACTTGAGACGTGACTTAGACTCCGCGTTAAAGACTTGAGACGTGACTTGGACTCCGCGTTAAAGACTTGAGACGTGACTTGGACTCTGCGTTAAAGACTTGAGACGTGACTTGGACTCCGCGTTAAAGACTTGAGACGTGACTTGGACTCTGCTTTAAAGACTTGAGACGTGACTTAGACTCCGCGTTAAAGACTTGAGACGTGACTTGGACTCCGCGTTAAAGACTTGAGACGTGACTTGGACTCCGCGTTAAAGACTTGAGACGTGACTTAGACTCCGCGTTAAAGACTTGAGACGTGACTTGGACTCCGCGTTAAAGACTTGAGACGTGACTTGGACTCCGCGTTAAAGACTTGAGACGTGACTTGGACTCCGCGTTAAAGACTTGAGACGTGACTTGGACTGGACTTGAGACTCGTGACGCGTTAAAGACTTGAGACGTGACTGGACTCCGCGTTAAAGACTTGAGACGTGACTTGGACTCCGTGTTAAAGACTTGAGACGTGACTTGGACTCCGTGACTTAAAGACTCCGCGTTAAATATTGAGACGTGACTTGGACTCCGCGTTAAAGACTTGAGACGTGACTTGGACTTTAAAGACTTGAGATGTGACTTGGACTCCGTGTTAAAGACTTGAGACTTGAGATGTGACTGGACTCCCGCGTTAAAGACTTGAGACGTGACTTGGACTCCGCGTTAAAGACTGAGACGTGACTTGGACTCCGCTTTAAAGACTTGAGACGTGACTTGGACTTGAGACGTGACTTGGACTCCGCTTTAAAGACTTGAGACGTGACTTGGACTCTGCTTTAAAGACTTGAGACGTGACTTGACTCCGCGTTAAAGACTTGAGACGT
Source organism: Schizothorax lantsangensis (assembly GCA_027422415.1). Lineage (NCBI taxonomy): Eukaryota > Metazoa > Chordata > Actinopteri > Cypriniformes > Cyprinidae > Schizothorax > Schizothorax lantsangensis. The sequence continues at coordinate 30,846,575 of CM049860.1, read as the reverse complement.
GACTTGGACTCCGCGTTAAAGACTTGAGACGTGACTTGGACTCCGCGCTTTAAAGACTTGAGACGTGACTTGCTTTAAAGACTTGAGACGTGACTTAGACTCCGCGTTAAAGACTTGAGACGTGACTTGGACTCCGCGTTAAAGACTTGAGACGTGACTTGGACTCCGCGTTAAAGACTTGAGACGTGACTTGGACTCCGCGTTAAAGACTTGAGACGTGACTTGGACTCCGCGTTAAAGACTTGAGACGTGACTTGGACTCCGCGTTAAAGACTTGAGACGTGACTTTGTTAAAGACTCGTGACTTGGCGTTAAAGACTTGAGACGTGACTTGGACTCCGCGTTAAAGACTTGAGACGTGACTTGGACTCCGCGTTAAAGACTTGAGACGTGACTTGGACTCCGCGTTAAAGACTTGACTTGGACTCCGCGTTAAAGACTGAGACGTGAGACGAACTTAAAGACTTGGACTGACTTGACTCCGCGTTAAAGACTTGAGACGTGACTTGACTCCGCGTTAAACTTGGACTTGAGACGTGACGCGTGTTAAAGACTTGAGACGTGACTTGGACTCCGCGTTAAAGACTTGAGACGTGACTTGGACTCCGCGTTAAAGACTTGAGACGTGACTTGGACTCCGCGTTAAAGACTTGAGACGTGACTTGGACTCCGCGTTAAAGACTTGAGACGTGACTTAGACTCCGCTTTAAAGACTTGAGACGTGAGACTCCGCGTTAAAGACTGAGACGTGACTTGGACTCCGCGTTAAAGACTTGAGACGTGACTTGGACTCCGCGTTAAAGACTTGAGACGTGACTTGGACTCCGCGTTAAAGACTTGAGACGTGACTTGGACTCCGCGTTAAAGACTTGAGACGTGACTTGGACTCCGCGTTAAAGACTTGAGACGTGACTTGGACTCCGCGTTAAAGACTTGAGACGTGACTTGGACTCCGCTTTAAACTTGGACTTGACTTGAGACGTGACTTAGACTCCGCGTTAAAGACTTGAGACGTGACTTGGACTCCGCGTTAAAGACTTGAGACGTGACTTAGACTCCGCGTTAAAGACTTGAGACGTGACTTGGACTCCGCGTTAAAGACTTGAGACGTGACTTGGACTCTGCGTTAAAGACTTGAGACGTGACTTGGACTCCGCGTTAAAGACTTGAGACGTGACTTGGACTCTGCGTTAAAGACTTGAGACGTGACTTAGACTCCGCGTTAAAGACTTGAGACGTGACTTAGACTCCGCGTTAAAGACTTGAGACGTGACTTGGACTCCGCGTTAAAGACTTGAGACGTGACTTAGACTCCGTGTTAAAGACTTGAGACGTGACTTAGACTCCGCGTTAAAGACTTGAGACGTGACTTGGACTCCGCGTTAAAGACTTGAGACGTGACTTGGACTCCGCGTTAAAGACTTGAGACGTGACTTGGACTCCGCGTTAAAGACTTGAGACGTGACTTGGACTCCGCGTTAAAGACTTGAGACGTGACTTGGACTCCGCTTTAAAGACTTGAGACGTGACTTAGACTCCGTGTTAAAGACTTGAGACGTGACTTGGACTCCGCGTTAAAGACTTGAGACGTGACTTAGACTCCGCGTTAAAGACTTGAGACGTGACTTGGACTCCGCGTTAAAGACTTGAGACGTGACTTGGACTCTGCGTTAAAGACTTGAGACGTGACTTGGACTCCGCGTTAAAGACTTGAGACGTGACTTGGACTCCGCGTTAAAGACTTGAGACGTGACTTGGACTCCGCGTTAAAGACTTGAGACGTGACTTGGACTTGACCTCAGAGACTTGAGAACATGTGCCGCCCAATTTAAACCCTGATTATATGTCTCTATATGTCATTGTGCATTAATGACAACATAAACTTGGCTGATGATAGTACCTAAAGATATTTTTATATATTTATTATATTTTCATATTTAACATTGTACTTTTATTTTTAAAATCATGTTACTAATAGTAATAATATTAGGTTATATAAACATAATTAGTTTTTTTATTTAATAATTCATGCATCTGAGGGTTTATTTGATTTTAGTAGTCATAAAATTATATCTATATTTTATATTTATATAAATAGCTACATTTTATGACGTATTTATTATTTTTATTTTACATATTTTAATTACAATTTATATTTTACACATTTTAATTAAATTGAATAATTTTATTTATCAAAAAAATAAATTGTACTTTTGTGTTTTAGTTTTTATATATGTTATATAATTTATATCCTATATATGTTTATCCTCTATTTATATTAATTTACATGTATTTATTTGTGTTTATGAATCAACATGTGACTGACACGCACGAGCACTCGCTCTTAAACGCTTCCGTGTGACGCTTCATCTCTTCCTGTGCTTCGGTAATAACTCTTGAACTCAGCAGCAGCGGCGGCAGGAGTCGGTAACCGGAATCAGCATGTTAATCATCAGTAACAGGGTTAAACTGTGTTCGCTGGCGTTCACCGCCGCGCGCATGTACGCCACCGGAGCTCAAGCCAACAACAACCCGGTGGTGTTCTTCGACATCGCGGCGGATAGCGAACCGCTCGGTAGAGTCACCTTCGAAGTGAGTGTGAGAGAACTTACGAACTCTACTATGAGGAAGCCTCGGCTTATGAATATTAATGACGCACCGCGACGTTCGTCGAGTTCGTTTGTCTGATTGGCTGAAAGGACGCTGTACGCTAGACAGTTGGCGAATCAACGAATACGAGGAGGGTTTATGAATATTAATTAGAATGCGTGAATGGACGCTTCACGAAGTTTATGAAGTAACGGCACCTTGAACTAATTAATATTCATGAGCTCAGCCTTCGCCATGGTGGAATATTTACAACCTGTTAATAATGATCCAAAATACTTTACTTTATAATACTTTAGCGTGTTTCTGAAAATTCAGTTAAATGATTTAGATGTTCAAGCAAATGTAGCAGCAGTTTCTATGAGTATTTATTTCACAATGTGGTTATTTTACAGTGTTTCTCGTTCACTGACCTTTAACTCTCTTCCTGAACTGTAGCTGAATGCGGATGTTGTGCCCAAAACAGCAGGTAAACTACTTGAAATCATTTTCTATTCATTACATTGTATTGTTTTTTCTGTTCTGCTGGAGTATGTGTGTGTTGTAGAGCACGCTGGGTTAACCATGAGTTGTTTTGCATGTGCTTAATAAATACAAATGAAAGAAAAAGTCAGTATTTCTCTGGCACAGGTGTCACATGTGCTCTTCTGTGTGTTTTCTAGAGAACTTCAGAGCTCTGTGCACGGGTGAACATGGATTCGGATACAAAGGCTCGATCTTCCACAGAGTGATTCCACAGTTCATGTGTCAGGTGACGAGATCCTCATCACACGCCTGCATGAGCTTCATTACGCTGCTGGGTTTGGCTTTAGATTGAAGCTCTGTCCACAGAGGAATGAATGAAGCTTATTTAGTTCCAATCCAGACAGTTACTCACCTGTATTGATTAATATGACTTTAAATATGACATTTCAAACAATTACAGCAGTGTAGCATCTTATGCTACCATTTTAATGCTTTTCTCCAGTTCTTATATAACTGTTATACAACGTGCATATTTTGACCTAATTGATAGACTGTATATTTGCTCTTTTATAAATTGCAAACAAGCTAAAATGTGTTTTAAAATGGTGAATCCTGAGCAAATGTAACCAGTTGCTTTGTGTTAATGTTACAAAATCCCTTTAATGATCCATGTCTTGCTCTTCCTGTCTTTACAGAAGAACTGCATTAATCCTGCATGACTAATTACACATTTGATGACACGTTTTGTTTCATACCTGCAAATTTTAAGCCTCTAATGCGTTTTGCATGTGATCACTTTACGTGTGATTCAGTGAAAAACACGTGTGCTTTTCATGTGTTTACCTTGATTTACTCTAATGTGTTTCTCTTAGGCAGGAGATTTTACAAATCACAACGGAACCGGAGGAAAGTCCATCTATGGTCCGAGATTCCCAGATGAGAACTTCAGACTGAAACACACCGGACCAGGTAAAACACTCTTAAATGTGTTTGCTTTGTTCATCAGATGCTGTGAGTTTCTTTCTGTAGTCTGTGAATGTTTTCATGTGTTCCTGACATGGTAAATGTCACTGAGTTTGTTCAATGTTTACTGTACAAAGATCATTCATGTTTTCTGTAGGAACACGTCGACGCCTCTAGAAGGCGCTATAAGAGCTGGTAAAAGTCAACTAGTGTTACTGTTAATTAAAACTATTAAAAGTGCTTTTATTAATTGAAATAAAGCTCAAATAAAATACAAACATTAGATGAAAAACAAACTTAAAAAAATAAATTAGAAATGTTGCTTTGGCAACCAACTGAAAAGTTCTAAAATTGCTCAAACGTATGATAATTTAATTAAAAAAAGCTAAATAGAAATATAATAATAAAAATGACAGAAGCACAACAAAATTACTAAAACTTAAATAAAAAAATAAACTGAAAAATATACAAATAAAAGCTAGTTAAACTAAACTAGAAAACTAAAACTGAAATAAAAATAAAGCTAAATAGAAATATTTTTAAAAAATAATAAAAATGACAAAAGCACAACTAAATTACTAAAACTTAAACTGAAATTAAAATAAAGCTAAATGCAAATATAAAAATGACTAAAACGAGCTGAAAAAATATTATCTAGTTGTATAAATATGCATATATTAAACAACAATTTTGTTCTTAAAATAATATGCAGTAATAGTATATAAATAGTTGTTTAACAAAAATGACACTTCTTTCTTATTTTTACTTACTACTGTTTTAAACATTAAATTATCATTTTTAATTTTTATTATTATAATAAAAATACTTTTATGATCTTTTTTGTGATGTAACTTTTGAATAATATATGTAATAAATAATGTTTATATGCAAATATGCATTTAAATCAGCATCAGTCATTTAACACCGCTGAGCACTGGTTATGACCCATAAAGTTCCTCCTAATGTTTTCTTTGTGTTCAGGTATCCTGTCCATGGCTAACGCCGGACCGAACACCAACGGATCCCAGTTCTTCATATGCACCGTCAAAACAGAGTGGTATGTAAATCTTCTTCATGAATCTGCTTTCATTACCTGTGAATATGATGATGATGAGAGTGTGTTTTCCAGGCTGGACGGGCGGCACGTGGTGTTCGGCAGTATTAAAGACGGGCTGGATGTGGTGAGGAAGGTGGAGGCGCTCGGCTCTCGCTCCGGAAGAACCGCCAAGAGAATCAGCATCACCGACTGTGGAGAACTCAAGTAGAGTCACCAGTCGAGTCATTTCTACTGTCCTGCTGCAGAATCACAGACTACTCCATAATGTGAAACTTCAGACACTTTCTGGTTAAAGGAATAGTCTTTATTTACTCGCTCTCGTGTCTCTGCAAAGCTGTGATGTTAAAAAATGTCCATGCAACACAAAAGGTGCATTTTTAAGACTCTGCAAGATGTTCTTTTCCATATAGCAACAATTCACAGTGACCAAAAAACAGCATAAAAGCACTTGTGCATTATATTCAGTCTTCTGAAGTCATGCAATTTTAAAGTTGCGGTCACTATGAAATGTTTTTGTGCAGAAAAACAGATTATTCTTTTGTATTCCAAGGAAAAAACACAATCTATGGGTTTGAAATGACAAGAGGATGAGTAAATATTGTCATAATGATCTTTCTACATGCAATATTCCTTTACAGTAACATCCACTGTGAATAAATATCATGTTTAACATCATTCTCAGGTATTACTGCTAATAACCGTGTTTAATCTGGACTGAGAACATCACATCATGTCTGACCAGACCTCTGCTTCTCATGCATGAATTATGAATTATGGCCAGTGTGCTTCAGTATTCATCACTTGAGTTTGATTAATAAAGCCAAGAGCAATAAGACATGATGTTTCAGTGGTTTATTTGTATGAACAGATTGATCTGCTCTTGTGAGAGCGTATAAGGCACACTTCTGGTTCACAGGTTATTAATGGCACGTTGCCTTCATATGAGCAGTAATATTTCACAGTCTGAGTTATTGTCACGAAGATCTTAAACCATTTAGATGAACTGAATCTGCATTCATACATTTCTTTATGAAGTTTAAAACCAAATGCACTTCAGTCTTACAAAATGGTTTTGCATTTGAAAATTGGAAATTATAAGTGAACAAAATACACATGCACAAATTATCAAGAGATACTTAAAAACTAAAAAAATTATGCTTTTGGTCTTTTTCAACATTTGATTGTTTTATCCGTTCAGACCAGGCAGTGTTTTTTGCATATCACAGATAGTTTTTGAGGCCACTGAATATGAAATATTATAAAGCATTTTTCAAAAACACAGGCACAGACTTCATTCAAAATAAACAACCATCACATTGTATAATTAACCTACAGTATTAATACTGTTAATGTTCTGATCTCTATTGCTGTCACTATTATTGTTCATATTTTTACACAAATACACAAACATCTTTGTGATGAACAGGCACTTGAGTGATGCGTCATAAAATCACACGGTATGCAAAATATAGAAAATGAGAGCTATCAAAATTTCATAACAGCATCCTATTGTGTCAGAATTATTTGAAAAGCCTTTTGAGCAACTACACCGACAAACCATGTAGCTTATACAGCATCAAAATGAGAATATTTCATAGACATGGATGTATTTCATATGCAGAAGGCTGATCAGCTCATGACCATCATATATGCTGGAAAATCACTATGTAAAAATGCAAATCATATCAGTTTTCACTGACCACAATTTCTCAATGAAGTTAATATGGGGTGGATATTAAATCTTAAAAAAAATCCTGGCAATTTAGAATTTTTCTTCATTTTTTCTTCTTCTTATCAAAATGTTTTAATGACAACAACATTATTTTAATTCATCGTCAATTTATAGTTCCTCAAAATCACTTCCCATCCTGTTTAGTAAAATCACTTCCATTTCCTTGATGACATCACCCTACAGGAAGTGACATCATTTTGGAGGGAACTCAGCAGCACAAACATCAGTGGATTCTGTGTGGATCTCTCTCTCGGTGATTAACATCAGATCTTTGAATATCATTTCATCTCATTATTGTGTAAATATCCAGTATTTAAACGGGTTCTGAAGAACAGGAATGAGTCACAGTTTCCATGAGTCCAGACTTTACATCAGATTCATTTGACATTGATGCCCTGCCTGTCAATTATTGCCCTGAAATGTGTTTTATTAAATGCTTCAGAAGAATATTTCACATTTTCACATCATGTGAATTCACAGCAACTAACCTGATATCAAATATCAAATATCCAGTACTTGCACCATAAAGCAAATATATATATCAGTGTGAATGGTGTATTAAAATCTGCTAAACTGAGGGCCAATTTAAATGAATTCTTAATACAAACATTTTATATTGAAAGGTTTCATAAAATATCAGCAGTGAGTTGTGGCCTAATGTTGATTACCACAGAGAATCGTTTCAAAATAATTGAGATAAGTTTTTGTTTGTTTTTGTGAACTAAATTAATCGAGCAAGTGATTTAATCATAATTGTGAACATGTGAGTTTTAATTATGGTGCGCTGTTTACATAAACACACAAATGTATGATTCAAAAAGTCATTTTCTGTGGTAATCAACTTTTGAACCGGAGCACAGTCAGTGATGAAGCAGTGAATACTGTGATGCTGGTGTCTTCAGGGGTCAGAGGTCACCGAACGCGACGGCAGTAATATCCGAGCACCTTACACTTCTCACACAGATGCTGAGGATGTTCTTTACTCTGGTCAGATGCGTCCAGACCGTCGGGTTTCTCCAGAGGACGCTGACAATCACAGGAAAGAGTGTAGCAGGTCAAAAAGCAGCCAAAAAATTACAATACAGAAGAACATGTGGTGAACATTAAAGGAAAAAGAGAAGTCAGAAGCATTGAGAGCTTCATCAAGTGATTTCCACCGGGCTCAGAACTTCATAACCTGCCAAACAAACAGTAAAGTAGCTTTATCTTGAGCCACAACAACACTGTGTTCAGTCCTCAGTGAAGAACTTGCTGGAGATAATAACTAACAGATGCTCTCCAGCTTTAACTGCTTCATCAGTTTAGATGTTCGTTTGCAGCTCGTTTTGTACAGATGCTTGAATAAAGTGAGCAGAAACGATCCAAACATTCACCCCGAGACCCTTCAGGTTCCTCAGCAGTGATGGGTTTATATAGATAGACGAGACAAAAAACAAAGCTCAGAAATCAGTCTTGTTTTCCAGGAAAAATATCGAAACATCCTTAAAGCAAGAAACATTTACGTAAGAAGGAAAATTGCACAGTTGATCAATTGTTTTTTCTTGTTTTAAGCAGAAACTTTTTGTTAGATTTACACTTGAAATCATTTGCCAATGGCGTAAACAATCGTTTAATTGTTAAATCTCATGTCATTTGGCTAAAGTATCTTGTTTAAGACAGGGTTATTATACTTAACTAAAAATATAACCAAAAAGGATTTTTGTACTTTGAAATGAAGTTAACACTGAAATAAAATATAAAAATGCACTTATTTTATTTCAGCTAGTTGCCAAGGAAACATTTCTCATTTCACATAAAAATAAATAAAAACACAAAATTAGGCCTACATGAACAAAAATACTAAGAATTTAACTCAAATTAAAGTGAAAACAACAATAAATACAAATAAATTCTAAATATTTAGTTTTAAGGCATGGTTTTAATAGTTCACTATTACTAAACATTTTGTAAAAAAATTAAATATAAATTAAAAAAATGTATATTATATATATTTTTTAAATATCTAAAAAAAAAAATAGATAGGTGCCAATGCAACATTTTTTATTTTTGTTTAGTTTAAATTGATGAATAAATAAACTGAACTAAAATAAAACTGATAGACATAGGCATATTTAATAAAAAGGACAAAAACACAAAATTACAGAAAACAAAATTACAAAAATGTTATCTAAACTTAAAGTGAAAGCAAAAAATAAAATCTAATTCAAACTATTTACAAAAACTACAATTGTATATCAGTGATACCAAAATAAGAGGATGTTGAGATGTAAGTGGAAAGCAGATCTATAACGTGGGGCTGTTTTCAGCATCTGTTCACCTGTTTGTGAGGATAGACGTTGATGTGGCATTTGATGCACTCCTGACCCATGTTCGCCCAAGAGTTTCCACTCATCCACTTCCTCTTGCATTTGAGACACTTGTACTCGCCAAAACACCTCTTCTTCCCCTGATACGGGGTCAGACCTTCTCCTTTAGGACGAGCCTGCTCAGAAATCATCAGTAGATGAGAATCATACAAACAACGATCAAAAGATTGGGGTCAGCAAGATTTATTCTTTTTTTAAATAATACTTTAATTCGGTAAACATGCATTAAATTGATTAAAAGTGACAGTAAAGACATTTATAATGTTACAAAAGATTTCTATTTCAAATAAATGCTGTTCTTTTGAACTTTCTATTCATCTGTGAATCCTGAAAAATAAAATGTATCACGGTTTCCACAAAAATATTCTTCAGCACAACTGTGTCAACATTGATAATAATCAGAAATGTTTCTTGAGCAGCAAATCAGTATATTAGAATGATTTCTGTAGGATTGGAGTAATGATGCTGAAAATTCAGCTTTGATCACAGAAATCAATTACAGTTTAACAGATATTCACATAGAAAACAGCTATTCCTAAATTGTTCTAATATATTTCACAATATCATGTGTGAGGTTTTTGTTTTGATGGTGTTTTCTGGAGCTGCAGTACTGTGTTTATCAATGATGTTACACTGGTACATTGGTACACTGGATGTTTAATGTAACGTCACAGTATCATTCTGAAGTGTGTAATGTGATTCAGAATGTAACGCTGCAGTGGATATCAGTGGAAACTCTCTTCTTCTTCAGGTCTGTTTCAGATGTTCTTCACAGATTTGTTTGGATGAAGCTTCTTAATTGAATGTAAGCTGTTTGACGGAGGTCTTTACTCGGTTATGAGGGTGTTTGGTCATGATGAGTGTGTCTGCGAGTGGGAAATCTGAAATTATTCATGATGCATTTCTAATGGTTCCAGACCCGGTGTTGTCCAGAGCTCTGATTTGCCCCTCGGGCCTGTGTGGGTATGATTATGATTATGATTATTGGCATTGCTCTGCTTTAATCAGACACATCTGATCCTCTCACGTCACTCATAGAAAGCACCTGCTTCACTTCATTCAGCTTCACAACAACACCTGAGAAACAGCTTTCTAAAACAACCAATCAAAATTCAGTTTAATTATGAAATTTACTATATGTGGAAGCAATTTGTTATTTATTTTGGATATAAGTTTTGTCATATTTTATGTTTTCAATTTAACTTTAAAGTTTTAGTATTTTTTGTCATTTTTAACACTTTGTTTTTAATATCTAGCTTTTATTACATTTTAGTTTTATTTATTTTAGTACTTCATCTTTGAAATGCATCCCTGGCTAGATTAAATAAAATAAAGTTAATAGAGTTAATTAATAAATTAGTTAATAAAATAGTTAATTTTTTATATTTAATTTTATTTCAGTTAATATTTATTTTATTTCGAGTAATGACATTTTTTTATGGTTTTAGATTTAGTTTTGGTTAACAATAATGTAACCATCTCCCCAAAAACATGTAAGGAGGCAAACTACATGATCATTTGAGAGAGAGACCCACCGACTGACTAGATTAGTAATTAACCCTATACTCAACCTAACTCAAACATATAAACCCATAATACATACACACCAAAACATGTGTGTTTTAAAGTTTATATAAAAAGACATCCACCATGTGCTGAAGTTTAGGCCTAGCTTCCACTGTCCTTTAGAGTTCCCAAACTCCAGGCAAACGAGTTCAGACAGAAGCCAAAGATGAAAGGTTTTATATAAAGAGTCCTTCTACAAGAAAGCATAGAGCCGAGCGTTAGCATGCTGCCAACAAACAAACCAATCCAATAAAACATAAGAACCAGAATACAGCTTACACAGAGAAATAACCATGATAACTAGACACAGAAAGCACTGACTTGACCACAGTTTCTCAATCAGGACTCAGAAGCTGTTCCTCGACAGAAGCTGTTCTTGTGTGTTCTTGTGGACTTGTGAAACGTCATCGTTCAGATTCAAAGCTCATATCTGGCCAGTTCAGTTCTGATATCTTCTTGCTCCGCCCCTTTTATTAAGGACACGTCAACAGATGACTTATGTAAACCTGAGGCAGCCAGGTATCCCAGAATGCATTTCACACCAACCAGTGAGCGTTAATGGCAGAGGAGAAAACCCACATCATTTTCAACATTCGACTGCTATTGTGTCATGAAATGTAGTTTTAAGAGTTCTTCAGGTGAAAAACAGCTTTACCTCGGCAGCTCTGATGTCTCTGTAGTGGTTAAACATGAGATATCATTCATTATGAGTATATTTACCAGGCAATCTTTGGTCTCATGAATCTATTATGTGTTCCTGGTCATATCGCAATAAAAATAAATCCTTCAGAAATCATAATAATATGCTGATTTGCTGCTCAAGAAACATTTCTGATTATTATCAATGTCGGAAACAGTTGTGCTGCACAATATTTTTGTGGAAACCATGATACATTTTATTTTTCAGGATTCAGATGAATAGAAAGTTCAAAAGAACAGCATTTATTTCATCTTTTGTATCATTATAAATGTCTTTACTGGCACTTTTGATCAATTTAATGTGTACTCGCTGAATAAAAGTATACATTTCTTTCTTTCCAAAAAATAAAAATAAATATAGCTTGATTTGTAGGACTGGAGCGTTGTTGAATTGTGATGTAACAGTGACATGAAAGCACTGCTGGAGGGACGAGATGTCTGGAATCTGAGCGTTTCTGACCACAGACAATCTCTGAAATGTGAGTGAATGAAAGGAAGATGTTGACAGCCACGTCACGCCCCAAAACACCCGTGATTCATACGCCATAAAAACTGACCCTGATCTACTGCAAGTTAAACACCGTTATTCTATTAAACATTTCCAGTGGTTTTTGTACAAGAGAAAGTCATGCCACTTTGAAGCGACACAATGGAGAGTAAATGACAAGAGAATTTTCCTTTTCAAGTGAACTATCTATGCAAGATTATTTCCGCCACGGAGTAAAAGGTAGTAATTGCAACTTTTTTCTCACAGTTATGAGAAAAAATACCAAGATTTTTTTTTTTATATAAACTTGCAATTCTGATAAGAAAAGCCAAAAGTCACACATACTGTACATTTTTTGTACCGTGGCATAAACAAAAAAATCAGAATTGCAAGACATAAACAGAGACTTCTCAGAAAAAAAGTCAAAATGGCAAGATATAAACCCAGAATTCAGAGGAAAATAGAATTGCAAAATATAAACAGAACTGCAAGAAAAAAGTCAAAATGGCAAGATATAAACTCTGAGAAATTCTGAGAAAAAAGTCAGAATTGTGAAATATAAACTTGAGATTGTGAGAAAAAAGTTGCAAACAAAGTAGTGTTACTAAAGACTTTTTGTAAGACAGCAGTTGAGAGAACCTAAAATTCAATAGCTTTTTTACAGTACAGATCATGAGCTCTCAGAGTTTATTCTCTGTGTCCCTCATTTATTCTCTGTGTCCCTCGGGGCCGCTGAGGGGCCCCTGTAACCCCGCTCTATATGAAGAATACTTTGGAGGAGCCGTCATCATCATCATCATCGAGTCCAGCTGCAGGACTTTGGCAGAGACACGACCAAATATCAGCAGCTGTAAATGTGAGTCAAACACACACACACCCTTCAGAGAGTCCAAGCCTGGTTTCATTCACTGAACTCAGATTAAAGGATAGTTTACAGCGTGTAAACCGAACAGATTGATGTGTTGAATCATAACAGAAGGTCATCACACATTCACTGAGAGTACGAGTGTCTGAAAAACTGATTCTTCACTGATTGTTTCAGGATTTTACAACACCTGGGGTATTTTAGTATCAATGAGATATACTTTTATAATTTTTTTTTTTTTTATATTTTAATATAATAACCCTGTTCAGCACCGTTCCAATCTTAAAGGTTCATATCACATGACCTGTGCATGTATATGTTGATGATTGATAAATCATTGATGAAACCTAAATCCCATTGAGTTTAATTGGATGCACTGCCTTTGACATCAACAACAAAATATATTAATCAAACAACAAAACTGACAAACTCAACTGTGACCCTGGACCACAAAACCAGTCATAAGGGTCATTATGACATTATTACTTTTTAAAAAAAATTGAGATTTATACATCATCTGAAAGCTGAATAAATAATCTTTACTGTCACTTGTGTTCAATTGAATGCATCCTTGCTGAATAAACATATTAATTTATTTCATAGAAATCTTACAATCAGCAATTGTTTTAAATATTTTAAAGAAACTACAGTATGGATAAAACAGAACAGTTGCAATTCAGTACTGAAATATTGCAATGATGTCATTGTTGGTTAGTTTTCGATCAAGATTTTAAGACTGAAATTATCTACAAAACAAAGTCTGAATTATTTTCATTAGTTGAATACTTCAGAACACAACATGTGGACATTTGTTTTAGGATTATTAATGCAGTTTTGCACTGTAATATTTTTCTCTGTCCTTGCTCAGAGGTTCTCTGCAAACGCCCTCAATCTCCCGCACGAGGACTTCGTGCCACACGGCCTCATTTTCCCAGAATTCCACAGCGGAGTTTCTCTGCGTGAGGATTGGCCATCGCCGGCTCTCCTCCATCTGGAGCCCATCAGAGCGAACAATGCCGAGCCACGGCTCTCGTGAGATCCAGCGGAGAACATGTGTGCAATTATTCTCCCTAACAGACACAAATGTCTTCGCTCTGCTCTGTTTGCACTGGCAGCGGTGCAGAGGAGACGTCTGCACTGATGTATTAGAGCACTAGCACGTTTTCTAACAGTAGAAGCAATCTGTCATAGTTTCATTTGTTTAGATCATCATTAGTGGTGTAACATACTAAGTTTAGATGCTAAAATCATTGTAGTTGATGCTGGTAATAAAGAAGTAATTGCAAATGTTTAAAACCACTCAGCACGACCATATAGCAAATAATTATTTATGTTTTGCACGAGCAAACACTTATTTTCTTCAGCAAATTTTTAAATCTATACTATGTTTTTGTAAGCAGGTGTGGCACATACTGTATGAGCTTAAAATGTCCCATAATGCATCTTAAATGTGTTGCAGTGCACTCTGGGAGTGGCTCCTGATGGAAATCTGACACAGTGCCTGTAATTCAGAGCCATATGTTTAAGTGTCAGTTTAAGATTTCCCAACAGCCCTTTCAAACCCCATCAAATACAGTCCACACCTCTCATTAAAGACACTGAGGAACATGAACATGCTGGTTTAGACTTTACTGAGCTACACTCACAAGGACTAGTGATTCAGAGAAAGTACACTTAGTAAAGTAGGATTTTAATACTTTTATTCAGCAAGGATGCATTAAATTGATCAAAAGTGACAGTAAAGACACTTATAATGTTACAAAAGATTTCTATTTCAAATAAATGCTGTTCTTTTGAACTTTCTATTCATCAAATGATTCTTAAGAATTCAATGTATCAGTTTCCAAAGAAATGTTGGGCAGCACAACTGTTTTCAACATTGATAATAATCAGAAATGTTTCTTGAGCAGCAAATCAGCATATTATTATGATTTCTGAAGATCATGTGACACTGAAGACTGGAGTAATGATGCTGAAAATACAGCTTTGATCACAGAAATAAATTACAGTTTAACAGATATTCACATAGAAAACAGCTGTTTTACATTGTAATACTTTTCACAATATTACTGTTTTTATTGTATTTTTGATCAAATAAATGCAGCCTCTGTGAGTCTTCTTTTGAAGACATTAAAATATCGTACCAACCACAAACTTTTGAACGTTTCTGTATTTCTAAGCTTTTAAAAGAAATCTTATTTCTCCTCAGGAATTTTGAACAGAAACATCTGAGACAAAGTTGATACCTCAGTAAAACATTACATTAAACTCCATTACATTGCTTGAACAATGAAGGAGAAATATTATTATTCCTCCAGGTAAAGAATTTTAAACACGCTTTATGAATTTACAGTTATTGTGAGATCCATTTTGTCTGTCTGTGTTCTTCAATAACACTTTTTAAACCTTTAATATGTCCAAAAACCTGCATTTCCACAGCCAACATTTGCTCTACATGCAATAAATTAAATCTACACACCTCACTGATGGCAGTGAACCAAGCTTACAAGAATGCCAAAGTGTGAGCATGGATTATGTATGAGTTATATTTTATACATATATTTCTTATGTCTTAAACATTGCAGTTTTTATAGTTGCACTGCAGGTACTACAGTGGTCAAACCCTGACATTATATTATTTTTTTTTATTTTTTTTTATTAAGATATTTTGTTAAGGCACAAGTTGTATGGACCTCTGTTATGATATTTTTATGTTGTGGGTGTTTGTCTGACAGTATCTGTAGTACAGTAACGTCTCTGTCAAACACACACTCATGTCATTCCTGTCCGTCCCACAGCATGACAGATTTCATTCTCTGTGTTCTGGCTTAAATTCAGATTTCTGTGGGTTTTCCTACACAGATGATGTTTTACATAAGAGTAGCCTAGTTTAACTGAATAAAACACTGTGACGATCTGTTAAAGGAATAGTTCACCCAAAAATTTAAATGTGCTGAAAATGTACTCATCCTCAGGCCATTCAAGATTAGGATGAGTTTGTTTCTTCATCAGATTTGGAGAAATGTAGCACTGCATCACTGTCTCAGCAATGGATGCTCTGCAGTGAATGGGTGCCGTCAGAATGAGAGTCCAAACAGCTGATAAAAACATCACAATAATCCACACCACTCCAGTCCATCAGTTAACATCTTGAGAAGACAAAAGTCGTGTGTTTGTAAGAAACAAATCTATCATTAAGACGTTTTAACTTCAAACCGTTGCTTATGACCGAAATACAAGTCCATAAATTTCATATTGTTTTCAGTGAAAAACTCCATCTTCTGTTGTCTCTCACATCAAAATCCACCACATATTTGTTTAGATCTGTTTTGACTTGTAAACGCTGCTTGATCTGTGCAGATTTCACTCCTGATTCAGACTTTTTCACTGGCAAAAGCATTATAAAGGAGAGAGAACTCATATTGTAGCCAGATGCAACAGTTTAAATTTAAAAGCGTCTTAATGCTGGATTTGTTTCAGCTTTTGTCTTCTCCAGATGTTAACTGATGGACTGGAGTGGTGTGGATTACTTGTGGATTATTGTGATGTTTTTATCAGCTGTTTGGACTCTCATTCTGACGGCACCCATTCACTGCAGAGCATCCATTGCTGAGACAGTGATGCAATGCTACATTTCTACAAATCTGATGAAGAAACAAACTCATCCTAATCTTGGATGACCTGAGAGTGAGCACATTTTCAGTTTTGGCTGAACTATTCCTTTAACACTCTCATATTAACACTCACTGTACAAAACTCAGTGCTATGGAGATTTGATTTGCTAGTATGTTGTTATGTGGTTGCTTACTAGCTCAAGTCAACAGAACCCACTTAAAAGTCTCTTATATTCTGGTCTCTAGATTTGGTTACACCCAGAAGTTTAATGGCTGTTCAGATGCTTTAATGAGATCAGTTAAACTTCATGCTTCAAACTGCCAGAAACATACTTCACACACGTAAACAAACACAGATGCATTTCCCATCAAACACCCTTAACATGCATTCTTGCATTATAGTATTCAAGGTTCAGTTTAATGTCTGTGCCATTAAACCAGATGCTATTATTTAAATTTCTAGCTACATGTCTAAATAAAACATGTCTAAGTAAAACATTCAATCTGCTGCTTTACTTTTGAACGTAAGAAAGTATTATGAATTGTGTTCTGAATGATTTTGTGTTATAACTGAGCTTGTGTAGCTAGAAGTTCATGTACTTGTGTGCAGTATGTTTCTAATTGAATTGTGAGGATCAGTTTCACGACTACCTGCAGAAACAACAGATGTCTTCAGCACTTTAAACTTCTTCAGGTATATTTGATCACTTTGGGGAAAGAAGATACTGGTTTATAGGATTACTGCTAAAATATAACATACTGCAGAAAAGGTCACCAGAGAGTTTACTATGTCAGTGACTCATTCCTTTAATGAGGAGCAGATTTGTGTCAGTTTTATATTCAGGGTCCAAAACCAACTCTTGCCAAGTAAAATTGGCGAGTAAATAAAAAGTTACTCCCCAGCTAGGCATTTACATAGTTGAATTATAACTGATGATTTGAACCTCAAACTATCCAAATCAGAGATGAAAACAGAGCATCTACTAATGAAAACCTTGATGGGTTTTTGGATGTTAGGACATTTTGTTTTACTTTTCTTTCTTAATTAATATTTGTCCATTAAGCCATAAATATATATCACACAAATTTAATTTAATACATTTAATAATTTAATGTAATACATTTAATAAAGTTTAATATTTTGTTTTGTTTTAGTTTAGTTTAGTTTAGTTTATTGCACTGCACTGCATTGCATTGCATTCCAAAGTACAGTCATACAGCAAAATATATGTGCTGGGTCCTGATTGTATTGTATACGCAGTTATTGCATGTTTAAATATTAAAGCAGGCAAAGCACTGTGCAAAACTGACATAAGGAGTTGCCTTGTATTCTTCAGGACTTTGGGGTAGCTCGGCCAGACGTGTCCAGCTGTGATTCAGTGTTGGGTTTCAGTGAGACGGACACTGACAGGTGGGCAGGCAAAACAAAAAAACTAAACGTCTGGATGAAAAATTCCCACCTACTCCTGAAGCAGAGATGTGTGAGGTGAACACACCGACATACGGAGATGTTTTGTGTCATAAATGTCATCAGATCTCATCTGAACACAGATGGTGGGAGATTAGAGCTGTAGGTCTGAGGATTCTGTAATACTGACTCTTTATTGATAGTAATAATGTATATACAGTATAGCATATAAAATCAGAGCAGATGTGCCATTACGAATGGTTGTTTAGTTACATCAATAAAATTTGTGATGTTCTGCGGCATCAACTGCTGACTAAAGGTCCTTGCACACTGAGTCCGAAATTTTCGCATGTGTTTTTCCGTTTTTTCGTATTCGTCATCCTTTCCTATCAAAATGCATGCTACGGATGCGAAAACACAGAAAATCAAACCTGATCCGAATTTTTTTATGACGGACGAAAGTTTCGGAGGCAGTGTGCAAACGTGACACAACATGAGGTCGTATTTATTTTTTAACATGCGAAAATTTCGGACGAAATTGTTACGAAGAGATCATCTGACCGACATGTGAAGTGACTAACCAGAGAATTTTGGGTTTTATAACATTTAGGGATGGGAAAATCTGAGATCCTTGGTACTTAAATGAAGCTGTATTTTTTCTGTGTGGTTGCTAGGGTGTTGCTAGGCAGTTGCTAAGGTATTCTGGGTGTTGCTAAGGCATGCTGGGTGGTTGTTAAGTTTTTGGGTTAAGGGTTGTTAAGTGTTGCTATGCAGATGAAAGGGTGGTTCTTAGGGTATTCTGAGAGGTTGCTAGGGTGTTGCAATGCAGTTTTTATGGTGTTCTGGGTGGTTGTTAGGGTGTTGCTATGCAGTTATAAATGTATATAAATGCTTCATTCATTCATTCATTCATTCAGTTGCAAGAGTTGTTGCTAGGGTGTTGCTATGCAGTTGCTAGGCAGTTCTGGGTGGTTGCTAGGATATTCTGAGGGGTTGCTAGGGTGTTGCTATGCAGTTGTTATGGTGTTCTGGGTGGTTGTTAGGGTGTTGCTATGCAGTTACCAGAGTCGTTGCTATGCAGTTTCTAGGCTGTTCTGGGTGGTTGCTATGCAGTTTCTAGGCTGTTCTGGGTGGTTGCTAGGGGGTACTGGATGATTGCTTGAGTGTTGCAGAAAAACACAAAGAAATAGCTAAAATGTGTGCAGAATATGCAGTTCTACTCATTTTCTTGTCTCATTCCAAACTCTTAATACCTTTTATAATAATATACTTAATGTCATGAATCTCTCAAACTCTGTTCTTCTGAAGTTCTTTCCGTATGTTTTGACATTAAAGTGACAAGTGTGTTTTGAGCTCTTTAGGAACACGATTTGATTGTCTTGATTTAAAGCAGGAATCATCATGTATCTCAATTAAACGAAGCTAATGTCTAATCAGACTCAGATCCAGATCCAGATCCATCTGCTTTGCACAAACATTTTTAAACTGCTGTCGGAAGAGCGTCCTTCCCTGTACTTAGGACGTTTCTTCTCTTGTTATCATCTTTTCTCTCATGTCACCTGAGACTAATTAAAATGCTGTAACAGTAAATTTAGCGGAGGGCAAAGATCTAAATCACATCATCTTTCTATAAAAGGTTTTCCCCCTCTGTTTCTGGAGCTGACACATGGCTGACTGATTTGTGTTTGGCTGGATTTGGTGTCGAGGGGCTTTTTCTCATCTCTGACAGCCAATGATGTCATAAAAGACAAGAAACTGTATCATCTTTCATAAACACAAAAGCTTCATCTGGCGTTCATTATGGCTCCTCATGCGGGTGGGGTGCATGTTGCAATGAATTTTGCAATGCAGATCAGTTACAGTAAAAGATTGTCAGATAATCACACCATTGGTATCACAGAACTAGTTAGGGTGCTCTGGGTGGCTGCTAGGGTGTTGCTATGCAGTTGCTAGGGTATTCTTAGTGGTTGCTAGAGTGTTGCTATGAAATTGCTAGAGTGTTCTGTGTGGTTGCTAGGGTACTCTGGGTGGTTGTTAGGGTGTTGCTATGCAGTTGCCTTGGGAGGTGGCTAAGGTATTGATATGCATATCTTAGGGTGTATTGTGTGGTTTCTAGGCATTTGTTAGAGTATTGTGGGTCGTTACTAGATGGTTACTAGGCTGTTCAGGGTGGTGGCTAGGATGTTGCTAGGGGGTTCTGGATGGTTGCTATGTGATTACGAGAGTATTCTGGGTGGTTGCTAAGGTGTTGATATGCATTTCTTAGGGTGTTTTGTGTGGTTTCTAGGCAGTTGTTAGATTATTGTGGGTTGTTGCTAGATGGTTGCTATGCCGTTGCTAGAAGGTTCTGGATGGTTGCTATGTGTTTGCGAGGGTGTTCTGGGTGGTTGCTAAGGTGTTGCTAGGCGGATGCAATGTGGTTTAACCAACAGTGACCAGAGCATCAGTTCAGTTATATATTATAGTTTTAAACTTTTAAAAAGTAATCAGTAGACTCCACAAAATATCTCACTGTTACATTTTAATAAAACTGTCTAATAAAAAGAATATCTGTGCATTATGATTGACAGGCAGTGAGTGTTTACCTGCAGACAGTCTTTGATGTAGTGGCCTTTATTGAAGCACAGGTGGCACAGGTAGTTGGGCGGAGGTTTCTTGCAGGGCTTTCTGGGTTCAGAGGTCAGCGAGAGGTCAGAGAAGCTGTCCGTCAGTAAACTCAGACCCTCAACGATGTTGTTTAACGAGCCGTAGGGAGACGAGCCCTTATATAAGTGGCTACACAG